>OY744540.1:78379943-78429943 GCA_963556195.1 Sepiola atlantica
AGGGGCGGCACTCATTTCCAAGGATTATTCGACTTAGACTTGATCCTAATCCTATAAGACCGAGTGTTTGGCAAAGGGGCATCACTCTTTGGTATTACTCAACCTAAGATTGAAGTTTAAATTATTTTTTTCAAATTCAGCTTAAAAAGAATTCTTTTAATTAAACAATTAAATTTTTTAATACCTTTACGACTGATCAATTCTACTTTTTTGGAATCATAATCAGCAGACATTCCCTTATTTCATATTAATAAAATAAATGGATCGACCGTAGTTGAGGGAAACCCCAAGTTTTCCTTTCCATTATCTACTACACCGAGATATAAGGGATGGCGCCACATCTTTCAGGGATTGCTTCACTTACTCTTGATACTCATATTATAATGCTGAGTGTTCGTAAGAAAGCATCAAGTACCATTTTTGAAGTCTTTGGTGTGACTCAACCGAGGATTGAACCCTCGTCTCCCAACCCATTAGCAAATACTCTAACTCTTCTGCCAAATGGGAAAGTTTTACTTGAAAAAAATTTAGCTTAATCTCTTATTTCTAATTCGGTGTTTATTTTAGTTTTTCCTATGTCATGTATCAACAACAGAAGTCCCCACATCTTGAAAAAAATGGTAGACTACAACGTCCATTGATTAAAATGTCTTGATTTTCTAACAAATAAATGTGATTAAGGGCCGGCGGGACAGTTATAAAAGTGGGGGTGTTCTCCTAAAAAGTGGGGGGGCCCGGCCGTGGCCACCGAGAGTTACTACAGGCCAGTTAGCTAGAAAATGACGTCACTGACTTCCGTGTCAAAACAAGAACCGTAGTAATAACAATAAGAAGGCATTTCGACTTCTCCATTCACTAAATAATCCATCAAAATTCAGGAAATCAACCAATTTTAATGAAATTTTCAGGATTTATTAATTAATGATCACGGAATATAATAAATCCATTACTTTATTATAAAGCTTGGTGCAAATGTATTATTTCTTGTAAACAAAAAACACCTTTACTAAAGTTATTCAAAATATCAAAACATGTTGACCATACGATATTGTAAATATTTAAAACAAAGCATTGTATACTTTTTAAGCAAATTTCAAAGTCTGAATTACTTACGGTTGATTGGGTTAGAAGTTTAAATAATGGTAATTCATAATTCAGTTTTTTGCAGTATTTGATCGTGAATTATTATTTTCTTTAAATTTATATTGAATAAAGATCAGTTTCAAGATGCATCGAACCGTGTTCTTTTCTTTTCTTTTTTACATGCAATTTTTAAAGTTTTCTAATGCTTTGTTTTAAATATTTACAATATCGTATGTTCAACATGTTTTGATATTTTGAATAACTTTAGTAAAGGTGTTTTTTGTTTACAAGAAATAATACATTTTCACCAAGCTTTATAATAAAGTAATGGATTTATTATATTCCGTGATCATTAATTAATAAATCCTGAAAATTTCATTAAAATTGGTTGATTTCCTGAATTTTGATGGATTATTTAGTGAATAGAGAAGTCGAAATGCCTTCTTATTGTCATTACGACGGTCCTTGTTTTGACACGCAATGCAGTGACGTCATTTTCTAGCCAACCGGCCTGTAGTAACTCTCGGTGGCCACGCCACGGCCCGGCCCACATTGAGCCCAGAATGTTAAATATGGGAATGAATTCAATATCTTGACTAAAAATGATCGTCCGATAGTGGTTGAGAGCTCGTTAGATACGGAATGGAATTCTCTTGGTGATAGAAAAAGAAACATTCAAAGATATTTCAATTTTTTGGCGTCTGGGTTCAAATTACCTTATTTGGGCATATTGGGGAAAAATCACTGTTTGTGGCATATTTTGGTTTTAAATGATCGTCTGGTAGTGGTTGATGGCTCGTTAGAAGCGGAATGGAATACTATTGGTGATAGATAAAAAAACATTAATTAAAATTCAATTTCTTGGCGTCTGGGCCCAAACTACCATATTAGGGCATTTTGATAATAGATAAGCTAATTAGATAAAATTAAACACATGCATATCAACTTAGTTATTGATGACCGTAAAGTGGGGGGTCCCAAGTCAAAAACTGAGGGGGCTTGAGCCAACACTGCCCTCCCCCGCCCCCCGGGGTGCCGCCGTCCATTTGATTGTAATTCAATACTTCAATGTTTGTGTATTTTTATATTATTATTATTTATATCAAATTTTTATTAAATATTCGATTAATAGTAAATAAAAAAAAGGTAATACTTCAATGTGTAATTATTGAAGTTGTGTTGACGCGAGAAAAAACACACACACGTTCAAATACATGAAGTTGTCTGATAATTTTATTAATAAAAACGAGAGCAATCTAACGAAATTTAGACTTAAATATGGACAGGAAACATTGCCAACTTCACTAGATCTCCTTGTTAGCTCAGTCCAGCCGTATAAATTCGATAGTAAAAAAAAAAAAATTTCTAATACCAATCCATTGGTTCTCGTCATACTTCTCATCTCTGGCTAAGCCAGGCATGATTGGTTCTTAAGCCAGTAATACCAGTGATATGCAAATTCACCAACAGCGCCACCTGTTACCACTGACTACTTCATTCCAGACTTATTCAAGGGCAGATAACTCCAAATTCAAAAAGAACATTTGTTCATCATATTCCATCATCACATTCAGTTTAATATCCGTTTTACATGTTGGCATGTGTTGGATGGCTTTTTGAAATTCACGTCCAAACTAACCTATCTCTGGCCAGGTCCTTATTTATCACTATTTCCTTCAAGTCTAGCTTTATCACTTCCTCCCATGTTTTCCTTGGTCTTCCCCTGTTAACTGAACCTGCTATCTCAACTGTTCTACATTTACTAACCTCACTATTACACACACAGGCACCCTTACAGGGGGTATCCATTGTCTTTTGAGACTGAACGGAGACCATCACATTTATATATATATATATATACAAAATAAGGGTCCTATCTTTAAATTTGAATAACTTCCACAAAATAAAAGTTAAACTCACCAAACTTTATGTGTGTGTAGACTGACCCTTCCGAGATTTTTTGAAATAAACAAAACAAATTTTAGCCGAAAAACACTTCTTAAAACTTACAAAAACTAAAGTATTGTTTTTTACACTGTTTTGAGTTTTTTAAGCAAAAATAATGTTTTCTAAATGGGCGCCGTTGGAGGCTTCACACTCTTCGGCTCTTTTTAAAACATTTTCCATAACAGTTTGCAACATCTGAGGACTTATGGCTCTTATTTATGCTTCAATATTTTCTTTCAGTTCCTCAATATTGTTTGGCTTATTGGCATAAACCTTTTCTTTGAGGTAACCCCATAAGAATAGAATTAAAAATAGGACCCTTATTTTGGCCCACCCTGTATATATATATATATATATATATATATATATATATATATATATATATATATATATAGCGTCTGTAAGTATTAATAATTTAATATTTATTTATAAATATTATACTAAGCCCCTTTAAGAAATTAAAGTTGAGCACTCACGGAGATGTTAAAAATAGACTGTCAAAAAGCTCTAATGCTAAGTTATGAATATGTTCGTCGAACATTCTCAACTAGTCTTCTATCTGTGCCCGCTTCTAGGTACATATAGATCTTAATTTCCCTTAATTACATGACAGTTTCTGTTGGCCGAGTGGATATGGTGACTGCTTGTAGATTCTAGGCGGACTCTGTGAACCGGATTCGCGCCTCCCGACCGTCTGAAATTGTTACTTTCCTGCACTGATGAGAGCAATAAGCTTGAAACGCTAGCATCTGTAGGTATGAATAATTTAATATTTATATATATATATATATACAGGGTGGGCAAAAATAAGGGTCCTATTTTTAAAAATTCATAACTTTTTTATTTATTGATTTTTTATTTTTTTATTTTTTTAGAATAAGTAAAGGACCCCTTCCGAAGCAAGCATGAGCCGTATTAGCCCTAAGGAACGTACCCTCATTTAGAAAACATTATTTTTGCGTAAAAAACTCAAAACAGTGTAAAAAACAATACTTTAGTTTTTGTAAGTTTTAAGAAGTGTTTTTCGGCTAAAATTTGTTTTGTTTATTTCAAAAAATCTCGGAAGGGTCAGTCTACACACACATAAAGTTTGGTGAGTTTAACTTTTATTTTGTGGAAGTTATTCAAATTCAAGTTATTCAAATTTAAAGATAGGACCCTTATTTTGGCCCACCCTGTATATATATCGAAAGTATTGCTGTGACACAAATATATAAAGTCATTGTAATTATGACTGATTCATAATAACATATGCATGTATTTCAGCTTCACCTGTTTTGTGATAGTGCGCAAATGCATCTCATCCAATTCACTCGGTCTTGTCAATTCCGGTTTCAAGTGGCAGGTGTTTTCTACTTGTCGCTCATAATTATTTACTTTCTTCAAAATCTCTCTTTACATCTTTTGATATCGCATCCTGGAATTCTTGCATTATTCTTCATCTCTCTCCGCTTCTCTTGATTTGTCCTTTTCTCCTATTTAGTTCTGATCATTTCTTTTTTCAACATTTTGAACAAGATTCATAATTTTTGAGATAATAAAGCATTTCCATTACTCCGCATATATTTTTTGCAGACTGCGTTTTCATCCTGTTTTCTTTTTTTCTTTTTTTTTTCAGTAAAATACGTTTTGACATCACATATAATTTTGATATACATGCAACTCCCCCCCCCCCCCGAAAGAACACGTGTTTAAAAATATATTAAAAATAATAATAATACAAATCTAAAAATCATCATCATATTCAGTTTAACATCAATTTTACATGCTGGCATGTGTTGGACAGCTTTTACGAAGTGACTTCCAAAATAACCTACATCTGTCAGGTTTTTATTTATCCCTCTTTCTTTCTATTCCATCCTTATCACTGCCTACCACGTTTTCCTTGGCCTTCCTCTGACAACTGACCCTACTACTTCAACTGTTCTACATCTACTAACCCAAGAAACTTCCATCTATTCGTTCAGTGTGACCAAACCAATGAAGTCTCTTGTTCTGCGCAATTTCCTTATACTGTCCAGATTTTATATTTCTCTGTGATCATCAGGTCTAAGTCTGTCACACATTACAAATCCATCGTATCAGTTTTATATCATTTATCTCCATACAATGCATGTCCTCAACTCTCACTGGCCAGGTTTCACTTCCATACATCATCAGATATCGTACACATGTCTGATAAACTCTTCCCTTAGTCGACAGTGGTAACACTCTGCTAGTTAGTAATGGTAGAAGTTCCCTGAACTTACTCCGCCCACTGCTAACTCTTGCTATCACACCAGACACAGCCTCAGCTCCAATATGTGCTTTAAAAATTAATCTAATAAATAATTTCATACTGGATAATGTCAAATATAGAAAATGTTAGAAGATAACCATTAATAATATGTATATGTGGTTGTTTTAAAAAACAACATGAAAGTACATTTGTTTAATCCTCCGACATACCCGAAGTTGTAAGAGAGGGATTTGCTAAAATGCTCAAGAAATAATTTATATCTATAAAGTTATTTGGTCAGATTTGCAAATCAAACTTTGTTTCTGACTAAACAATTTTCATTTGTTATTGTTGTACGATGTTATTGGCAATATTATAATGTATTAAAAAAGAAATGACTTAGTTCGGCCCAGACAATTTTATAATATAAAACATTTTTAAGGAATCGGCGAAAAAAAAAAAAATCAGCAAGGGGAAATAACTCATATTTTTAAATGAAAAATATAACAATATTTTTGTCCCTTAAAACAAAATCTTTCTTTCTTTTTTGGATAAGTTTACAAAATGGGGCAACAAATAAAAATTAAAAACTAAAATGACTTCACCATATCTCGTGCAACGGCGGGTAGATATAGCTATTTTTATATCACGTCTTCAACCCTTTGCAGGAAACTAAATTAAACTAAATATAGCCCACATTACGACCTTGTACGCCTAACAGCTGTGTTCTAAAATTCATAATGATGGGTTAATTATTTTAGGCGTGAATCCTGTACATAGAAATATATAAACATATACACATACCAAACTTTATATAAATAAAGATAAGGAGCCAAATCACCAAGCATATCAATAGAGAGAGAGAGGGGGTGCTGATTACCTGACGAATGCAGAGAGGGCGAAACTGCTTTTACAAGACTCAATTCAATCATGGATGTTACGAAAGGTGAAAAAAAAAAAATATTAACAATTTCGGATTCTCAGTTTCCTTGAAATATTTGGATTTATTGTATAAAAAAAAAAAAAAAAAATCTTGGCATCATTATCGATTTCCTAAACAAAATTGTATTACATCAGATGAAATTTAAATTGCAATCAAAATTATTATAATATATATTTTTCTTCCATTTTGTTTTTTACTCGGATCTTTATAAAAGACATTTATTACATACATACATACATACATACATACATACATACATACATACATACATACATATATATGTTCGATTGTTATTGTTATGTTAGAGAGTGAATATTCCTTGACAAATGAGGAAGTAGCATGCACTTTGGAAACGATGCGCACAAGGAAGAAGAACCATTTCTTTGCGCCGTTGAAGCATTCTTTTTGGCAGATGAAAACAAATTAGAGATGAAAATGGACAAAATATATGACTGGAAACTTATTACATGCCAACGGGTTCTACAGTTGCTATATATGGCCTCTTGGTCTCCATACTATCATCACCCTTTTCTAGTTTAGATGAGAGAGAGAGAGAGAGAGAGAGGGGGGAGAGGGGGAGGGAGAGAGAGAGAGAGAGAGAGGAAGAGAGAGAAAGAAAGGGTTTCACTTTTGGGTACAGGTACACAGATGCTGGTTTTATTTATTTACTAACAACAAGCCCCCCCCCCCCCGGCAAATAAATTGTATTTATTGGACTTTGAATACAGATAGTGCACCGCCAGTTCCATATTATTTATGTGACAAAGCGGAAGAGGATGAAGACAAAGATGGAGGAAGAGGTGATGATGCTCATAAGAATGTTGGCCATTATATCTCCTCGCCATTCTCATCTTGACAGCATGGCAGTGTTTCCAGACTGATATGATGTATGCTGCCCGCTCTGACACAACGCTCGCAGAGTTGAGAGCATTTACAAACGTCCTTCACGCTGTCTTTTGTCTGTCAGTTCGAAAAAGCTTTTATAAATCAAAGCAATGTTCATAGTGAATAATTAAAACCTATTGAAGAACACTCTCTCTTCAAAGGTTTGCTAGTTTAGGGTTAGGGTTAATAAAAACCTATGGAAGAACACTCTCTCCTCGAAGGTTTGCCAGTTTAGGGTTAGGGTTAATAAAAACCTATGGAAGAATACTCTCTCTTCGAAGGTTTGCTAGTTTAGGGTTAGGGTTAATTAAAACCTATTGAAGAACACTCTCTCCTCGAAGGTTTGCCAGTTTAGGGTTAGGGTTAATAAAAACCTATGGAAGAATACTCTCTCTTCGAAGGTTTGCTAGTTTAGGGTTAGGGTAAATTAAAATCTATTGAAGAACACTCTCTCTTCGAAGGTTTGCTAGTTTAGGGTTAGGGTTAGGGTTAATTAAAACCTATTGAAGAACACTCTCTCTTCGAAGGTTTGCTAGTTTAGGGTTAGGGTTAATTAAAACCTATTGAAGAACACTCTCTCCTCGAAGGTTTGCAAGTTTAGGGTTAGGGTAAATTAAAATCTATTGAAGAACACTCTCTCTTCGAAAGTTTGCTAGTTTAGGGTTAGGGTAAATTAAAATCTATTGAAGAACACTCTCTCTTCGAAGGTTTGCTAGTTTAAGGTTAGGGTTAATTAAAACCTATTGAAGAACACTCTCTCTTCGAAGGTTTGCTAGTTTAGGGTTAGGGTTAATTAAAACCTATTGAAGAACACTCTCTCTTCGAAGGTTTGCTAGTTTAGGGTTAGGGTTAATTAAAACCTATTGAAGAACACTCTCTTCCTGAAGGTTTGCTAGTTTAGGGTTAGGGTTAATTAAAACCTATTGAAGAACACTCTCTCTTCGAAGGTTTGCTAGGTTAGGGTTAATTAAAACCTATTGAAGAACACTCTCTCTTCGAAGGTTTGCTAGTTTAGGGTTAGGGTTAATTAAAACCTATTGAAGAACACTCTCTCTTCGAAGGTTTGCTAGTTTAGGGTTAGGGTTAATAAAACCCTATGGAAGAACACTCTCTCTTCGAAGATTTGCTAGTTTAGGGTTAGGGTTAATAAAAACCTATGGAAGAACACTCTCTCTGCGAAGGTTTGCTAGTTTAGGGTTAGGGTTAATAAAAACCTATGGAAGAACACTCTCTCTTCGAAGGTTTGCTAGTTTAGGGTTAGGGTTTATTAAAACATATTGAAGAAAACTCTCTCTTCGAAGGTTTGCTAGTTTAGGGTTAGGGTTAATTACAACCTATTGAAGAACACTCTCTCCTCGAAGGTTTGCTAGTTTAGGGTTAGGGTTAATTAAAACCTATTGAAGAATACTCTCTCTTCGAAGGTTTGCTAGTTTAGGGTTAGGGTTAATAAAAACCTATTGAAGAACACTCTCGCTCTGAAGGTTTGCTAGTTTATTTACTCTGTTTTATGAAGCAAATACCGGAATTGCATATACGAATAAAACTCAATGTTTAGAAACAGACAATCACAAAAAGTCACATTCAAATAAGGTAAAACACTTTTAAAATATCAAATTATTCATTAACCAAAATTAAAGATAACAAAATACAAAAAAATAACAAGGCTCATCAAAGATAAAGATTTGTTTATTTTTCAGACTGAATTCTATCAGTTTATATATATATATATATATATATATATAATATTAAAGTATATTTTGTATATTATTAGGGGTGGGACGTAATGGGTGAAAATTTCAGATTCATGCGAGTAGTATTTTTTGTGTTCATTTATACATAAATAACACAAAACAATCAAACATTTTGAAAATTTTGCAAAATTCTAGAAGGTGCAGGCCACTAGTTTTTGGTTATTTTACATTCATGAAAACCCTTTCACAGCCTGAAAATGGTCCTAAATTAAAGTACTATATCAGATTAAACCATTTATATTCATTCCTAGCTTTTGAGGATGTTTAAGGACCTGCAATGTCGCATGAAACCACTTTTTCACTGAAAAATGATGGATTTTTAGTCCCGTGGCGCCCGAACGGCTATTTTTGGCCTGCACCTTCTGAATTTTGCAAAATTTTCAGATTGTTTAGTGTTATTTATGTATAAATGAACACAAAAAATACCACTAGCATGAATCTGAAATTTTCACCCATTACGTCCCACCCCTAATATTATACATACGTACGACATCGTTTCAGCGCAGGAAGACTGTTAGACATTCATGACTGAAACTTGGTGGACAAGTCAGTCATAGACTGAAGTTTATTTGTATAAAATATGATTGGATTGCAGAAAAGATTGTGAATTCTATTAACGATTCCATGTGTGGCATTTTTTTCTTGGGTGGGATCTCTATATAATCTTTCCTGGGTATGACATGAAACTATATTCGGTGGTATATACATACAATTACATCAAAGAGAGAGAGAGAGAGAGTTCGAATGCCTACTAGACACTATATTTAAGTGTCTTCAGTCTCTGTACAGGGTTTGTCAGGACAACCTGACATGAGGATACTTTACCCTGTGAGTAAACCCTGAGCAAATGTTCAAAATAACATAGTATTCAACGTCCAAATAAGATCCTTTTGGCATGACTACACACTGGCACTTACAAGGAATAGCGCACCTTCTCCAAGTGATGATACTACAAGTAACAACACTTAGCTGAATACTCCACCAGACCAGATGAATTCTAGTCTTAGAATCGAGCAAAATTAAGCAACGGTTACAAGAAAAATAAACTATAACAGTTAATAGCTCCCCTTGGGGGGAGAAGAAAAATATTCTTCTTCACTGCTTTTAGTACTCATGGTTTGTGAAGTCGAGAAGAACCTTAAGTAAATACTATGTATCTCATACAGAAATCAGGAGAGAATTTGAATGCCAACAAACATTGTCCTCAAGTGTCAAAGGTCTCTCTGTATAGGGGTGTGTCAGGACAACCTGGCATGAAGATACTTCATAAATCGTGACCAAATTTAAAAAAAAAACATAAGATTCCGTCAATATGGCTACATCACACTTTCTCCATGTAATGTTGCACTAGGCTGGATACTCCACCAGACTAGATGAATTCTTATTTTGGAATCCGGTAAGACCAAGAGACCACAAGAAAGATATACTATAACATAGTTAACTGATCAACTGAGGAGAGGAAAATTAATGTTCTTAGCTTCGTTACTTACTCACATTACTAACTCACGTTACAGATAAAGGAGAACTTTAATTGAATATTCAAATACTTTTGTATCTTATATAGAGATCAAGTGTTAACCCCAGAAAGGGTCCCTTTCATTTCTGAGAACTTCGATTGAAGTAAAATAAAATAAATAAAGATGAGACAGTTTGAATGCCTACTACACACCATCCTCAAGTGTCTTCGGTTTTACTTTACAGGGCGTTTGTCAGGACAATCTTGCATCAGGATATTCGCCTTACAACTAAACCCTAGTCAAATAATCAAAATAACGTAGTTTTGAAGTTCAAATAGAATCCCTCGTAATGGATACACACTGGCTCATACGAGGAATGGTGCACTTTCGACTAGTCAAGTTGTTTTTTAACTGTTTTTGTTTTACTTATTAATGCTTTTGGTCAATTGGGGAGCGGAACATTGATGCTGATCACTTTTTTACTAACTCAACGTTTGAGAGGTAAATGAGAATATCTTTGTATCTCATATAGAGATTAAGTGTTAGCCCCAGGAAGGGGCCTCTTGATTTCTGAGAACTTCGACTGAAGTAAAATGAAAAAAAAAGAAGTGAAATCAAAAGTTAGCCACAGAAAAGTTCCCCTTAATCTCTGAGAACGTACTGAAGTAAAATTGATAATAAAAAAAGGCAATTACAACATGAATAATTAGTTAACGCAAACAGCATAGAATAAATATTTGAAGATATTAAGAACTTGAAGCATAACATTCTTTACCAAAATTACTGGATATTGAATAAACTTTATATGCCACAACGAAACAAAAAAGAGTATTTTAATCTAAAGCTTAAAAATTTGCTAACCAGTGACCTAAATGTTCAAACGTATTCAAAAAGATTTTCCAAAACTTGAGAATTTAATTTACTTACATGTGTTCACTCAAACCAAATTAATAAAAAAAATTTCGCTTCCATTTTTAAAAAAAATTCTTTTCTTTAATTATTTTATTTTTATTACTTTATCCATTTACACAATTCTAAATAATTTTGAAAAAATATGAAATAATAAAAAAAAAAATGTCTTGTCTGAGATAAAATATTATATAGACTTAGATATTTACATATAGTTTATATTATTTTAGTTTAGACTTCCATTTTGAAAGATGTTGGTTCAAGATTGATCGAATAAAACTAATGGAATTAATAAAGTATGTATATATAGTTTTTAATATCTATTGGCCGAAACCCTTTTTCGAAAGACATTCCAGCATTTGATCTCACTTCGAGACAAACGTTGAAGGATTTGGAGTTTATTTTATCTGTTGTTGTTTATTGACGTATTTCAATTCACTAATTAATTAATAAAGTTTCAGTTTTAGTTTCAAATATTTTTCTCATCCAAAATGTGATTAAAACGGAATAACTCCTGAAAAGTTTTCATTCTGATGTAATCGCTTTTCAAGACTCGTGCATAGATCGATTATTGATTTTAAGATATTGATTGCATGAACTGATTAGAAATGTTTACAGATGAATTACTTCATGAAGACCCCAGTTTTAGACATATTCCAAAAACGATGTCAGTTTGACACTTTTTAGATTTGGTCAAACAAAAAAAGTATTTTTTATTTTTTTTATTTATGTATTTTTTTTAATTTGATCTCTTTATAATTGTAATTATTGACTTTTAATTTATTCATTTTAATTTCAAATCGTATCTTTGTATCATTTCAAATATTTTATTTATTTATAGTTGGTCAAACAAGAAAAGTATTAACTTTTGATATTGTGTTCGTATATAATTTTTTTAATTTTATTATTGTATTTTTAAATTGAGTCCTTTCATAATTTTAAAATTTTAATTTTAAATTGTGTCTTTTTAGAATTTTCTAATTTTAAATTGTGTCTCTTTAGAATTTTCTAATTTTCATTGAGTCCCTTTAGAATTTTTTAATTTTAAATTTAAATTGAGTCCCTTCATAATTTAAAATATTTAATTTTAAATCGTGTCTCTTTATAATTTAAATTTTAAATTGTGTCTCTTTATAATTTTCTAATTTTAAATTGTGTCCTCTTATAATTTTTAAATTTAAAATTTAAGTTGAGTCCCTTCATGATTTAAAATTTTAAATTGTGTCTCTTTATAATTTAAATTTTAAATTGCGTCCTCTTATAATTTTTAAATTTAAAATTTAAATGGAGTCTCTTTATTTTTTTAAATTGTAATTTAAAATTGTGTCTTTTTATAATTTTATAATTTTCAATTGTGTCACTTTATAATTTTTTATTCTAATTTTTAATTGAGTCCCTTTATATTTTTAAAATTTTAATTTTAAGTAACGTCTCTTTATAATTTTTTAATTTAATAATTTTTATTTTTAAATGGCGTTTCCTTATAATGCTTTAATTTTTCATTTAAATTTTACATTTTGTGTCTTTATTATTTTTACATTTAATAATCATAGTTTTTAATTGTTTCTTTTCTTAATTTTTTAAATTTTATAATTTTAGTTTAAAATTTAGTCTGTTTATGAAGTTTTCAATTTTATTTTTTTAAATTAAAATTATTTTTCTCTTTATAATTTTAAATCGTCCCTCTAGTTATTGCTTAAATAGTAGTGACGACTAGACTTTCAAGAATATGTTCTGCAACTATATATATGCGTGTGTGCGTGTTTATGTGTATGGATGTGGTGACAGGTGCGGACTGTGTGCTCGGCGTGCCCGATTTGAGTTCTGTCAAAGCTACTGCATCACTTTCACTAATACTCTCGGGAAAGCTATGAATCCCACTAATAATGGTTTAAATAGTAGAGTAGACTAGACGCCTAAGCATTGGTTGAGCAAGTGAGAGAGTAAAAAGTGGACTTTGGGTTTACTTTCGGCAGCCTCGTAACTCTTGAGTTGAAGTCTAGTAAAAGGGAAATAAGCCAAGTTTTTCTCTGCTTATCCCGGCATTGTTTCAAGTCGTTCTGAACTTCTCATTTTTGTTTTAGTTTTTTTTTTATGAAAATCGCTCTAGACAAGGCATGAATCCACTTGATGTAAGGAGCTAAAAAAAACTACTTCAAGGTCAAAAACTAGCCAACGATAAGCGTTAGATGGATAGACTCTGACTCAGAAAAACAACAATTATTCCCCCTTTGTCAGAAACATCGCTCATAGAATGTGAGGACTAAAGGACAAAATAAGGGAAATAAGAATTATTAGGCTGCCGAAAGTTAACCAAACGTCCACTTTCTACTCTCCCTAAACTAGATGGAAACAATGCTGGTTCAGAAGGGGTGCAGTTGAAGATTTGTGCAACTCTTGCTTCACTATAGACTTCTCGTGCAGGCACCCTTACAGGGGGTATCTATTGTCGCATGCAACTTAATGGGGGCTTTTATGTGCAAGTGGTAGAAAAAGCTGTCATTTTGTTTTCTGAGATTTTTTTGCAAGATTCTCTCATTTCATAAGAAAACACCACATGCAAATGAAACAGTGTTTATGAATTCTAAAATAGAAAACCTAAAAATGCGAATATCTTTAAAGATTGTGGGATAAAAACAAAATAAAGTTGGTTCTTCTTTTCTTTAAATAAATGAATGCCTAACAATACACATAACTAACCTTTTATATGTTCAGCAACTATTTTCTGCTTTCCTTTTCAATCAGAGTTTTTCTCCTTAGCAGGGATACATAAATTCAAAACTTCTTTTCTCTGGTTATATGTTGGATGTATTCATACTATCTTGTGCATATAGAAAGAAAGGCTAGAGAATCTACATAAAATCTAAAAGTGTAGGCTTCAATGGAAGTGTTCGCGAACCTCTATGTGCACCCCTAAGATGGCTATGATGGCATAATCCCCTTAAAACTTCAAATATATCCTATTTTTATGAAATTGAAATCATATGTATAATATTCTCTGCGGAAGACAATGGAGGTGGTTCTGAATCTCTACGTTACCCTCTATGTGCCGAATATCTAAACATTTACATGTCCCCACCTTTAAGTGACCCATGGTGACAGAATCCCCTTAAAACTTCAAATACCTCTATCCGAATTTTAAGGAAATTTAAACCATATGTATAAGACACTAATTCAGAGAATTTCCCAACATTTCAGATTATATATACAGGTTGACTAAAAAAAAGGGGCCCCGTGTACACTTTATGTGATATCTCCTTTATTTATTCACCGATTGCCCTTATTTTACAGGACACACTGTGTTAAATTTTACTACAAGACAGGCTCGTTTAAGAAAACCCAGGACAGTTTCATGCATAAGTTCGGATGTGAAAAGGCTCCACCCAAAAGCAGAATTCAGAACTGGGTGGACCACTTCGAGAAGTATGGGACCGTGGAGAACTTTAACGCTGCAAGTGAGAACCATCCAAGCCACTTGGCACGTCCCAAGAAGCGGACAGCCAAGCTGGTCAAAAGTGTGAGAGAGTCTCTCCAGGAGAGTCCGAAACGCTCTGTGAGTAAGCAAAGTCAGTCCCTCGGTATCTCCCGTGAGACTTGCAGGAGAGTGCTGGTGAACAATATCAGGGCTTACCCATACAGAATACAGACGCTGCAGACTCTTACAGCCTCAGACAAGAAGCAGAGGAGCGCTATGGCAAATTGCACGGTGTGGGCTGCAATCTCGGTCAGAGGCATCATCGGACCAATCTTCATCGAAGAATCTGGCGCAGCAGTGACAGTCATCAAGGAGCGGTATGTGGAGGTCCTCAAAACCTTCAAGAGTGAGCTCCAGACCCTCTACCCGTCGCTCATGAGCAAGTTCTGGTTCCAGCTAGACGGAGCAAGTTCTCACACCTCAAACCTGTCCTGAGATTGGCTGAAAGAGAACTTCGGAGGCCGAGTGATCAGTGTCAAGACTAATTTTGAGTGACCACCCCATAGCCCGGACCTAAGCCCCCCAGATTATTTCCTTTGGGGCTATCTTAAGGACAGAATGTACGCAAGGAAACCCAGAACCATCACGGAACTCAAGGAAGCCATCAGGGAGGAGATGAGAGCCATTCCCAATTCAGTCTGTAAGAACGTCATGGACAACTTCGTTCTGCGCCTCAAGAAATGCACGGAGCTAAAAGGAGTTCATCTAGAACACATGCTGTAGAACAGAGAAAATAGGTCAAATACCCTAGTGTTTTGATATGATGTTGTGAATATAATAAACTAGTTATGCCCCAAAATTCATTTCATTCGGACGAAACACTAAGAAACGGGGCCTAATTAGATTTGGGGCCCGTTTTTTTGGGGTCACCCTGTATAAGTAGATGTATATGTATGTAAATATCTATGTAGATATGTATCTGAAAGTTTGTTTAAAAGAATACATTTCTGGCTATATATATATATATATATATATATATATATATATATATATATATATATATATATATGTATATATTAAAGCATGGAATAAAGACGTGTGTGACATTGGGGGGGGGGCATGAAATTGAAGTGTTAAAAAGGAGAGATAACTTTTCTCTCGTTTTTGACACCAGCAAAAATATATATATATATATATATATATATATATATATATATATATAAGTGTATAAGCTATTTAATTTGTTTAAAACTCATTTAGAAAATTCTCACATAGACAAATTTTTATCAACTCGTAGAGAAGTGAAAGCTCAATAGAGCTTTATATATATATATATATATATATGGAAAAGGAAAAACCAAGAGATATTTTTTATATATTCATCAACGTTTCATCTTTATTGTAAGACTTCCTAAGGTGCCTTAATGTACCCACTCAAAGCCTTCCATATTCATTTCACTCTCTGCTACTGACTGACTTCTCGCAGCCTGGACCCTCGTTCAGCGCTCTTAGTAGTCACGGCTACTACTTTTCCTTATCAACCCATCATGGCAACCCAATATTTCGATGTACTTGCATGACATTTTTCTTAAAATTATCATCCTAAGGAAGTCTTACAATAAAGACGAAACGTTGATGAATATAATATATATATATATATATATATGTGTGTGTGTGTGTGTGTGTGTGTGTGTGCATATGGATTTAAAACAGCGTTTAGATCGAGTTTCAGAAGGAATAATTGACATAATTGCAAATCTGGTTCAAAGTAAAGGATGAAATAAAGCGATTATTTTTTTTAAATTCGTTCGCTTCTCGTCAGAAAATAAACCAAAAAATCATTTGAAATTCAGCAAAAAAACACATACTGTCAATAAAAGATAGACAGATGAAAAGGTGGTCAGATATATTTAAAAAAAAAAAATTTCTAGTGAGTAGTATTAATACAGAATATATATGTTTTTTGGGAATCTATTTTCAAAATCTTGGAGAGAGTCTTTGAAAAACAAACAGACAGGAACTATAACTTCATACATATATCTGTATGAGAAGGTCTGTTGAAATGTGTGGGTATAGATAGAAATATTGTAATAAGCAAAAACTCCCTCCCACCCTAACACACCCCTTTACTTTACCTATCCCTCCTTTTGGGCTCGTCCTTCACCACAACTTCCAACATGTTTTGTATATTTGATCAATAAATTAAGATATGAACCTCTTATCAACATTTATATTCTTCTTTTTAATATCTATAATTGTCAAGTTATATATAAATAAACAAAATTTTAAAAATCGTATCTTTTTTTTTTATAGATGTCAATCGCGAACGCCGACCCGGAGATAATGTCGTAACCCCTTTGATCAATATGAAATATACTTATCCAAGTACTCTGTGTAATGTATTCTCAGAATATATATATATGGTTTTGGGCGGCTATCTTACAAAATCCTGGAGAGAGTTTTTTTAAAACCACACAGACAGGAACTACAACTTCATACGACTTCATGTGTATGAGAAGGTTTGTTAAAATGTGTACGTATAGATAGACATATGGTAATAAGCAAAAACAAAGCTTAATTCCCTCCCACCCTAATATATTCCTTTACTTTACTCATCACACCTTTTTGGAGTTGCCTGTAACTACCACTTCCAACCTTTCGTATATCTTATCCAACTCTGTTCAATAAATGCTATTCTTGACAAAGTTTTATAACTGAAACGAAATATCGAATCTAAAGAAGCATGACTGTGTTAAATGATTTCTTGCTCTTTGCTTATTACTCTTTTCTTACCTATACCTACACTTACATACATAAATGTTGGATGTGTGATTTCATTATGTCTTAATGTGTAGTACGGAAAATCCAGAGTGCCTAAATGATTTCTATCGATAAATATACCACCATCCTTGAAAGAAAACGAAAACACTTGATTCATTTGACATTAAGTCTTGCAGTCATGATGGTGTTAAAAAGTACTTCAGAAGTTTCTTGGTTAAATGTCACCTTTTCAACCAGAAATGTTATTTTCATTGTTCTGCAAATTCTATGAAAATACAGACAATTTTAACTGACCTTTCTTCTTCTTCTTTTTCTTTTTAGCTTTGAGATAGTGGCGGTAGTTATCACTGTGTATGTTCGATACTAACAGGACTGAATCGTGATAGTTAACTGAAATATAATTAAAACATCTTGAAATCTACTGATTTTAGACGACTGAGATACATGGTACCAGCAGGATGGAAAAAGAAAGATGTGTCACAAGGAGACAATCGTAAAAGAGAGTATGTAGATTACGGCTTTGTGTTCATCCAGTTTGGGGATTCAAAGTGTTGCGAGTGGGCAATACCAGGCAGCGTCTCATGCTTGCTTTCCATCCAACAAGGACAGCAACGGTACCTTTTTTTCAAAGGTTCGTAGGGCCGCTGCATGATGGATATCAATTATACAGCAGTTCTTAGACTGGCGAGGCTTAGTGATGCCCAGCCCTTTCCCGGTCACATACATCACCTGATATTCCCAAATGGTCACCCATCTGATACTGACCAAGCTCAACGTCGCTTAACTTTGATGATCTAATGAGAACCGGTGTGTCAACATAATTATGACCTATCCGGTCATGGCTGACAAGACAAGAACAATCTACTTCCAGTGGATTAAATAAAGTATTACGTTCGAAATTTCGTATAGATTTTCAAGTTCGAAAAGATGCCCCTGAAGATATCAGAGTTTACATCGGCCGAAACGTTGTGAAAATAACAACCAAGATAATAGTCTGAATAATACAAATGATCAATCCTCATGTAAAAAATTCCCAAACACAAAACCAATTACATCTACATTTAAAAAGAAACTAAGAAGCTTTATTAACCTAGACCCCCCCCCCCCCAATTTTTTTTTTTTTTTCTGAATCAAACAAATATTAAATTCTATTTATGGTATAAATAACGGCACCATTATGAAATAAATAAATTAATAAAACTATTTTCAATTATCCTCATATTTTTTTTTCATATCCTACCTGAATTGATCTTATTTTTTCATTGTTTAATTAAAGAGATTAGACATTACTATGGAGAAAACAGAGAGGCAGACTTGTAAAGTGTTATTTATCTGTGTAAAGTTTTGGGGCTTGCAAGCTTGTAAATGACGGTAAGAATCGACAATCAAATTATCTCAAACAACATCCGGGCCAGAAATGCCCGTAAATCACTTTTTTGGACATAATAACTTCCTCACAAACCTCCAGAGAAAGCACCGTGGAATTTATCCGACCAATGCATTCACCTCGAACCTTAAGTCACTACCAACTGTGAAAGTCCAACGTTTTAGCTGTCTTGGCCGGCTTGCTAGTTGTTATAACGTATGAGAAATTTACCATACTTACTTATGCTAATCGGATTCTGTAGAGGATTCACTCGTGTTCAAGAAAAAAATCTCACATATTTGTTTAGGTAGAAATTATTCGTTAATATTTATAAAATTTATATTCATAAATTTTATAAATATTAACAACCACAGACACGTGTTTCATCTTTTGAAGGCTCATCAGTGAGGCTTTTATCCAAACAACAAACGCATATATATTCATGTCCATGCATGTGTGTGTAAAAATATACAGATGTAAGTTTCATCAAATCATGTCCAAAGAATGTTAGAAGAAAATTCTCCAGGCATTACCACTTCCTTTCAGCAGAAGTGATAGGTTTATTGCCTGTCGCTTGAGGCATCCTCA
This sequence comes from Sepiola atlantica, assembly GCA_963556195.1. NCBI lineage: Eukaryota > Metazoa > Mollusca > Cephalopoda > Sepiida > Sepiolidae > Sepiola > Sepiola atlantica. Next base: position 78,399,287 of record OY744540.1, read on the forward strand.
TTTGTGTGGGAGTGCTGATGCGACTATGCCGCCTATTTTTGTTCCTAGCCTAGAGTTCACCTTTTAGTGGAGCAAAATTCTCCATGTAAAAAAGAATTTGTGTTTAATTTTGCCCTCGTGAGGAGCTCAGTAAATAATACCTCTATTCTTAAAATAATTATACGAAGGTGTGAAAATAGATTTACACCTTGTCAGAGAAAGAATAATTATTCGAATCTGACGGTTTATTAAATCACTCAGATATGTAATACATTTTTTTTTGATTTTACACAAATTCGTTCGGTGAAGGAAGTAACAATCAGAGTGACGGTCTTCTGGTGGTTAAAGGTTCAATCCTTACTACAGGCGATAATAAGTAAGAATTAAAAAAATGATGGATGACCGAACAAGAACATTCCACCCTACAGATTAAATTCGAGATTCCGCACAGGTTCCCGGATTCGACATAAACATTCCCAAGTTTAAAAAAAATGTACCTCAAGAAAGTCGGAGATTACATCGGCCCAAACATTGCACAAATAACAACGAAGCTGAGAGTAAGAGGTACTCTTATAGAGAACACACCATGTTTTATTTACTCCTCCCCAGGAGTTAGGCACAAGGCCAGTTTTATCTTACTCCCACAAGTAAGATGTGACCCAAGATCGGGTCGAGAAAGTGGGGTTCGAAAAGCCAGCGCTCGAGAGGTGAGCACTCTGGCCATTTAAAAATTGCCTGGGCAGCCCCGTCGGCATTCCCCGGTAGGGGCGCCTCAGACAGTAAGCAATAAACTTACTCCTCCCCAAAGAGGGGAGGCAAAGCCTGGGAGGGGGCACCTCCTAGAACTGCACAGGACAGACACATAGACCGGCGTAAATCAAGCCCCGAAGGCCAAGACAATACAAGTCTATGGGGTGCAGTATCCATCGGAACAGATACTACACTTTGATCTTAGCCAAAAGGCCAACCCATGTTTCCGTGACTTTGCGTAATTTACTCCTCTCCAGGAGTTAGGCACAAGGCCAGTTTTTATCCTACTCCCACCAGTAAGATGTGACCCAAGGTCGGGTCGGAAAGTGGGGGTTGAAAAACCAGCGCCCGAGAGGTGAGCACTCTGACCATCAAAAATTGCCTGGGCAGCCCCGTCGGCATTCCCCGGTAGGGGCGCCTCAAGCAGTAAGCAATTAACTTACTCCTCCCCAAAGAGGGGAGGCAAAGCCTGGGAGGGTGGACCTCCTAGAACGGCACAGGACAGACACATAGACCGGCGTAAATCAAGCCCCGAAGGCCAAGACAATACAAGTCTATCCATCGGAACAGATACTACACTTTGATCTTAGCCAAAAGGCCAACCCATGTTTCCGTGACTTTTCGTCGTCAATCATATAATCTCAAACAACATCCAGGCCAGAAATGCCACTAAATCACTTTTTGGGGACATAATAACTACCTCAACAATTTCCAGAGAAAGCACCGTGGAATTTATCCAACCAATGCATTCACCTCGAGGCTGAGAACTATTCTCATCTTGGTTTTTATTTTCACAACGTTTCGGCCGATGTAAACTCTCATCTTTTTCAGGTTCATCTTGTTGAAAAAACTTTCTTTTTTTTTAAATTCAAATTATTTGATGGTTTTCAGTAATAAAGTAAAAAGGGAATTTTTACTTCATATTTCATTTTCATTAAAAAAAATAATACCAGAAATTTTTTATAAATTTTAATTATAAAATTTTACCTGAAAAAGATTTTATGTGACTTTTATTTTTTGTAATCATTACCGTTTGGTACAAGAGAAACAAACAGTCTGTTGGTGGCGGCTTACGGTTATAAGTTCGGAATAGCGGCCACTAGGCGAAATAATTCAATGTTACCGAATATGTTCCTACTGAATGCAATCAGCAATTTATTTTTAGAAGCAGAAAAAATTCAAATCACAATGGAGGCCAAAAAATTCAAAGAAAAATAGTTTGTAAAAAATAAAACGTAACTGGCTTAAGGCGGAATGGTAATGTTGAAGAATAAGTGAACATTCTTTCTTTCGGATGAAATCTTTCGAGGAACATCGGCAACGTAAATGTTATTACAATATTTTGTTTTGGTTTTTGTCTTTAATTTTTACCCTCTGCCCTGAAGTTATCGCAGAATTCCTGTCGAAACCGAATATTCTTGCAAGAAAATCTTCATTACTTGAATGTAATGTTTCAGATTTTTTAATTTGTATCATCCAGATGACTCAGACCATTACTTGGATGTTATTCTCACAACGTTTCGGTTGATGTAACCTCCGACCTTCTTCAGGCGCGTTTTGTCGAACTTGGGAATCTGTATGGAATTTAGAACGGAACCCTTTATTTAATCCACGGAAAGAAAGAAGTCCTCACCTTGAAAATGATGGTTTGAGGTCAGTGCTTAGAGAGATGTGTGGCTTCATCGTGTTTTACAGGTTTGTCTACATCACAATTGCTCCACCTGAAACCCAGCCTTGCTTTGATCAGAAAGAAGTCCTCACCTTGAAACACAACACACTATGCAACGAAATAACATGTTACTAGGTAACATCTTTAGACTTTTGGGTCTAAGATTGAAGGAATCATAACTTGTTGCGCTTCCATGAATAATGGCGATAGAGAGACTCTCGTAAAGCCAAGACAATTTGCGATTGTCTTCAGTGTTGCGCGTCATTAATTGACCAAGATTGCCGAGGAAGTCGCACGTGGCAGAGCCTATCACTGCACTCGTCTCCACAGTGATCCGTTGAAATACAAATCTGTCGAGAAGATCAGCATATTTTGACCGCTTGCAGCTCTCTGCTGACGCTGCTGCATGTCCAGGGTTTGTTGCCGATTCTATCACCGACGAGGGCGAAAAAGTGTCGACACTAGTCGCATCCCATATCAGTGACTGACCGTTTGGAAAGAAATTAGCCAATCAGCGGTCGTCTATGGATTTCAAAATCGAGGAATAACAAAGACATAATTAGCCACGGTCGTTACATAACTCGATTTTAAGGCATTCGGATTAATATAAGAGTATATGTATGGGTATGTTCGGCCCCATGAAGCCATATTTTCTTCGTTTGGGGGAGAGGGATTAATTTATTGTTGGTCACTTGAGGTACCCTACCGGTAAATTCCAACGGATCCAAACTATTCCATAAAATCAAGTAAATCTTGTAAACTAATTTTGCTCAAATATAATATTGTATTTACAGAAAATTTTTGATAATAAATTAAAGAAAACAAAATGGAGGTAGTAATGGGTTAAGGACCAAAGACGAATGTAAGTTTTGTAATCTTGTACCAATCAATAATCGAAAGTTAAACGACGTGAACCTCGAAAGTTCTAGAAATTTCTTATGTAAATAGAAAAGAGAGTGAGAGATTTCTCTGGCAATAATTCACTTGTGTATGATTGATTTTGTCTGGCTAAATATGTTACCAGTGACCGGCAGAAATGAAGTGGTGTTTGACTTAGTCAAGCATCAATTCCTTCCTTACATCAGCTGTGCAGCAGATGTTTGCCCACCACTATCAGTAGGAGGAAGAGGGGAGGGAGGGGGCTGGGGATTTAAAGTAGTTTGAGGACCCAGGGGTGTTTTATGGAACTCTCTTATCAAACAGCATTGACGTTTTGGTAAACACAGCAATAAAAAATACATACGTAAAACTATCAAATATGTTCGTCCAGAGGGTGAATATATTTACTAGTGTTTTTTTCTTCTTAATCTGTGAGCAGAAATTTCCTTTTCCGTATCTAATTTTGAAGTGGAAATTTCCTTTCTAAATAACTAACACATGCTACATACCATCTCACCAAACCCCTGCATTATTTATCAGATGAAAAGTTTTCTTTTTCATTTAAACTTAATTTTTTTTTCATCTGATAAATAATGCAGGGATTTGGTGAGATAGTATGTAGCATGTGTTAGTTATGTAGAAAGGAAATTTCCACTTCAAAATTAGATACAGAAAAGGAAATTTCTGCTTACAAATTAAGAATAGAAATTAAGTTGACGTGTCAAAGGAAGAGACGTGCAAAACAGGAAGTCGTGATGTTTGCCAGGCCTCTATTATGGATCGCCTTGATTCAATGTTAATGTGAAATTTGGGATCACTATTTCATAATTATCGCCTGTGTTTGTATTATTAAGACGACTATTTTCATTTCATTTTTCATATTCACAACGTTTCGGTCGATATAAACACCGACCTTCTGCAGATCCATCGAATTTGTGAAACTGTATATTGAACTCTGGAACCAGTACAGGTTTTCGAACCTAATCTTTTATTTTATACACAGGGTTTGATTGTTCTCATTCCGTTAACCATGACCGGGTAGAGTGGTATTTATATTATTCTTAGTTATTATGCCTGCAGAGGGATTGAACCTTAGACCTCCAGAAGAGTGAGTCACTTCTAACTGATTTTTAACCAACCCTTTAACCATTAACCCATGTGAACAATTCTAGTGTGAATTTTGAGAGTCTAAAACCTAATCTGGTCTACATGTGTGGTATTACTACTTGTTAACAGATAATTATTTTTTTACCGTTTGCCTTCAATTGTTTTTTACCGTTTGACTTCAATTGTTTTTTACCGTTAGATTTCCATTTTCGTTTACCGTTTGTCTTCCATTGTTTTTTTACCGTTTGTCTTCCATTGATTTTTACCGTTTGTCTTCCATTGATTTTTACCGTTTGTCTTCCATTTTGCGTTACCGTTTGTCTTCCATTTTGCGTTACCGTTTGTCTTCCATTGTGTTTTACCGTTTGTCTTCTATTGTGTTTTTACCGTTTGTCTTCCATTGTGTTTTTATCGTTTGACTTCCATTGTTTTTTAACCGTTTGACTTCCATTGTTTTTTAACCGTTTGACTTCCATTGTTTCTTAACCGTTTGACTTCCATTGTTTCTTTACCGTTTGACTTCCATTGTTTTTTAACCGTTTGACTTCCATTGTTTTTAACCGTTTGACTTCCATTGTTTTTTAACCGTTTGACTTCCATTGTTTTTTAACCGTTTGACTTCCATTGTTTTTTAACCGTTTGACTTCCATTGTTTCTTTACCGTTTGACTTCCATTGTTTCTTTACCATTTGACTTCCATTGTTTTTTAACCGTTTGACTTCCATTGTTTTTAACCGTTTGACTTCCATTGTTTTTTTAACCGTTTGACTTCCATTGTTTTTTAACCGTTTGTCTTCCATTTGAGAATAAATTCTCGTGGTGGTAAAAATAAAAGTATCTATTATAAAACCCATAAAAATAAAATTGGCGGTAATAAAAATATATAAAGAAAAAATAATCGGATTAAAAAATAAATGTAATCCTTATAATTGCACAAATAAATTGAAATGTTTTAATTTCTTGAAAACTAATAAAAAGCATAACAAATAAAAAAAAAGTTGGTAAAAACATTAAAGAGAAAAACTGAAAGAAATGTGTCACTGTGCGCATTTCAATGTCGTTTAGCCGTCCTGAGCTGATTTAAGTCGGGCAAATCTGTTTGTTTTCTATTTGTGGTACACAGGCTTCATCAAAAAGACACGCGGAAACTACAAAACTATATAAAAGTATCTGTTTAATTCTAGTACACCAGATATTTCCATTGGTCCATGTTAAGCCGCTTTTCAATGACAGGTGCATGCAATTGTTGGTTGGTAATATAAGCCGTACAATCACATCTCTGTCTACAAACGGAATTGCCGGGATTTACAGTCAGAGCATCAGACTCTTTCTCAAGTCTTCTTCTTCTTTTTTCAATGTCTTTGAAGCATGTGGTCATACGACAGTTTCCCACTTTTTTTACGACGTCCTTTGCATTATTTTTGTATTCTGCAAGATTTTACAAGCTGCACTGATTTGACAGTAGAGGGCAGACAAGGCAGTGGTTCGTCGTATGATCCATCTCTCAACAATCGAAGATGGTTGGGTCGTTATTTTAGCCCCATCTGGCCATAGCAACTTTTGATCGACCCATTCCTGTTCTCAGGTTAGTGTAGTGTTTTCCACTGAACCCAGGCTGCTTTTGAGCCAGGAGACATGTTATCAGAAGAAGAAAGCCCTCTGGCTTACAGCTGTAGTCTGGTCTCTTCCTGAGATGTTGTTAGGGGCTTCACATAGCTGAGGAAGCTTCTCCTTGCATAGAAAAATTTATTTTGTTCCGGTGGCAGTCGAGACGCTCCACGTGTGAATCAAACGAAATGTGGCATATTAAAAGAAAAAAGTTTTTTTCTTTAAAGAATTTACTTCTTAATGTTTATTTTCGTTTTTTCTATATTCTGGCCTGTTTCTACGGTGTCAGAGTTTTCAATGATGACAAGCAAATTTGATTCACTGAAACAGTTAATTTATAACTGTTAGGTTTACTTATATTGGATATGTTTTTTTTTTGTGAATGCTAAGGTAGGAGTACATCAGGTGTCTGTATTGAGTCCGTTGCTTTTCATTTGTGTCTTAGACGTGTTGTCTCGGGAATTTCTTACAGATTGTCCAGAAGAGATAGATGGTTTATCCTGATGATTTATTACTTGCCTGTGAAATAATGGAAGGTTAGGGTTAGGGTATTCTTTGGTTAAGTTAAAGATTTAAAGGAATACTGTATAAAGGTCTGAGAGTAAATGTTAATAAGACTAAAATGATGATTCCTGGTTTTAGTGTTGGAAAAGCTTCAGAATCAGTTTCTGGATAAGGAGTCGGGTGCAACTCCATTTTTTTTTGTGGTACTTGTAAGCATTGGGTACACAAGAAGTGCAATGGAATTACTGGTAAGCTGAGAGAGGATAACCACTTTGTGTGTAAGATGTGTAAAACAATATAGACGGATGAGAACCCAGATATGAAGGTTGGCTCCCTCTACCATGCTAGTAAACTCCTCACACCTGACATTATCCTGTATCTCTACAAAGCCACCATCCGCCCATGCATGGAGTATTGTTGCCACATCTGGGCTGGTGCATCATCTACTAGTCTCTCCCTCCTTGACAAAGTCCAAAAAAGAATCGCCAACCTAATAGGTCCCTCACTGTCAACCAAGCTCCAGTCCTTATCCCATCGCCGCAATGTAGCATCCTTGTGCTTGTTTTACAAATACTTCAATGGATTATGCTCCGATGAATTGACTACTCTAGTGCCCCCTCGACGTAAATTCACTAGATCAACTCGACAGTCAACTAAATCTCATTCATTCACTGTGGAGGTCCCCAGATGTCGGAGAGCCTTCTACTCAAATAGCTTCTTTCCTTGTGCTGCTGGCCTCTGGAACTCCCTCCCCGCCCCCTGTTTCCCCGACAGTACAGACATGCAGAAATTTAAAACAAATGTAAACAGACATCTCGCTGCGCAGATCCCAATTTAGGTTGACCCCCCTACCTTCTCCCCTTTTCTTTTTTCTCAGTAGCCCCTTACGTCTACAGTGGCGGCCTGCCTTGTTTGGGGTGAACTATATTTAAAAAAATAAATAAAAATAAAAAAAAAAGTATATTTGGATAGTAGAAGTATTTGGATAGTTCAGAAGTTGTGTTACCTTGGTACTACCATTAGAGCACAGGAAGGAGCAGGTGCTAGTGGGATTGAAAGAGTTAGGAGTTGATGGTATAAGTTCAGGGTACGTCTGCCTTTACTAACCAGAAGAGCGTTACCGCTGTCGACCAAGGCAACAGTCAATCAGACATGTGTACACAGTGTGATGATGTATGGAAGTGAAACTTGGACATGCATTGCATAAAGAGAAATGCTATGAGAATGATACAATGGATGTTTAATGTGAGTCTTAAAGACAGGCTTACATCTGATGACCTCAGAGGAATATTAAATCTGGACAGTATAGGTAGATGTATGCAGAACAGGAAATTTCGATGGCCATAATGAAAGAATGGGTGAGAGTTGTTGGATTAATAGATGTAGAAAAATTAAGATAAAAAGGGTCGGTTCAGAAGAGAAAGCTAATAAAAACATGGGAGGAGGTGATAATGATTCTAAACATAAGGTTTAGTATCTTTGACAGGGGCTTGAAACCACGACCACGATACTCGTGGCCTAATAATTTATCTCTGGTCCACGGTCCCCTGTCAAATTTTATGTGGGATTTTTAGTGCCTTAAATATGTATGTATACATATTTCATCAAATACTATAGACAAATTCTGTCTATATACGTTTGTCCTGATCCATTCGAATTTCCAAATGAATTTTGGTGTTTCTGGCAGGAACTGGCCGATGTATCCCCCATAATTGCTATTTACTCGAGTACTTTTTGATCCGTCAGGATCCATCATCAGGGGTGGTTGCCAATGGTGCTACGATATGTATAAGGGTGATAGTGTATTTTTTTCAAGACAAATTCGTCTATAGTATTTAATGAAATATGTTTTAAAGAAGGAATGCTGCCTATATATATATATATATATATATATATATATATATATATATATATAGTACACATATTGTATTAGTTTCTGTAGATGTAAATCCGTTGAAACTCCAGTGTTTATAAAAGTGCTCAATAACAAGTAGAGCTGTTCTTTAGTATACATTTTTATTTACATATGTGCATACATGTTTCGGTTGTACTCTTCACAGAGAGTCAACCTCTTCAGACCAAAGAAGACATGCACATATGTAACCAATAATGTTTGTATAAATAAAAATGTACACTATATATATATATATATGTGTGTGTGTGTGTGTATACGTATCAGGTAAGACTTTTATTACTGAAATCTTTCCCTTACCTAGATCTGTGAAGTGGATAGACGAAGATGCACTAAGCTATTTGAACAAGACAGACGGGAAATATTCAATAGAAAGCATCTTTCCACTGACAACATATTTGCGAAACTCACTTCCAAAGTTTTATTGAAGGCAAATCAAAGAACAGCTTCCTTTCTTCGAATCTTTATTGTGTCTTTAAATAAAGAAGAAGCCACAGACTTATAGCAACACATTGAACCAGAAAGGTTACAGGATATAAAAAAATGTAACTGTCTTGTGGTTCAATTATACATCTATATTTTTCGTATGTGAAAATATATACGCATTAAGACTTCCCTTTTTTTCTATCTATTGTTGATGAATAGTGGATAGCGACTTCGAATGTTACAATGGTCTGATTTAATGCCGACTTGAAGCACATGATCATCTAGCCACACCGAAGAGCTGTCTGTGGAGGACTACACACACACACACATTATATATATATATATATATATATATATATATATATATAGAGAGAGAGAGAGAGAGATAAAAAAAAAGAGTGATAAATATGCGACGATTGTCCAAATTTATTTCAAATTTCAATTGTTCAATGCGAGGTGTATTCAGTAATAAACTAGTGTTTATTATTCTTTCCTTAAGCCAAGGCTTTTCAAAGATCGAGATCTTATCATCAAAGGAGAAATACAGATAGATAGGTTGGCTTTCGAAAAAACCAAAGTTCGAATATTTGAAAAATATATGAAAAATATTATTAAAAAAATGCAGTAAAAGAGAAGTTTCGTAAAAAAGATATGTGGTTTGTCCGGGTGGTAAATTTCTGTTGAAAAGATGTCCAATGAATTGTAGAAAGCGAAAAAAAAATTGTTTTTTTTCGAAAGCCAACTTATCTATCTGTATTTCTCCTCTGATGATAAGATCTCGATCTTTGAAAAGCCTTGGCTTAAGGAAAGAATAATAAACACTAGTTTATTACTGAATACACCTTGCATTGAACAATTGAAATTTGAAATAAATTTGGACAATCCTCACATATTTATCACTCTTTTTTCTTCTATCTCTACAATTGCTCTATCTCGTATATTGAGCTAAACCTATTCACTATAGGTTCCATCTACTAAAAGTTTTACTTTTGGTTTATATTTGATCCTATATATATAGTCTCGGAAGTTTCTCAACCATTAAAACTTTATTAAAAAAAAACAAAAAAACAACTAATAATCCCAAGTCTTTCAGTGGAAAATCATTCATGTAAGTCAATTTATTTTTTACAGTTATTATATTAGTTTGTTTCTAACACTATTTCAAGGGATCATCAGTTGTTTACCATGAAAAACTGTTTCGTTATATATATATATATATATAGCAATAGATAAAGTGAAAGAATAAAATAAGGTACAAATCAAATTTTATTACAATTCAATGTTCAAGCAAAGTTCTTTAAAGTCCTTAACTCATGAGTTTTCAAAGATAATCTTCTCCTCAGAGGACCATTACCGCAATGACATTACTGCAGGTAATGAAAATTAAACTTTGAACAAAAAAATATAAAAAAATATATATATAAAAATACATAAAGGTATATAAAACATCAAATATATCGGCCCAAAACATACTTTTTAGTAAAACTATACAGTTCATCCAAAGCAACAAGTCTAAAATAGCTCCAGGCAAGATATCAAAGAGGTTGATTAAAAAATAATCCAATTGGTGAATGGTGGTCCAAAAACGACAAAAGGTATCCAGGCGGGAAATTCGTTTGCTATCCATGCAGTAGATAACAGTGAAAATTGTATTTAAGGTGTATGCAAATTAATAAAACGATAAAAAAACGATAGAGAAAACAAATCATATGAAAAGTTCAGAAAACTCACTTGGTGTTGAATATTATGATGTCCAAATTCAGAGTCCCTAAGAACTGATAGGAGTAATGCAAACCATAAAATCCAGTTCGAATAAAATTAGGCCTGTCTAAAAGGTATCCGACTTTAGGCCAGAAAAAATATTTCAAGTATGTGACGGGGTTGGGACTCTAATCCCCTTCTAAAGTAGGCCCCTTGTGCTTGCACACACTTAGCCCTCCGATCCATCCACTGCCGGAAACACCTCTGGAAGTCTTCTTTTGGAATGGTGTTCATCTCTGCCGTCGCATCAGATTCAGCAGGTGTTTGGAGAAGATGCCATTTGTAACACAAATTAAAGAGTGGTTCAACCGATTTAAAAATGGCCGCACATTAGTGGAGAGTGACCAGCGTTTTGGCAGGCCCCAAATTGCTCAGAGTGCAGTTGTTGTTAAGAGGGTGTGAAAAAAAGAGATAATGCGGAACGCGACGGTCTGAATGCAAATGTGACATATCATTTGCAAAAGTGCTATCATCGTTTTTGTATTTCATCATTCTACCACTTGCCAAATTCTAGATTTGAACTGTTCATCTTTTTATAGTGTTTTCTTATTCAATTTAAAGGAATTGGATTTATTGCGTTTTGCAATCAAACTCGTCATATATATAAATATATATCTATATACATATATATAAATATATATATATATATAAAGATATATATTATTATTAGTTCATGTATCCACATAAAATGTTATAAGGGGATATAATCTTTTATGTTACAATTTTCAGTATTTCCTGCTTACACAGAATAAAATTTACTTTAGGTTAACAATACATAATAAATAAATAAATAAATGAACAAATACATAAATAAAAAACTAAAACCTAAAATAGAAATTAAAGCAAGCACGTGTTAAAATAAGGTCACTCATTATTTCGAAACAACGAAACAGGGATGGGCCACCCTATAGAAAACAACAATAAAATAGGAAGTAAAATCAACCGAACCTTTGCTTGTGGGAAGCCCAACGATTGGCTAAGAGAATAACAAAGAATCTGATTGGTTAACTAGCTTGACTAAACACCATGTGTATATATAAAAACACCCGGCAACACAAACTCCATGCATTTTAGACTGACGATTCCCTACGGGGATGAAACGTGGAAGCCTCTGTGTAGCTTAATTGCCATAAATATGTTTTAATAACTTACTACTATATATATATATATATATATATATTCACACTATTACTGTAGGCAAAATGCCAGGCAGCTATGTTTTGGCACGATTATTAATAACACAGTGATGTACACATCAGAAGTTTTAATCTTTGAGGTATATTTTAGATTTAGGTCACAAGAGAAAAGTAAATTTACAATCTTCAGCTTCGCTTTTGCATATATCTGTGCGAGTATATATATATATATATATATATATATATATATATATATATATATATATATATATATATATATATATGTATGTATTATGTATGTATGTATTATGTATAATTTGGCTGTCTGTGTATGTTCTCCCAGGTGAAAACTAGCTTGATCTAAAGAACAAAACGCCCAGGAGAAAAAGTAAGCCCATATTTGGAATCGGTAAGAAAAGTAGAAATAAGTGGACACCCGTGTGTCCACTAAATCCCAGACAAAATACTTTAAGTCAGCAAAAATATCAACTCTTTTGATAGGATTTGCAGCAAAAATAAGTCAGCAAAAATATCAACTCTTTTGATAGGATTTGCAGCAAAAATAAACTAAGACAAATAAAGGAGATCGATGCAAATAAATCTTCTAACATGAAACCAAAGTGTTTTTTTTTTCATTAATTATTCCAATAAAATCATCCAAAACTATATATTTCCTGATTCTGTTTAAATTTAAGGATGTTTTCTATGCACAAATTATTTTAAATATGTCGACTTAATTCCAATATTTTCGATATGAACATGAAATGAAAAAGCTTACAGTTTTTGAATTAAATTAATTTAAGACAAAAAAAAAAATTTTCTTTTTAGTTTGTGCTGATATTTTTTTATACAAATATAAAATCTACAGATATCTTTTTTATTCAGTCATTTCTATTCTATTCACTGTTTAATTTTTTTATTTCTAAACAAATATTTTAAAATCAATACTTTTAGTTTTATAAAAAGTATATAATGTGTTATAATGTTTAATAAATAGACATTTGTACTGCTTCTGCAGTATCCGATTCTACACCTACGCTTACGATACCAGTCTGTTGCGTAACTATTTTTACTGCTTCTACAGTAGTAGTAACAAACTGCTATATAACTATTTTTACTACTTTTCCAGCATCTGATTGTAAAACTTTGCTAAAAACAACAGACTGTTACATAATTATTTTTACTGCTTTTCCAGCAACCGATTCTAAGCCGACGCTAACAACATTTAAGCATCACTTTTACGTCATCTTCAATTTAACTATATTGTTACTAACTTATTAACAAATCTGTAAACCTGATTATTTCCTTTTTTTATTTACACCTTGCTTTTTTATGAACATCAAAACATTTTAATGTATGGCACAAAACAATACATCAAATTTTCGTATTTTCTACGCAGCAAATATTAAATTAAAAACATTTTCAGGCAAAATAATTTAAAGAAATTAAAAAAAAAATTTAATTAAATTTAAAAAATTAAATTAATTTAAAAATAATTAAAACTAATTAAAATAAAAATCAAATTAAATTAGAAATAATTAAAATTAAATTATATTAAAAATAAATGAAATAAAAATTAAATTAAATAAAAATTATATAAAAAATCATTAAAATTAAAATTAAATTAAAAATAATTAAAAGTAAAAATTTAATTAAATTAAAAATAATTAAAATAAAAATTAAATTAAATTAAAAATAATAAAAATAAAAATTAAATTAAATAAAAAATGTAAACATGCATTAAGGCAAATTTAAAGATGTATCAGAAGCAGTGCAAGTCTGTCCAAGTTTAGTTTAAAATTCTATATCTGTACCGATTTACTTGCCTCCCCGCGAGGGCAAAATTAGATACAAGGTCGGGGTTTTTTATGTTAGGTTATCCAGTTCTCTAAAAAGGGGAATTATGGATGAAACAAAAATAAAAAGAATTGCCATAGTCAAGAAGGATCTCTCCTCCTCTGACAAAAACAGAACAAATACTACACTTTGATCCCAGTCCCAAGATCAAGGAAACTTCTGAAATAGCATTTTCTGCGATAGATGTAAAGATTCAATGAATGCATCTTGAGAATTTTCTGGCAAAATAGTTAAAAAAATAAATTCTACAACATCTGTTCGTATTTACTTTCCTCCCCACGAGGGCAAAGTTAGACACAATGTTTCCTGTTCACAAGCAGGAAAGAAATGAATGCAAATATATATATATATATATATATATATATATATATATATATATATATATATATATATATATATATCATGTATCTACATAACATTTTATAAAGAGATATAATTTTTTGTGTATCAATTTTCAATTTTCAGTATTTACTTCAACAGTGCTGGATACGTAAGTAGAGCTAGGTAGTAAGTTATAAAAATATATTTATGGCAATTAAGCTACACAGAGGCTCTTGCATTACATCCCTGGGGAGGGGATCTTCCGGCAAAAATGCATGGAGTTAGTATGGCCGGATGTTTTTATATACACAGTTAGCTAGTAACCCAATCAGATTATTTGTTGTTCTCTTAGCGAATCGTTGGGCTTCCCACGAACAAAGGTCCGGTTAGTTTTACTTCCTATTTCCTGTTATATTGTTCTGTTTTCTATAGAGTGGCTTATAAATAATGTTTCCTTCCAAATAGATTTTTTATTCACAAAACTTTCCAATCCAACCCGAAAGCGAGAAAAAAACTACTTCCTGTCAGTTGTAACTTGGCGTAATTCATCTGACTGCCAGTCTCCGGGGTGTTCCTTTTCAAAAAGATTAGAGGCACGTGTCGCATTCAATTTTGAACGAACATTTGCGGATTGCTTTAATAAATTAATATCGATCGAAGCTCCGTTATTTTATTATTATTATTATTTTCTAATCTTAATTTTTGTTTATTGATTAAAAAGAAGACGTAACGGATTTATTGTTTAGCGTTTCATCTTGTAAGCTTGGAATTTCATTCGTAACTTGTTACATCGCCAAAAATGCAGTCGTGCGACGCGATAGAAATGTTGTCAAAGCATTTCAATTGATGAAGCAGGGAAATATATAAGCTGATATTTCAGCCAGATGTAACACATCTGAACAAAATCTATTCATCACAAACAATTGCTTTCGTAAAACTTGCTACTGACAGAGATAATTCAGAAAATGGATATGGATTTAAGTTGTATAAAGAAAATTATTATTATATATATATAACGACCCATCTCCTTATATATATATATATATATATATATATATATATGATTATTTTTATTTACACAGACATATACAAACTCTGCAACACTGGCATGTCGATGTTATCGATCAACAGCTATCATAAACTGAGATCTCATCAGGCAGAGTTAGAGTCCAATCTTAACTTAAGATCTTATTAGGAAAAGCTTTTTCCAAATATGATCTAAGGTTAAGATCAGATTCTAACTCTGCCTGATGAGATCTCAGTTTATAATAGCTGTTGATCGATAACATCGACATGCCAGTGTCGCAGATTTTGTACATGTCTGTGTAAATAAAAATAATCATATATAAAAGCTCTATTTGATATTGAGCACTTTTTATAAACCCGGTTGAAATTCTTTGGATTACTACACTGTGGATGTTTTACCTGGATTATTATATATATATATATATATATATAACTTCTTTTGTAATATAGTAGGAAAACTCCCAGCAGAGTGCTCAATTAATTCAGAATTGAAATTAAAAGCGTAATTTTTCTGTAATAAAAAATAAATATATATATATATATATATATATTTGTAATCTAATACATATAGCTATCTTGTCGGATTTTCAAAGTCAGACTCAAATAGCAACGTATTGGACATATCGATATTTGATTATGACTAGCCAATCGGCCTTCACCTTTCTTCTATTATGTTCTTTGTAAGAAAATAATATATTTTGCTTAGGCTTATTTGAGAAAATGGCTATTCCGGCTAGGACGATTGCTAGAATGGAGACAAGTTTAAATAATGACCTAAAAAGCATATCTGAACAAAATCTATTCATCACAAACAATTGCTTTCATAAAGACAGAGATAATTCAGAAAATTGATGTGGTTTGCTATATGTATAAATATGAATAAAGTTATCTTTATCTTTATAAACTTCATAAAGTTAGATTAGTTTGATATTCTACGTATGCTTCTAGGAGATATTTTGATGATGGTGGGGGAAGCATAAAACGATGTCGTTGTGTTTTTATAATTTTTTATCATGATAATTCAATATTTTAAACGCCCTGCGTTCTTCATAGGGAATGATTTAGTGTGGTCGTGAAAAAACCGTAAATGAAGCCGTCCATTAATATAATAAAAAATTAGACGATCATATGTTTGAGGTGGGGGGGGGGGGATTTCGGCTAAGTGTTGATAGAGGCTGTTTTTTTTTTTTTGAATGGTGTGGTTATTTATTTTGTTAATATTTGATTATTTACGTATAATTGTTGGATGTAAGGTATCTGCGAGACTGTTAGCGACCACTTCCGTTTTTTTTTGTTTTTGTTTTTTTTAATCGTGTTTGTTTACGTTTATCTTGCAAATAAAAATAGATGATGATGGTACTTATTTTGTTACTGAGATCGAACGTTTTACTTTCAGTACGTAAGTTCTCAGAAATCAAGGGCGATCCGCCTTTGATTTCTATATGAGATACATAGATATCCTATTGATTTCTATATGAGATACATAGATATCCTATTGATTTCTATATGAGATACATAGATATCCTATTGATTTCTATATGAGATACATAGATATCCTATTGATTTCTATATGAGATACATAGATATCCTATTGATTTCTATATGAGATACATAGATATCCTATTGATTTCTATATGAGATACATAGATATCCTATTGATTTCTATATGAGATACATAGATATCCTATTGATTTCTATATGAGATACATAGATATCCTATTGATTTCTATATGAGATACATAGATATCCTATTGATTTCTATATGAGATACATAGATATCCTATTGATTTCTATATGAGATACATAGATATCCTATTGATTTCTCTTTGAGATACATAGATATCCTATTGATTTCTATATGAGATACATAGATATCCTATTGATTTCTATATGAGATACATAGATATCCTATTGATTTCTATATGAGATACATAGATATCCTATTGATTTCTATATGAGATACATAGATATCCTATTGATTTCTATATGAGATACATAGATATCCTATTGATTTCTATATGAGATACATAGATATCCTATTGATTTCTATATGAGATACATAGATATCCTATTGATTTCTATATGAGATACATAGATATCCTATTGATTTCTATATGAGATACATAGATATCCTATTGATTTCTATATGAGATACATAGATATCCTATTGACCACTTAATTACGTTACTTAATATCCTATAATGTTATAGTTTATTTTTATTGTGGTCTTTTCTGACTTTTTACTAGATTCCAGGACAATAATTCATCTGGTCTGGTGGAGTATCCAGCTAAATGATGTTAATTCCTGTATGTTTAATCATCATTTTACTTCGATCGAAGTTCTCAGAAAATAAGGTGCCCCTTCCTGCGGCTAACACTTAATCTCAATATAAGATACATCAACTTCTCGGGCGCTGGTTTATCAAATCCCACTTTCCCGACCTTGTGTCACATCTTACCGCTGTGGGAGGTAGATAAATAACTTGTATTTCTGTAGTTCTCTTTCAATTTATACTTTGATTATATTTATTTTTGGTGTAGTCCGTTCACAATGTATAATTCCTGTATGTTTAATCATCATTTTACTTCGATCGAAGTTCTCAGAAAATAAGGTGCCCCTTCCACTTAATCTCAATATAAGACACATAGATATTAAAATATTCCATTAAAGTTCTCCTTTAATTTCTCAAACGTTGAGTTAGTAAAGAAGTTAAGAACATTACATTTCCTCGCCTCAATTGACCAGCTTACTATGTTATAGTATATCTTTATTGTAGTCCATTGGTCTTATCCGATTCCAGGACAGGAATTCATCTAGTCTGGTAGAGTATCTCGCTATGTGTTGTTACTTTAAGTAACATCACTAGAAGAAGGTGCACCATTCCTCGTATGAGCCAGTTTATAGCCGTGTCGATGAGATCCTAGTTAGGATATTTAAATATTTTCTTGTTAGTTTAACTCTCTGTGTGTGTCTTATTTATTTTGGAACAAAAAAAACTTTCGGAGATTGTATTTGAACACTTATTATGATATTTACAAAGTCAGGTATGTTTATACAGGGTGAGCCAAAAGTAGGTGGACAGTAAAAAAACATTTGTTTGTCGAAGCGTAAGAGGCAGACTTCAAAACTATAAATGAAGAAGGAAAATGTTTTTTACTGTCCACCTACTTTTGGCTCACCCTGTATGGTTATATATTTGTATCTACAGGATTCACTCCGAAACCAAATAAGCGATCATTATAAATGTTCG
Source organism: Sepiola atlantica (assembly GCA_963556195.1). NCBI lineage: Eukaryota > Metazoa > Mollusca > Cephalopoda > Sepiida > Sepiolidae > Sepiola > Sepiola atlantica. The sequence continues at coordinate 78,417,473 of OY744540.1, forward strand.
AACACAGCTGTTACGCATAAGAGGTCCAAATGTGGGCTATATTTAGTTTAATTTCGTTTTATACAAAAGGGGTAAAAAGAGGGTTGAAGCCCTTTGTGAAAATTCTGCTTTTTGTGAAATTTTGACAAGAGATATTAGACATCAAAAAAATATTCCCAAAATTTTAGTTTCTTTAGAGTGTTTTAAAGGGTTTTTAATGAACATAATATGAGAACATTCTCACATTTGAAAATTCAAATATTTCAGATTTGCATTGAATTTAATCCAGTCTTTAGACACCAATTAAACAGATTCCCTGAATTTCAATCTATTCTTAAGACCCCTTAAGCTTGAGCCTTACATTTTAGACATGTTCTAGAATAAAAATCATGTAATGGATTTTGATCAAAATTAGAATCAAGATTTTATTTTAGATAGAAGTTATATATATATATAATTATGTCTTGATTTTTACTCTTCGTAAGGAATTAATTTTACCCGTCCTGGTACGGGTATTCTTCCGTTACATAATGAGGGTCATGTTTGAATGGAAGAGTTTTAGTGACACCTTAAAGGTCAAAGGTCAAGGGTCCCCAGAATGGAAGTCAACAAAACCATATGACTCCAGCCGGGGAGTTTCTTTCTTTTTAACTGGCAAAACTTCCAACAGAAAAGACGTGTCTGGGTGCTCTCCCCAATGGAGGGGGGGGGGTGTAATACGTACAGTGTGGCTATATGAAGCAAGAGGAGTTATCCACTTAACTATCTGCCTGTCTTTTTCTCTCTCACATGCATACACAAGTGGCCTGTCACTTTGATGTTTTATGTGACTCTCTCGCCTTTTAAATAAACCATTTAATAAATCAACATCGGCGTCCGATTGGTTTTGTATCCACAGACAAGCAAGAACTCGAGTTACACTTAAATAACTAGAAAGGACTAGAAGTTTTTTTCATGGAAATCGCTCCAGAAGACATGAAGCCACTTGATGTAAGGAGCTAACAAGAACGAAATATGATTATCGCAAAGACAGGAGATGCCTATTGGCCTTCGTCTTTAAAAGACTAAGGCTATAAGTAGGAGGAAAACAGTCAGCAGGAAGAGAGTTCCACAAGCCTGCAGTTCTTGGAAAGAAGGTACGGGAATAGGAAGCTGTATTACAATGAGGTATCAAAACAGTGAATTGATGGAGACGACTAGAGCAATGAGTCAAACGAGCTGGAACAAATTAAGCGGGGAATAGATCGCATAATTCTGAAGACCACTAGACCAACGAGTCAAATGAGCTGGAACAAAAGAAGCAGTGAATAGATCACATAATTCTGAAGAACACAGTGGAGTAAAAGTGAGTACGCCTCAAATTAGTCGTTTACTAAAACTCATTTCTTAAGCGAATACCCCGTTCGTGCTGGACTGAATTTTACAAACAAGCATTCTATCAAACTTGCAGCATTTTGGGAAAATATACTTCAGTCAAACAAACGACAATTGAACTTTTACCAAACGGTTTATACATATAAGATTGACATTTGCCCCAATCCTATAAAGTTGACTGACCAACGGCCGCCGTGGCAAAAAACACATGTTTTTCCTTATTTTTTTTACTCTGTTCTAACATTTTATAGCAATTCTAATGGAAGCGTGGATCCTAGCATTTTCCCTAAGATACGACATCTTAACAAGCTAAGGTCCGCACTGCGACATAACTGGGACCACGTCCCTACATACACGCATCAGGAAGTGAGAGAGCAAATCATTTTCTGTACATGTTTTTTTTCCACAACTTATTGAATTCATCTCCAATCTTCAGGTGAATCTATCCATGTAAATTAAAAAATGGACGAAATCACATTTCAGTTAATGGCAAATTATTTTAATTAAATAAAATAGTTTTGATTTATTAAAAAAAAAGCAAGGTCATTTTTATTTCTCTATTTTTGGGACGTAACCCAATTTAACTCCACAACACGTGGTTTCAACTATGAGGACCCGTTTTGAATGAAGAGGGAATTTTTATGGATTTCCGAAACACTGGGTAGCGAATTTATGTCAATAATGTAGTTTGATAAATATATATCTGGCATAGTGGATAAAAGCTTGGGGTGTCGAAATAAAAACCGGGTTTGAATCTCAACCTGAAGAATTTATATGTCTAGCCACACTGAAGAGCTGTGATACAGCGAAACAGTCTTTCTTTGAATGACTATATATATATATTCTCCCTACCTCTTTGTAGGTTGAGGACTGTGGGAAATGACATCGCCAGCTGTCATTAGCTATAATGCAAAACACTTTGAAAAGAACGAATAGAGCACACTTCAACTTGTGATAATGTTTATATAAACAATAAGATTTCCCTTTCTTGCTTGTGCTGATGACAACGTGGATAAAAGTTGGAATTGTTGGGGAAACTAATGCCAACACCAGAATCATCTGATACACACGTAAGAAGAAGACTACGAGAAGCCTAAATACTTCGAGTTTTTTATTAGGAATGGACGAGTCCACTGTTCGTCATATAGGTACTGCACCATAACAAAAACACAACTGGAAAATAAAATATCAGCAGCTCAAAACTTTCAAATAAAATCATATTTTGCGATAGATTTCTATATCATTCGTACTTTTCTTCTTCTGAAAGTATTGCAGGTGCTCATTTGCCACAATTGTAATTTTCTATTTAATATTTTGCAGAACTGTTATTAGAAGAAAACAAAATAATTCTATTTTATTTACATCAGATAAAACTGCGCACATATGTTGTTGGTTAATTTAACAGCAGGAAAATGAATTTTAAAATGCTTTTAAGCCAGCAGGGATAAACTTATCAAATAAATGGGTGTAAAAAAAGTGTGAATATAAATTTGCTCGCAATGCAACGACCATCATCGCACGTCAAAATTCAAAGATTTCATTCTATAAAGGAATCATCAAAGACTATATAAGTGAATTCAAAGAGTAATAGAAATATTAAAACGGTTTATATTTCTTTTACTAATGAGTCACCACTTATCAAGGCCAAAAACCACTCGAGGATAGGGGTTGATGAGATGGAGGGATTTTCAGTTGAATGATGAAGAATTTTATTAGAGGGTTAGAAAATCATAAATTAAGTAGACAATTTTTTTTTTCTTTATGGAAGTAGCTCCAGACAAGGCATGAAGCCACTTAATGAAAAGAACCTAATCCAAATAATTAAAGAGAGAGAGAGAGAGAGAGAGAGAGAGGAAGGTGGAATCTCTTCAAGACAAAGCAAGCCCGAAAGAAATCTCACCACCAGTGTTCAATCCCCTGGACTCCAAACAGGCTGGCCAAAAAGTAAGCCCTTCAAGTCTAATAGGGAAGGAAGGGGTTATGAGGCTGGTTGATGGAGACGGTTTGTGACAAAGTATTTGTTGATATTGGATTTGAATATGACCATGTGGTAGTCTGCAGGGAAGTAGCCCCGTGGCAATATGTTCCACAGATGGAAAGTTCTTGAAAAGAAACTCCGTTCATAAAAATTCCATTTGATGCCAAACATACAGAAGAAGATAGAAACGTTTTTTGCATTTGTGGTAGTGAAACGAGCTCATGCTCTTAATTTCTTAAAAAGAAGTTTTAATGGCTATTCCGAAAATGATTGGCAAAACCAAATACCGTTTTTTTAGGTTTTATGGAAAAACTTAAATTTATAATTCTAACGTATAGAAATTTTTTAAACAATGAGAGACTAATCGGTTTTTGTCTTTTTATTTTGGGACGCAAAACGTCTAATTACTAGTCATTTTTTTTGTTATAACTGGTTCTGTTCGTTATGCACCGTTATTTACCCGCTCTTCTAGTTTAGAAGTGCGAGCAGGAAGTACTCCTGAAAAAATATAACCACTTCTTTCCCTGCTCCATCTGTACCCAAAAATAACATGTTTCTAAATTGAACACATTTTCAACATTATTTTCAAATAAGTCCTTATTTAATTGTTTTCCCACTGTTGGATAAAAAATGAATGTTCTGCTTCTTAGCAGTAAAGCCCTGGTTATTCAGTGCGTTCTACTTGACCTGTTTTTTTTATAAAACTATTATACTCCTCATGTGTCAGAAGTTTGCTGGTGTATGGCTCCGAAACCTGGGCTGTCTCTGCCGCAACACTAAAGAAACTGCAGCGTAACGACAAGGCAATGGTCAGATGTATCTGTTTGAATCATGTCCTCCCAAGACAACTCGGGTCTGCCAGAGGTGGTCTTCTTTGCTGGTTTGTGTGTGTTTGTGTGACTTTGTTTTTAATTTACAATGAAGAACAGGTTATACAGAGCATGCCTTTTGGGTTTCTGCTCGCGCAGGTCAACTTGGAAAGCCTCTCGGACGTCATGCAGAGCAGACTGCGTTGGTTGGGGCATGTTGAGCGCAGCTGGATTGCTAAAGCCCGACAGTTGAACGTGCCAGCAGAGAAGACCACCTCTGGCAGACCCAAGTTGACTTGGGAAGACGTGATCAAACATGATAGGAGAACCTTGGGTATGGATTCCGTCGAGCCTCACCAAAGACAAGAATGGAGGGGAAGACTTAGATCGAGACTAGACAATCAGGCCCTACCCTCATCAGAGGATTAATTGTGGGCTGATTCAATAAATAAACCGGTTGTTGTTGTTGTTGATGATGATGCTGCTGCTGCTGCTGCTGCTGATGATGATGATGATGATGATGATGATGATGATAACAACAGATAAAAATGGGTGATTTTTGTTTATAAAGAAACCGGAATGCATTAATGCATTAATATTGTAATGAAATATATTTTTTTTGTTGTTTTTGGAAGGGATACTCACTGACTTGGTGAGGGCCGACGGAATCCATACCCAAGACTCTCCTATCACGTTTGATCATGTCCTCCCAAGACAACTTGGGTCTGCCAGAGGTGGTATTTTTTGCTGGTTTGTGTATGTTTGTGGGACTTCGTTTTTAATTTACAATGTAGAATTGGATTGCAAACCATAATCTGGTGAATTTAATTTCGTTTTTAAAAAAAATTTTTTTATTAAATGCAGTTTTTTTAAATTTTGTATATTTTACACCACTGTATTTTTTATTTCAATCAATAATCGATTAATTGTGAATTAAAAAAAAAATTATCAAAGTTACTTGATGCGTGAAGTATGCACATCATTTTTATTCATATAGAGATACCTGTCTACTCACAAATAGTATTTGCTTTACAAAATTCTAGCTATCTGTCATATCGTGCAATTGTAGTTTGGGAAATAAACTGTTAAAAAATATCAAGAAATACTTCAATATTTGAAATATCTAAACAAATATTTTTATACAAACTTCAGGAAATATTATTCATTTTAAATTAATTGTTAACGATAAAAATTAACGCTTCAGATTAAATAACAGCAGCAGGATTCATTTGGAAAAGTTGAATCGAAAAAAAAAACTGAACAAAAGTATCTCGTATGTCATTTAGAATTGTTAAAATGGCGGCCATGTTTGTCGTCACCATTCCTGTGTGTTTTCGTTCTCTGCTTTCAGATAAAGCACAACATTTATCAGTGTGTTGATTTAATGACAACAGCTGAAGCCTATCTGATGAGAATCAAAAGAGCCATTTATATCAAGAATATCAAAAGCGGCTTATTTTATTAGAAGCTACCAGGAATCATTTGCTGATGAACTTAAATCATTTCTCCCCCTCTCTCTCTCTCTCTCTCTCTCTCTCTCTCTATCTATCTATCTATCTATCTATCTATCTCTCACTTTTCTTTTTCGTTTTCACTCAAGCAAAGGGAAATTTTGTGCGTCGTATTCTCTCAAAACTTGTGATCGCATGACAAATTTCTATGAGCAACACAATACTAGATTTTAATTGTGCACATCGAATATACATCTCTTTCTCATATATATATATATATATATATATATATATATATATATATATATATATATGTATATATATGTATATACATATTTATTTATTTATCTTTTATTTTTTGATGTGTTGATGTTTTTTATATTTATAATATAAAACTAAAAATAATACATTAATCACTTAAATAATAGTGTCATGGATTCGTACAAACACTTTAAAATGCAGCAACATTTTTGTAAGTAACGGATAAATTTTATTAGACAGACGAACAGCACAGGTAAAGAATTTTTTTTTTTTTTTTTTGTGTCTTAAATAACTAATATAAGTTAGCAAAACATTTATATGGAACAAAACGTAGATTTAGTATAAGCAACGTTTATGTTTTTGTCTTTTAAGGGAAGTGGGGTCTGATCAACTCTGCTGGGAAGCCATGAAATTAAATACGGTCTTGTTTTTAAATTCCCGAAACAGTTTTTCATGGTAAACAACTGATGATCCCTTAAAATAGTGTTAGAAACTAACTAATATAATAACTGTAAAAAATAAATTGACTTACATGAGTGATTTTCCACTGGAAGACTTGAGACTATAAGTTTTTTTTTAATTTTTTTTTTTTATATAGTTTTAATGGTAGAGAAACTTCTGAGACTATATATATATATGAGAAAGTAAGGCTGAAGGTAATCCGACGTAATGGGAAATGAAAAAGGAAAACCCAAAAGATGTTTTTTTTATGTATTCATCAACGTTTCGTCTTTATTTGTAAGACTTCCTCAGGGTGATAATTTTAAGAAAAATGTCATGCAAGTACATGAGAATATTGGGTTAACATGATGGGTTGATGAGAAGTAGTAGCCACTACTGGGAGCGCAGGAACGAGGTCCGGGCAGAGATAAGTCGGTGGCAGTGAATGAGATTAATGTGGATGGCTGTGAACTTTTTGATTCATTAGCTGAATCATCTTCAGGTGACAAAAACCAATAAACAAAATGCTGGGGGGAAAGTAAGAAAATTAAAAAAAAAAAAACACCCGAGAACGCTGTATGTGAAGTCATTAGATGTCAAAAGAACAAACCGGTGAAGTCCCACAATTTAAATTCCGGGACTCCACAATTAGCACCATAGGATAAATTGTATTTATGTTAAGAATTTTTAAATGTTCTTACTTGTTTCATACTTAATGTTATTTATTGGGTGGTGCTGGCTATTAATAAACATAGCTGCGAAAAACTTACAATATTCTCTCCCACAAAAGAAACAACAAAAAAGCAAAAGTAGATTTAAAATCTTTGCAATAATTTATCCCGAGTATTTGGCTAAAGTCTGTTCGAATTAATGAAGTGTCTGTTTTTTTTCTTTCTTTTTTTTATGGAAATCGCTCCAGACAAGGCATGAAGCCACTTGATGTAAGGAGCTAAAAAAAAAATACTACTTCAAGGTTAAAAACTAGCCAACGATAAGTTTTAGATGGATAGATTACGACCCAGAAAACAGCAATTTTCCCCCCTGTGTCAAAATCATCGCTCATGGAATGTGAGGACTAAAGGACAAAATAAGGAAAGCGAGAGTTACGAGGCTGCCGAAAGTAAACCCAAATTATTTTTTAAATGTTTCCGTTTACTTGCCAATCTGAAAGATGAGTGTGATTCAGTGGCTGCAGAGGTCTGGTTATGTTGGGGTCAACTCTTTGGTTGCATGCCCCAAAGACTCAAGTATAAGTCCTAGTACTGAGAAATATTATGAGAAAGGGAGATAGTTTAAATATGATTAGATGACCCCCACCCCCTCCACACTAAGAAAAAAACATTTCTGGATGACTGGGGTCGTCGCCTCGTAGTTAGCTCCCCACTTGCACATCACTGGTGCAATCTATAAGAAATCTTAGCAAAAATAAGAACGGTATGGAAAATAAATCAGCTAAAGGTCCTAAAATGACCCCCCTTCACACACACACAAAATAAAGTAAGTAAATAGATTAAAAAAAAAGAAGAAAAAATAGAGGACAAGTCAAAATGGAATATGTGAGCTCTTCGGGCATGTAGGTTGCGTTCACAACAGCATAAAAAATTTAAAAAATAGGATGATTAAAAAAAAAAACAATCATGAAGTGAGAGAAAAAAAGATTTCCTTATATGCGATTGCTCACCTGATAAATCTCAGAATACATCTGAGGAAAGGGAAGTAATTATGCCTTACTTGTTTAGGCAAACCATAATCAAGTAAAAGAAAATATCTGTAACGAACAAGGCTGTAGATAAAACAAGGTGCTAGCTATAGAAGGCGTTATTCAGCTATTTCTGTAGTCATTTACAATGTGGCCATTAGTAGACACACACACACACATATATATATATGATTATTTTTATTTACACAGACATGTACAAAATTTGCGACACTGGCATGTCGATGTTATCGATCAACAGCTATTATAAACTGAGATCTCATCAGGCAGAGTTAGAATCCGATCTTAACCTTAGATCAGATTTGGTTCTTTCCAAATATGATCTAAGGTTAAGATCAGATTCTAACTCTGCCTGATGAGATCTCAGTTTATAATAGCTGTTGATCGATAAGATCGACATGCCAGTGTCGCAGATTTTGTACATGTCTGTGTAAATAAAAATAATCATATATAAAAGCTCTATTTGATATTGAGCACTTTTTTATAAACCCGGTTGAAATTCTTTGGATTACTACCCTGTGGATGTTTTACCTGGATTACACACATATATATATATATATATATATATATATATATATATATATAGTAAGCAATGACAATATATATGGCAATCAAGCTACACAGAGGCTCCCGTGTTTCATCCCCGGGGGGAATCGTCAGGGGATGAAACACGGGAGCCTCTGTGTAGCTTGATTGCCATATATATTGTCATTGCTTACTACCTAGCTCTACTTACGTATCGAGCACTGTTGAAGTAAATACTGAAAGCTGATACATAAAAAATTATATCTCCTTATAATATTTTATGTGGATACATGAAGTACTAATATATATATATATATATATATATATATATATATATATATATATATATATATATGATTATTTTTATTTACACAGACATGTACAAAATTTGCAACACTGGCATGTCGATGTTATCGATCAACAGCTATTATAAACTGAGATCTCATCAGGCAGAGTTAGAATCCGATCTTAACCTTAGATCATATTTGGTTCTTTCCATGTCTGTGTAAATAAAAATAATCATATATAAAAGCTCTATTTGATATTGAGCACTTTTTTATAAACCCGGTTGAAATTCTTTGGATTACTACCCTGTGGATGTTTTACCTGGATTATTATATATATATATATATATATATATATATATATATATATATAAAGAGTGAGAGTTTAAGACGTACTAAAGAGTTATAGCGAAAGGGGAGGTAATTAAAGAAAGCTTTTAAAAATGGCATTTATTAAAGAGAAGCTAATAATAACAATATTTGTTGCTTGTACAGGAGTGGGAGCCGCTCCCAAACTAGTGGAGCGGCTAAGGCTATGTGTTTAATCATGAAAAATAGATGCACAGAGGCTTTTCGTATAAAAATTATTTTAAAATGTGACAAACTAAAAGTATTATTGGTATTATCGTAGATTAACAGGTTTCGCCCAATGAGATTCTACTTTTTTAGGCGATTACGTCAGAACACCCGGAAAATCTTGGCAGAAATGTATAAAGTTAACTTTTTATCCATCAACGGAGGGAGGGGGGGGGGGGAGTAAATAGGGACTTATTTTCAAATAACGTTGGAAATGTATTGAATTTTTTTTAAAGTGCAAATATAGATCAGGGAGGAAAGGAGCGGCTCCTTGTTTTAGGAGTGGGAGCCGCTCCCAAACTAGTGGAGCGAGGACGGCTCTGTGTTTAATCATGAAAAATAGATGCACAGGGTCTTTTCGATCACCCTGTACAAAGTTATGTGTTGTTGAATACATGTAAATAGCTTGATGCCACGCGATGCACATTAAAGATGTTAAGTTGAAAGTTTATATAAAAACAGAAAACAAAACTCAATGTTTTGTCTCCATAATTTCAATTATTGAATATGTGTTAATTAATGCAAGCAGTGATCCATTCCGTCGTATATTTGTTCCCCACACAATTCTTACAAAAGAAAGGAAGGTGCTTGTACAGAGAAGCGTCCATATTAAATTATCAAACTACACATAAAAACATTATTATATACTTATGCAGCAGATTTAAATAAGTATCCTCACCAAAAAGTAGGAAAAATAATCGAGTAGAATTTTAATTAAAAATAAAAATCAGTTTCATCGTATTTTGATGACTGCCATTGATTTATTACATGTTACTATGACAGACTGAGTTATCTCCCCCTGAATTTCTAGTTTTTCGCTCGAATCGATGGCCGAACCCGATTAAGCGATATAACGGATTTTTATTTTTTATTACAATTCTACTCGATAGTTTTTGTCTAATTTTTTGGTGTACAAACCTATTTTTGCTTGATACATAAGTATATCAAAGAGTTTTCCGGTTAATTTAATTGGAACTGAGATTTTCAGCGTTTTTCATATATACTCTTTTCTGTACAAGCACCCAATATTTAATAATGAAGTATCCATGTTTTGCGATTCTAGCTGCAGTTAGGAAAATCTACTATCTCTACTTTTTTACCAGAAATTTTGTTACAATTAGGTGAGAGATTTTTTGATTTGCGAGAGATGCAGGCTTGTTTTCACAATTTTTGAAGAGGTGCGAGGGACACACGACGATAGAATCTTTGAAAAGTTGCAAGAACAACGCTAACAATTAGTATAAATGAAAAAGATGGATAAAAACATGAATGTTATGAATGGGTCACCATTTAGCAAGTGCTAAATTTGACAACATGAATTAAAGAATAAAACATGTTCATATATCAACAATTTTACAAAGATGTAAAATATACTTTGAAAGACCAAAGTTCGTTGAGAAGGTTTTAAGTTCTTGAATAAGAAAGACACGAGGGTTAGAAAGTTCGTTTCAAAGTTCCATTATGGGTGTGTGTGTGTGAGTGAGAGAGAGAGTTTACCTTCCTGGGGTAAGGTAGTTACTGTATAGAAAGCACTCGAGCTTGGGGCACTTTAAGTTCAATGAATATAAGTTCAATGAATATAACTAGCTAAGTTAGATAAAACCAGTCTTTCCTCACACACTCTTTTCTGGCCTCTTTGATATATATATATATATATATATATATATATATATATATATATATATATATATTAATGCAAATATAATTTCATATATATATAAGGTGATATTGTGTATAGATTTTAAGTATTTACTTTACAGCGATCAATATGCGAGTATAGCTAATAGTAGCAGTAGTATGAAAATATATCTATGGCAATTAAGCTACACAGAGGCGTCTATGTTTCATCCCCGCAAGGAATCATCATTGTAGATTATTGTTATTGATTGTTTTTATAGATCTAGGTAGTGTTTAGTCAAGTAAAGGTCAACCCGGGTTTTTGTTTGAGAGAACCTCGGCCATTGGCTAATGAAAACATTAACCCGTGAGAGGGAAATAACAACGAATCGGATTGGTTAGTTAGCTAGCTAGACTAAACACTACCTAAATATATATACATATATATATATATATATATATATATATATATATATATATATATATGGGTAATGAAAAAAGAAAAACCAAAAACATGTTTTTTTATGTATTCATCAACGTTTCGTCTTTATTTGTAAGACTTCCTCAGGGTGATAATTTTAAGAAAAATGTCATACAAGTACATGAAAATATTGCGTTGACATGATGGGTTAATGAGAAGTAGTAGTAGCCACTACTGGGAGCACAGGACCGAGGTCCAGGTTTAAGGAAGTCGGTGGCTACTACTTCTTCTCATTAACCCATCATGTCAACCCAATATTTTCATGTACTTGCATGACATTTTTTCTTTATATTATCATCCTGAAGAAGTCTTACAAATAAAGACGAAACGTTGATGAATACATAAAAAAACATCTTTTTGGTTTTTCCTTTTTCATTTCCCATCACGTCGGATTACCTTCATCCTTTCTTTCTCATATATATATATATATATATATATATATATATATATATATATATAATCAATAACAATAATACCTGCACTTATCCTGCTGATTCCTTGTGGGGATGAAATATAGATGCCTCTGTGTAGCTTAATTGCCATAGATATATTTTCATACTGCTACATTTTATGGGAATAAATATTTTGATACTTCAGTATTCATGTTTTGAAATCGTAGCTACTGTTAGTTAAGTCTACGATTAGTATCTATTTTTTCATTGCAGGAACGAGCGGACAAATGAATGCTATTATGACCAGCAGTTCAGAGAATTAAGAAGAATTGATTACAACTATAAATAATGGAATCGTCTAAAAAGAGAAGCAAAAACTTCAGATTGAGTGTATCGGAGCGTTACTTCTCAGAAAACAGTTTATCATATTTGAATTTCTAAACTGAACACGAAGAATCCGCTATCAATGTTGGCATCCTTATTCCTTACACGCCAGTGAATTCTTCGAGCTGAACTAAGTAAGTAGAAAACTAAGAGGGAAATAAATCAGATAAATATATCTGCCCAATTGAACATATAGAATTGG
>OY744540.1:78434943-78449943 GCA_963556195.1 Sepiola atlantica
ATTAAATAAATAATGATAAAAATAAGAGGAAAAAACGTCTGCGAAATCAATAAAGAAAAAAAAATGGCGGTAAGAAGAAAAGGAAAAAAATGAACAATAAAAGTATAAAAAAAAGCGAAGAAACATATAAAAAAGGTGGAAGTAAATTGTAGAAATGACGATGAAGAAGAGGAGAACTAGGAGATGGTTGTTAAACATTAAATAAATAATGATAAAAATAAGAGGAAAAATTCTTTTTTCCTCTTATTTTTATCATCATTTTATTATCAAGAAAGAAAAGAAAATGGAAAAAGAGGGGAAAATGTGAATCAAGACGAATCCTACAATTAGAATCGAGAAGATAAAAAAAAGATAAGATAAAAATTAGATAAGCTGAAAGTATGTAATGGCTAATTAGAGATCCGAATAGAGATAATTATATCGGTGATCGCTACTACATTGTCACATGTAACTCTCGCCGCCATCGAAATGTGGAAGACACGTTTATACAGAGACAGTTTAATATTAAATGTACATCTTGCATCCAGGCGTACGATTGTTGCCATGCCAACTCGAGAGTTAACATCGTCTGACGCCATGTTTGGAGAACTACTTCCTACTCATCCAATATTTTCACCTGCTTTAAGTTTAAAAGTAAAAATCCTCCCAGTTAAGAATGTATAACAATGTGACTTTATGTTACATAATGGATGGACGTATGTGAAGAACGATTACATCAGCTAGTATGGATTTGGTATCTAGGTGAACCAGTGTAAGTTAACTTGACACGAAAATCTGAAAAACAAGTCAGCTCTCGGACTAAAAAAATGAACAAGCATGAACTCAGATTTTGGGTTCAAGGAAAGGTCAAACATAAATGTGTTATGACAAATTCTGTCCCTTGAGCAGTGACGTCACGATATTGCGTGAAAGAAAGAAAGACGTTTTAGTCAGTCTCTTTTGGGGAGCCGTGACGAGCAGATGTGAATTCGAGATGTAATTCATAAAAAGGAAAATGGGAATGTAATTCCATAAAGAGTTGATAACGTCCTTTCCCTGTAACTAAATAGTTAAGTGAAGAAGTGAGAAATATGTTGAATATACATTTATTTTATCTATCTATCTATATATATATATATGCCCAAACATTTAATTATCATAAATCAGACTTTCTATTCATTATATTACTAAAGGATGATCAAAAAAAACCCTGTGTACTTAATGTTTTAAGGATCAAGCAACAAAATAAAAAAAACTACATAGGACTTTATTATAACACAAGTAGGGGCACCGTTTACATTTTATATATATATATATATATATATATATATATATATATATATATATATATATTTAATGTAAACGGTGCATCTACTTGTCTAAGTTAGCCATACTGATGATGGCTGTGAGCCAAAAAAACGTGTCCATGGATTACTTTTCATGTACGTATAAAATTAATAAAAATATATAGATACTAACGAAAAATACGTCCTATAAAGTTAAGGGCGACTAATAATGCAATTTTCTGCATCTTAATCACTTAGGAAGTGAAACAATCGAAATAGTAGTAAGCAAAATAACAACGAACGCTACAATCACCAATAAAAATAATGACATAAAAATACGTTAAATATTTAGGTGATAAAAATCGTACATATTTCTAGACAGGGCGTCTTGGTCCAATGGTAAAGACGCTCACTGAACTATAGACATCATTATCGAAGCTTCGATCCTTATCTAAATTAGCCATGCTGATGACGGCTGTGAGCTAGAAACACGTGTCCATGGATTACTATAATATACGTATAAAATTAATAAATATATATAAATATTAATTTTATATATATATATATATATATATATATATATATATATATATATGCTTAAACAGCCAGAATAAATCAGACGTTACATTTACTATTATGCAAAACAAATTATTATTTCTAAAGAAATTACTCTCATATTATTCCGTTTCGTTTTGTAAAATGCACATTCCGTTTTTGGGTTCGTTCCTACTACGATATTTGGGAAGTGAACCTTATGCTTTCAAAGTTGAGGAATCGAAGACATTTTTCAACCCCTTTTTCTCGTGTCCACATCTGAACTTTAACATGCTTAAATGTGTAAAGTATACCTATGTATTCTAATGAACGTCTTAACCAAAATAGAATGATGCCGGATTGTGAAGAGTCAAAAATACGCCCCCCCCCCGATAGTTTCATAAAAATATCCCTCTTAATTCTGTCTTTATACAATTATTTCTGAATTCACCCAGTTTTATCTGAAAATGTTTCATCTTATTGCTATTCTTAATCTGATCTGGCAACTGGTTCCAAACATATGTTACTCTATTAACAAAAAAAATAAAATAAATATAAATAAAATAAAAATTCAAAGGTGTTAAATGATCTAGCTTTTAAAGTTTTCTGTGCAAAGAAATTTCCAGTTCGAAGAGAAATATTTAAAAATGCCCATCAGAGTTATAAATGGCATCAATTATTTTGAAAGTTGCAATTAAGTTCTCTCGTTCATTTCTCTAGTAAAGTAGTTAAACCTAATTAAAAAAACAAACTCGAATATGACACACCAAAGTCGTTAGCCATTGCACCAGAATTATGGCCAGTCTCCTTTTTAACGGGTGTTCCCCAGAGCAATTTTCAAGGTCAAATTTCTTCTTTTTTTATCTTAATATTTTTGGTTTCGTGCAACTCGTCATTCAATTTCAGAATTCTCATTTAATTCAAATCTTTTAGCCTTTTTTCTCCGATTCTAATTGTCCATTTTTTTTTAAAGTCCGTGTGCAGAAAGCGAAATAAAAATGAATAAAAAATTTTTTAAAATAAACTGAAGTAAAAAGATCTTAAATTGAAAACTCGATTTGAAGAAAAACAACAAAAGAAAAAAAAAACTTTAAAAAAAATTTAAAAAAATAAACATAATTAGTTCACTTCTTAAAAAGATCCTTTCTATTTGAAAATGGGGAAAAAAGTTTCTCCTGAATCTTCAAGAATGTTGTGTAAAAGTTGAGTTTAATTTTATTTGGTTTTTAACTCTTCTTACCAACGTCAGTAAATCAAGTTTCAGGTGGAACTCTCTTTTTTTTTGCTGAGTAAAGGAGGAAAAATGCGTACAACGATGAACAAAAAAATGTTAATGCATTCTCGTAATCTATTTAACAGCGCCGTAATTCAAATCTCTAAGTAAAGAGTAAATAAAAATCAATTTTTCTACAGCAACTGAAACTATAAAGTTTTCGTCATAGGATTGATGGTGATAACCACAGGGTCTGCCTATTTGTTGAAAGAGTTGCCTATTCGGTTGTAGAAAGATTAGAAGTTGGGTGTGTACGAATAAGGTTGACAATGGAAAATTCAACGCAAGGTTAGTTAAGCAGGAAAATAGAATTTCCCATTAGAAGTCAAGTTAAAAGTTAGGCTGATGTGTATAGGAGATTACGGCATGGGAGGAAGTACCGGGCAAAAAAGCTAGAGAGTTCCAGCTTCTGGGGAGTTTAGCATCAAAGTGAGCGGATGCTGCTTTTGAGGCCTCCACCACACTGTAGGGGTTGGAAGGGGAAGATGAAGTTCACCTAGATGTAAATTACTGTAAAGATTACTGTAGAAAGTAAAACCAAATCCCAGAGAAAATAATGGGGTTATTTGTTGTTCTTTTTAATTGATCCTATTATTCCAGCCACAAAGGAAGCCAAGAACAATACCTCCACGACTTCTACTGTCGCCACTACTGAGAGACAACTACAGCATATCAACGAGATCATCATATTCAGTTTAACGTCCGTTTCACATGCTGGCATGTGTTGGACGGCTTTTAGAAAATTGCATTCCAAACTAATCTCTGATCAGGTTTCTTTGGAAATCATTTCCTTAATTGAGGCAAGATTTTTATAGGTCAGATGCTCTTCCTGACTGCAACCCAGTGTGGTGCTGGGGACCAGTGTTTTTCAACCAGGGGTTTTTACCCCGCCTAATAAACTGATATCGTCCGGGCCTCGGGTCTGGATTTACGCTTTGCCTCCTTCCTTTGGGGAGGAGTAAGTTTATTGCTTACTGCCTGAGGCGCCCCTACCGGGGAATGCCGACGGGACTGCCCAGGCAATTTTTAAACAGCCAGAATGCTCAAATTCTCGAGCGCTGGTTTTTTCCCACTTTCCCGACCTTGTGTCACATCTTACCTTGTGGGAGGAAGATGAATAGAACCTTCTGTAGGCGATTGCCCACCAAGGCTAAAGAGTACTTCACCTGCCCTCAAGAGAAAGACAGAGAATCATTTCTGTCAACAACGGGGATCAAAGAACATCCCATGTAATGTTATAAATTACTTATGATCACAGTTGAGGTAAAATTATAAAAGTTTGCCCTCTGAATTAACAAAAATGGTAAAAGATTATAGTCACAGGGAAAGATTGAAAAAAGTCAGGATTAAGTACCGTCAATCGCAGTTACATTGATATCGGGCCTACTATGATAATCATCAACATTGATTTGTTTGACTCCAAAAACTGGGCTGTAATATAAATATGGTACAACTGTGACATATTTTTATTTTCCCCACCAATGAAGTTCTTGGAAATGCGGTTGCCCAGTATGCTTGAGCACTGTATTTCGTAAAAGAAGAAAACATCACAAAAACGTGGACCAAAAATAACTCCAGGAAGAGTCGTTTGATTGTGCGATCTTGCACATTCGCATCCATCTACGCCCGGTGTGAGAAAAAAAGTGCTACTGATTATTGTAGCTGTGCCTAGTTATCTTTTTCTGTCCCGAGGGATGTTTATGTGCCTTGTTACAAGGTAGGGTTATAATGATGTTGTATGGCGGGGCTACTATGATAATGCATTATAAAATGCATTATCATAGTAGCTATTATGGCCGGGCGACTATGATGAATTTTTTTTACATTAAAAAAATGTATAAAAAGCTGAAATAAATGTTTTTCTTCACGTTCTCGAGAAGATCAAAACCTAAGTGTTATTAATTCAGGGGATAGTTTTCTTCTTTTTTTTTGCACAACAAGAGAAACACAGTAGGAACAAAATGCCCCCCCCCCCCAAACCTATCATAGTAGCCCCTGTTGATGGTACCTTACTAGACATAATAATGAGTGGTGTTTTAACAATGATGGACATTTTTTATGAAAAATTTTTCCATCGACCATTGTCATGGCAAATCTCACAAACTGTTTTTAAGGGTCGACTTAGGAAGATAGATAAAAAGGAAGTGGTTTCCATCAATTCGCTGTTTTGATACCTCATTGTAATACAGCATCCTATTCCAAGAACTGAAGGCTTGTGGAACTCTCTCCCTGCTGACTTTTTTCCTCCTACCATCTTGGTATTTTCAATACTAAGGCCAATAGGCATCTCCTGTCTTTGCGAGAATCATCTTTTGTTCTTGTTAGCACCTTACATCAAGTGGCTTCATGCCGTGTCTGGAGCAATTTCCGTTAAAAAAAACTTGGATGTTTAGGCAGATGTTACCGCCGACCTTCTTCAGGTGTGTCTTGTTAAACTCGGAAATCTATACGTAATTTTTGACCGAACCCTTTATTTATTCCATGGGAATAGATTTTTCTTGTTCCATCAGCCATGACCATGTAGAAGTCCTAAGTAAATTTTATTTTATTCTCAGTTATGCCTATAGTGAGGATTGAACCTTCAACCTCCAGAAGACTCTCACTTAGAACTGTTTAGTGTGGCATAATCACGTTGACACACCGGTTCCCATTAGATGAGCGACGTTGAGCCTGTTTAGTACTAAAATTGGTGACCATTTTGGAATACCGGGTTCTGTATGTGGTTTCCTTGGCATTTTTTACTGTCGATCCTAGATTTCTCGTTGCCACTGGATTCAAGCAGTGCCGACTCAGGAGAGGTGTGGTTGGGAATTGTGCAACGCTTGCTTCAAAATTACATGAGCAGACACCCTTACAGGGGATGTCCATTGTCTCTCAAGACTGAACGAAGGCCATGTTATGTTATCCATTGCAGTACATGCCCTCATCTCAAACATTCCGAAACAAGATTATTTTGAAGAAATGCGTTATATATGTAGCCTCATCTGCGTTCTTCTAGTATGTGATTTATCTACAATGATGTTTTTCTTGTATTCAATGTTGTTGCTTATTTGTGTTTTTTGCATGCTGACGTGCTGATGTTTTGAAACACTTAAAGAAAAATAACACCAAAGGATAAAAAATAAGAAAATCTAAATGCAATTCTTGATAAGAATTTTAATGTCACACACGACGCGATTCCATGTCACGTTATGCATGACTGGCTGCTAATTAAAAAAATTAACGTCAAAAGAGCCAATTAATTGGATTTAAGTATGTAGGAAAGATAAGCATACACAATCCCCACATAAACTTAATGGGAGTCTTTTTTATACTAATGGTTAATGGTTCACCACTTATTAAGGCCAAAAGCCACTCGAGGATAAGGATTAGTGAGATGTTCAGTTGGATGATAGAAACTGTACTATGAGGGGATTGAGAACAATGATTAATTCACAGGACGACATGACAGATAGTTGTTGACGTTGGACATGAAAACGACCATGTTGTTGTCAGTAGGGAAACATTCCCGCAGTAATGTGTTCCACAGTTGGAAAGAAACTCTGTTCATGCAAGTTCCGTTTGATGTTAGGTACGCAGAGGAAGAAAGGGGAGTTCTTTACAGTGTTGGTAGACGACGAGTTCTTGCTGAGAAGGTATTATTTTTTATTTTTTTATTTTAACATAGTTCACCCCAAACAAGGCAGGCCGCCACTGTAGACGTAAGGGGCTACTGAGAAAAAAAAAGGGAGAAGGTTTGGGGGGGGAGGGGGTCAACCTAAATTGGGATCTGCGCAGCCAGTACTGTCGGGGGAACAGGGAGCAGGAAGGGAGTTCCAGAGGCCAGCAGCACGAGGAAAGAAGCTATTTGAGTAGAAAGCTGTCCAGCATCTGGGGACCTCCACAGTGAATGGATGGGATTTAGTTGATTGTCGAGTTGGTCTAGTGAATTTACATCGAGGGGGCATCAGAGTAGCCAATTCATCGGAGCATATTGAAGGGAACCAGAGCTTGAACCTAAGTCGAGCACTAACCATGGAAATGGTGCGGTGAGGTGGATACCGGCGTGAACTGACGACTCGACGTGCCATGTTCGAATATTGTCGGATCCATAGTATCACTTCCACTAGGAATGTTGACAACGCCCACGTGAGGTGAGTAACTGATTCTAAAAAAGAAACGAGAGGAAACCAATGCCAACAACTGAATCAAGCAGGTTAAAAAAACTTACCATGCTGATTCATACGAAACGAAGAAGTTGTTGAAATATAAATCGCAACAGTAAGATCATTATTAGCATGAATAAAAACCAAGTAAATAGAATATGGATTATTATCAGACGATCAGCTAAATATAATTTTAAGTAATTTTCCAAAAATCAATGTATGAAATATGAATATGATTTGAGTATCGAAGAATGTGTGAATAAACAATGACGTGTTCGCAAAATGTATGGTTTGGTTTGGTAGTTTTGTTTTACGGCATATCAACCCTTTTTGGGTTATTTAATGCCGAATCTGGTTATTATAGTGAAAGTTTTTATGCTTCAAGTTCTTTATATCTTCAAATGTTTAATCATGGTTTTTGGTTTGGTAGTTTTGTTTTACGGCATATCAACCCTTTTTGGGTTATTTAATGCCGAATCTGGTCATTATAGTGAAAGTTTTTATGCTTCAAGTTCTTTATATCTTCAAATGTTTAATCATGGTTTTTGGTTTGGTAGTTTTGTTTTACGGCATATCAACCATTTTTGGGTTATTTAATGCCGAATCTGGTCATTATAGTGAAAGTTTTTATGCTTCAAGTTCTTTATATCTTCAAATGTTTAATCATGGTTTTTGGTTTGGTAGTTTTGTTTTACGGCATATCAACCCTTTTTGGGTTATTTAATGCCGAATCTGGTCATTATAGTGAAAGTTTTTATGCTTCAAGTTCTTTATATCTTCAAATGTTTAATCATGGTTTTTGGTTTGGTAGTTTTGTTTTACGGCATATCAACCCTTTTTGGGTTATTTAATGCCGAATCTGGTCTTGTTTTCTTCTTTTTTGTTTCTTTCCCCTTTTAATATATGTTTCTATTTAACCTATAGTTGGGACCCTAACAGGTACTACCACTCCGGGTCAGGGTGGACCTGGGAGCAATGGTAATTAAGAGGAAGCTCCACATTCCCCAAAGTCCGTAAGCCGGATCTCACCATCGGATGTAGTTTAAGGTCATATCCAGGACCGGGAGTAGGGTAGGAAAAATAAAAATAAAAAAGGGGAGGGAGAAAGGGAGAGGGGCTGTTGTTTTTGTTTTTGGTTTTGTAGAACATAATTAAGTTTTACAAAAAAAAAAAAAAAAAAAAAAAAAACGTCAATGTAGGTGAATTTCGTCTCAGGGAGCCACAGGGCAGCCTGATCTGGTATCACCAGGCAAAATGTATGAAAACTTAAATGAAGATGTAATAAAGAAGAACACACAAGACGAGGATAAATGATATACATATTAAAATTATAATACGAGAAATATCATGTAAGCAAAGTGTGCTTGCGGCTTAATTAAGTAGTGTATTTACATAAACAAATACAGAGTAACGTGCCTTTTTTTTTTTAATTTTGAAAAAAAAATTCAGATCTGGACAAAGTATTTTCTAGAAGGAATTAAATCTAATTACATTTTATTCTTTTTTAGCAACATGTTGGAACGATCCATCATAAACACTGACGAACTAGTAGCAAATATTGATTTTGTAGGAAGAAAGCTATCGATGACAAAGAACCGATAAAAGACTGACTTTATTTTATATATTAGATATTACTTTTCGAATAAAAACTTAATGTATTCAACAGTATCAAGCTCTGAGTTTCGCACAACAAATATCGATCATTTACAAAGCTTAATTATTGTACAATATATGTCACCCAATATTCAAATTCTTATGCCCTATACTATTATTATGGGGAAAGTAGTGTTGTCATATTTAGGCTAGTGAATTTCTGTCCCATTTGAGGGCTATTGATAAGGGTCAGAAGTCTCTTTATAATGTATATCCGGTTTACATCAATTTGCTGTTCAGGCACCTTGTTTTGATACATCTTCCTATTCTAGTAGCTTCTTTCCAAGAACTGCAGGCTTGTGGAATTCTCCCCCTGCTGACTGTTTTCCTCCTACGTATAGATTTAGTCTTTTAAAAACTATGGTCGATAGGCATCTCCTGTCTTTGCGATAATCATCTTGTTAGCTCCTTACATCAAGTGGCTTCACGCCTTGTCTGGAGCGACTTCCATATAAAAAAATATAGCCATAAATTTAAATAGTGATTTTACAAAACATGTAAACCAGGCCTTTCCACTAGAAAATAGTTATTGCGCAGTCGTCTCTTTTGCCATTTCTCGCCTGCATTCGTGCCGTCCATAACCAATTGTCACAATTAAACTATTGCTGCAACAATTCTCGCTGGATACTTTATTCTGCTAGAGCAAATAAATATGAATGATAGTAGAAAGCACTTAAGATGTCATTGTCATTAAAACCTTAATTAAAATAAGTTCATTAATAAATAAGTTGTAAAGGGGAATAGGTTTGATTTTTTTTAAATATTTTGAACCATAGTAAATCTCTCAGGAAATCATTTCTGAATCCGATCTCAAATTCAATCGATTGTCACTTAGCCAGTATGTTAGGGTTAGGGTTTAGGTTAATAGTTAGGGTTAAGGGTTAGGGTTTGGAATAGGGTTTAGAGTAAGGTTTAGGGTTAGGGTTAGAGGGTTAGGGTTAGGGTAAGGGTTAGGGTTTAGAGGTTGGGTTTAGGGTAAGGGTTAGGGTTTAGGTTAGAGTCAGGGTTTAGTTTAGGGTTTAGGTTAGGGTTTAGAGTAAGGGTTTAAGGTTAGGGTTAGAGTTTGGGTTAGGGGTTAGGGTTAGAGGGTTTGGGTTAAGGTTAGGGTTAGGGTTAGAGTTAGGGTTTAGTTTAGGGTTTAAGTTATGGTTTAGGTTTAAGGTTAGGGTTTAAGGTTAGAGTTTGGGTTAGGGGTTAGGGTTAGCCAGTAGGCTATGCCTGTATCAAAGATGATTGGCCATTTTTAGAGATACTAATATAGTGTGTTCATATGCATTCTTTAGTATGTTAAGAGGATCTGTTATAAATAAAGAATTCATACAGTTTCTAATAGACAAACCAGGAAAATATCCCAAGAAGACACGAATTCTCATCATTTACATCGAGAGAACGTTTTACTTCATGGTTATTCAAATTACTTCTATCTTTTTACCATATCTACAGCGCAACCTAAGCAATAACAAATATGTTGTGAGCTCTGCATTAAAACAAGCACGATGTGTCCTTAACTAGGGAATAAAATAAACTATACTGTTCGGTGTCTTTCTCGACTCGTCCTGGACCGCTTCTGTGTTCTTACCACAACTACAGCACAGACCTAAACAATAATCCCCAATCTGTTCTTGACTGGGAAAATACTGTCCGATGTTTTTTTTACTCGTCCTGGACTGCTTCTATGTTATTACCATGACTACAGCATATTAAAAAACAATCACAAACATATTGTAAAAGTAATCTCATCGTTTATATTTTCGCTACAAGATTTGAACTCGTCTGAAGAACAAAGGCATAAAAATACTGACTTCATTAAATAGTAGTAGCAGTAGTAGCCTTGCTGATACCAGTTATTTTTTTTATTGTTAAACGTAACATAATTAGTTTTAACATAGTAACTTTTGCTTGCTTTTTAATGATGTTGCTAGTTTTTAGACAAGTTAACAAATATCTGATCAGTTAATATAATAACATCCTGAATAAAAGAGAAAATAAAACATTCTTAAAACTATTACTAAAATATAAACATGTAAGAATGAACTAGAAATTCTGGAAACTTTTAAGGATTGATGAAAATTGTTACGATTTAAAGGTTCTTTTTATATTCATCATAATCTCATTGTTTATATTTTCTCTACAAGATTTGAACTCGTCTGAAGAACAAAGGCATAAAAATACTGAGTACACAAAGTAATAGTAGCCTTGTTGATAACAGTTGTTTTACAGCTAAAGAACTATTCATTATAGACGAAAAAATGGTGACGGAGGGACGGACGGACGAACGGACGGACAAAATCTCTTTTTTGCAAAGATTGTCTTTCACTTGTTTGTTTACTTTCTGTCGCTGGAATCTCAACAAGATTCCAGCTTCGCCCAAATAATTTGAAACTAGCAAAGCTTCAAAATCCTTTGCAAGGAGATAATTCCATGTTCTTCTTTACCAAAATTCCTGTCATGAACTGTGACATTTAATAGAAAACTCTTAAGTAAAAACGAAATGGCACCAAGTGTCTGGAAAACATGGCGAATCTTGCGGTCTCTGTAACCATGGAGATGAGAATAGGAAAAATCTTGAATTCATCTTGAGTGAATCTTACGATGTTTTCACTGACTTGCTGGTATTTGACAGCTGCCATCTTTGATCAGAGTTTCAAACGGAAAGTTTTTAAAATAGAAAAACAAATGATGAAATTAGACTGGGGATTTGGGAAAAGTAAATTGCTGTGTATTCAGGGTATTTATAAACTTGGTTATTTTTTTTGGCTTTGTTTTGTAGTCATGTTTTGGGGTTAAACAGTTGAAGTATTCTTTTTATTTTTTTGTATTCTTACGTTCGGTTTGGTTGTTTTGTTTTACGGCATATCAACCCTTTTTAAGTCATTAAATGCTGAATTCAAGTTTCTCAAAATTTCAAGAAGATAGATCTGGGTAATGAGGGTTGAGGATATGCGTTGCATGAAGAGAAATGATATGAGAATGATACGATGGCTGTGTAATGTTGGTCCTAAAGCCGAGATTAGATTCGATAAGTTCAGAGGAAGATTAAATCTGGACAATTTAGGAGACTTCGTTGGCTTGGTCAGATTGAAAGAATGGATAAGACTAGTTTGGTTAATAGATGTAGAACAGTTGAGGTAGCAGGGTCAGTTGGCTGAAGAAGGTTGAGAAAAATAGGGGAGGAAGTGATATGGATGGATTTGAGAGAAAGAGGGATGAATAAAAACCTGACCAGAGATAGGTTAGTTTGGAAGTCAATTTCTAAAAGCCGTTCAACGCATGCCAGCATGTAAAACAGACGTTAAACTGAATATGATCATGTAAGAATGGATGAGAGTACTTGAATAAGTAGATATAGAACAGTTGAGGTAGCAGGGTCAATTATCTTAAGAAAGTCGAGAAAAATATGGGAAGAAGTGATAAGGATGGATTTCAGAGAAAGAGGGATAAATAAAGGCCTGGCCAGAGATAGGTTAGTTTGAAAGTCAATTTCTAAAATAAAATTTCTAAAAGCCGTCCAACACATGCCAGCATGTAAAAGAGTTGTTAAACCGATGATGATGATGATGATGATGATGATTAATTTCTTTTGCTCTCTTTTTCCTCTTCATAATCCCTTTTTTTATTTTTCTTTCATTTTCTTCATTTTTAAAATGTTTTTTTTTTTTTGTTCCAGTTTCCAAATATTATTTTACAATTCAGTAAAACTAAATCAAGATGGCCATCAGTGAAAAGGCCAGCGAATATGGATATGATTTATTTCGAAAATGGCACTCTTCCTGCAACTTGATATTTGAATAGGCAGAAAGCAAAAAAAAAAAAAAAATTAAATAAATAGAATTCAATTTAGAAAGAAACCACTCCAAATTCTTGTATTTAAAAATATAATTGGACTGAAGAAATAATTTTGACAATAATTATCAACTGGCTTTGTTTTCTTTTCTTTTTTCTCTCATTAAAAATATAATTAATGCTAACATATTTTCACGAATGGATTCAGAAAACATTTCTGCAATAATTCTTTTGTTGTTATTTTGAATCCATTTATTCACGTTCAAGTATCAAAACGTTCAAGATTAATTGTTATAAAGGTTCTCAAATGTCAGGATTGTAGAAATAAAGTAATTGTAGAAAAATGGAATCTAAGATCCTGAAACTTAACTTATTTACTTATTTACATACTCCAGAGAGCTTCGCCATATGCTTAAAAACAAATTTCCGCCTTTTGTCAGTTTTTCAGCTGTCAGACCAATAGCAGATTTGTAAAGATAAAGAATAGCCTCGGGTATAAGAAAGTGTTCTGGAACGATAGAAAGAACCGAATTTACAGAAGTAGAAAGAACATCGGATCGAATGTACAAAATAAAAGTAAGATTTGATGTGAAAAAAGAGCAATGCGTTTTAGAATGGATTAAACTTCAAGAAGCGAGCCATCCATGAGAATCTCAAGACGAAAAGAGGCACGTCTACGATTGAAAGACACAAGCTGAGTATTAATAGAATTAAACGAAACAAGCAATTTCTCACCTATTAATTGATAAACAATAATTATTTCTGTTTTACTCTAAATATGCTCTCAGAATAATTTATGTAATTATCATTTGGATTATGTAAATTTTGATATTCTGCTTTTACGTTTTTAGCAACGCCAACCCTATTGTTGGAGTCTCTACTCCAACTCTTTCTTCACCATTGTCCTCCTCTTCTTTTTCTTCTAGAACTCATGGGTTATCCATGATAACACAACACAAAATGGCGACCTGCTGTGTAAAAAAGATATACTCAGACAAGTGATACCATAACCATTAGGGTTTTTTGATCACTCCTGGAGAAGGATCCCCTCCCTGGTTTCTGACACCTTATTGGTGATTGTCATTCAGGGTTTTGCCATCATCGCCACACTAGGCACTGACGGTTGGCGACGCTATTTGACCATAGCTAGGTGTCCACATACAGCGCCTGGTATTCCCAAATGGTCACTCATCTAGTACTGACCAGGCATTGCGTAAAAAAAGATGTTAATATGTAATATTTTAAACAAGTTTTAAGGGTTAGGGTTAGGGTTAGGGTTTTGACTGTGAGTAAAATAATCCGGTTATGTACTTACTTCCGGTAATGGAATTATTTTACTCAGTCACTATTTATGGCAAATTTTATTTTTATTTTTTAATGGAAATCGCTCCAGACAAGGCATGAGGCCACTAGATGTAAGGAGCTAACAAGAACGAAATATGATTATCGCAAAGACAAGAGATGCCTATTGGCCTTAGTCTTGAAAAGACCAAGATAATAGGTAGGAAGAAAACAGTCAGCAGGAAGAGAGTTCTACAAGTCTGCAGTTCTTGGAAATAAGCTACTGGAATAGGAAGCTGTATTACAATGAGGTATCAAAATAAAAACAGCGAATTGATGGAGACCACTAGTCAAACGAGCTGGAACAAAAGAAGCAGGGAATAGGTCAGACTATTCTGAAGAACACATGCCATAATAGTATTTATAGAAAAGACTGAGACTAGCAACATCGCGTCTGTGCAGAAAAGAAAAAAGGGTAAGGCCAATCAGATTACAGATATGTTTCTGCACCTTTTCAAGAACCCTCAAATGGGACAGAGATTCACCAGCCGAAACATGACAAAAGTACTCTATACATAGTCTGATTGTAGATTTGTAGAGATAGAGAATATTGATTTACTCCTCTCCAGGAGTTAGGCACAAGGCCAGTTTTGATCTTACTCCCACAAGTAAGATGTGACCCAAGGTCGGGTCGGGAAAGTGGCGTTTGAAAAGCCAGCGCCTGAGAGGTGAGCACTCTGGCCATTAAAAATTGCCTGGGCAGCCCCGTCGGCATTCCTCGGTAGGGGCGCCTCAGGCAGTAAGCAATAAACTTACTCTTCCCCAAAGAGGGAAGGCGAAGCCTGGGAGGGTGCACCTCCTAGAACTGCACAGGACCAACCCATAGACCGGCGGAAATCAAGCCCGAAGGCCAAGACAATACCAGTCTATGGGGTGCAGTATCCATCGGAACAGATACTACACTTTGATCTTAGCCAAAAGGCCAAGCCTCAGGTGTGAGAAAGTGTTTGGAGTGATAGAGAGAACCGACTTTACGAATTGCATGAAATTTCTTTCAAATATTAAA
>OY744540.1:78459943-78469943 GCA_963556195.1 Sepiola atlantica
GATTGATTGAAAATAATCATTCGATAAACTCATTGTGAGATTTTTTCATCTATATTTTTCACTTGTGCCAATTTTTCCTATTCATCCACTCGTGCCATTTTTACTTGTGCCATTTTTACCTAAATTCGTTATTATGAGTATATTATTATCTGTTTTATTGCTAGTTTAAAAACAAAAAAAATATTTATCCTTTTATACTCAGTACTAGCAAAAAAAAATTAAGTTTTAAACAACAAAAAATTTCAAGTCTCGTTTTTGGAATCGGAAAATAGGCACCATTTTTTCCGATTCCGATAACCTAAAAAGTTCCAATTTTTCCGATTCCTTATTCCGATGAATCGTCCTAACACTAGTTACCATTCCTCCCTAGTCCACCCTCACGCAGAGTTGTCATACATGTCTGTAAATTATTATTATTATTTTTTTTCTTTTTTTTTTTTTCTCTCTCTCTCTATAACCCACCCATTCATTCATTCATTCATTCATTCATTCATTAATTCATTCATCCTGAACGCAACACTAAACTGTCTCAGACATCCTTGGGCAAGGATTGGCACCACCTCATTACCGTAAGATTTATATTTCCAAACCATTTCTACTTTTTCATTAAGAATATTATTTTTTTTTTATTTTATTTATTTATTTATTTATTATTTTTTTTTTTTTTGCCCTACCCTACTTCCTAACCCTATCAAATACTCAAACTTTGTCCATCACAACTCGGTCCTCAATACGATCTTATACAACATCCGGTGCTCAGACTCCAATTTGAATGGTTTTGGAGGCATACAGTCACCTCTTAGCTGCTATTCCTCCCAGGAATATCTTCACCCATAGTTGGCATACTTGTGAGGGTTCAATCTGCCAGTTTGTCTCTAAATTTCGCTTTGCATTTCTACGTTTCTATTACTATCCTTAACACCTTGCCTCTTTCTCTCTCACACACTCACATTCTCTTTCTATTGGTCCTGAGCATGACACTAAACTGCATCGGACACCTTGAGCAAACTGTTCGCACAATCTCACCAGCCGGAAATCAATATTTCGCAATTATTTCCACCTTTTTCATTAATTATTTTTCGTATACCCTACTTTCGAAACCTATTAGCTACTCAAAATCTGTCTATCAAAGCTCGATCCTGGGTGTTAGATATTGAAAGGTGACAGATCAACGAGACGCCAAAAGGGGTGGGGGGGGGGGAGAGAAAACGAAAGTCGGAAGTTACGTCACTTCCGTTCAGTGCCGACTTCGCTCTCTTTCATTCCAGACTCTCGGCCAACACAGAAGTAGAAACGACCGCTGCTGCCAACGAGGAATGCCAGGAGGAGAGGTGTGCAGCGGGCCCAGAATTGTTCAACTAAATCTTTCCCAGTAATTCCTATAGCTCTCTCTCTCTCTCTCTCTCGCACCCTCTACTACTAAATACACACACATTCAGTTTTTCTGTCTGTTAAAACAAAACTGTTAAAAAACACAGCAGCATCTGCGTGTTTTTCTATCAACGCCGAGTTTAACAGTGCGAGCGTTAATACCAAAGACGAAACCCGGGTGCACCCAGCCCAATGAGGTAAGCAGCTATGTAACACTTGGTATGATCTTTAAACTACACCCGAGGGTCAGTAGGTGTAGCATCACCTTTTAGTTGCCTTACTCTTAGGTCCACTCTGACCCAGAATGGTACTACCTGTCAGGGTCCCATCTATGGATGAAATAGTTTGTCATAAGGGATAACCTTAAACTACATCCGGTGATGAGGTCCCAATTTGGGAGATTTGAGGTGTTTAAAGTCACCCTTTTATTGCCATTTCTTCCAGGTCAACCCTAAACCTGAGTTGTCATAACTGTCATCGTCCCATCTATCGATTAAGTAGAATTTATCATTTGCAGATCTTTTATTTATGAAATATATGCCTACAAAACGTATTAATCTTTAAATATTGAAAGATATTACGAATTTGAGCCATAAAATCTTTTAGCAAAATGACATGAAATGACCCACAAAATATTGATATGCTATAAAACAAAACAACTGATCTTCTTGTATTATTTAAATTATTCGGGCAACTGTTCTCACCTTGGATGTTATTCTCACAACGTTTCGGCTGATGTAATCTCCGACCTTCTTCGGGTGCGTCTTATCAAATTCAGGAATCTTTATGTACAGATTCTCAAATTCGACAAGATGTGCCTGAAGAAAGTCGGAGGTTACATCAGCCGAAACGTTGTGAGAAGAACATCCAAGTTGAGAATAGTAGTCCGAATAATCCAAATAATCCAAAATATCTGTAATAGTAGCGTGAATAGTCTAAATAACGCAACCTGAGAGCCGTATACATTTAGAGTAAATCTTCCTAGTCTGAATAATTTAAATAGTCTGAATCATGAATACTTTTGCTGTTTCATTCAATTTTAGTATATGCCATTGTATATAACGAAGGCGAATTGCTAATGGTGGCTAAAGACAAGCAAAAGAAGAGCGACACACAATGTACAAGAGTATGGCGCTTCTCTTTCTTTTTTTTCATTTTAGCTCAGTTAGCTCTCAGAAATCAAGCAGCCCCTTCCTGGGGCTGACACTTGATTTCTTTATGAGATACATAGATATCCGAGTGTTCGTTTAAAATTGTTTCATGTTTCTCAAACATCTTGAGTTAATAAGGAAGGTGAAGAATTTTAATTTTCCTTCTCCCCAATTGACCACTTAAGTTTATCTTTCTTGTGATCTTATTTTGGTCTTATCGGATTCCAGTACAAGAATTCATCTAGTCTGGTGGAATATTCAGCTAAATGCTGTTACTAGAAGTAGCACCACTAGGAGACGATGTACCATTCCTCATATAAACCAGTGTGTCCATGGGATCTTATTTGGGCTTCGAATACTATGTTATTTTGAATATTTGGTCACGGTTTACTTATATGGTGAAGTATCCTCATATCAGGTTATTTTAATAAACCCCTCTACAAAAAATGGGTTTGGGTTTGGGTTAGGGTTAGGGAAGTATCTTCATATCAGGTTATTTTCACAAAACCCTGTACAAAATATGGTGTCTTGTAGGCATTCAGACTCTCATCAAGAACCAAAGCATGCAATGCCATTGCAAAAAGCAATATTTCTTTAAGACACATATTCACCAAAAAAAAAACCGCTCATTCTATATATTCGCCATTTTCTGTTGTATATCATTCTTCATTGAACTTTACAATTTTCTTTTTCTTTTAACTTTTCAGTAAATATCTAATGTGTCGTAAAAAGTCAAAGAAATTAAACTTAGTTGATCTTTATAAAATGTATAAAAATCTGAAATAAATAATAAAATTTCAAAAATGTTTAATTCTGAGTGACATTATAAAGGGAATTTTCTTAGACTATGTTTTCTGATCAAATTTTCAAAGAAAAACAAGAATTGGAATTAGCAGCTGAAAATCGTCAAAAATCTTCTTATTTTCGTTTTGAAAAAACATCAGATAATAAATAATCAGGTTTTAAAATAACAGTTTTCAAAAATAATATCAATTTTTGTAAAAAAAAAAAAAAAAATGTAACATTTTTATTTTTAGGTTTTAAAAACGAAATCTGATTTAGCAAGATACTGAAATGAGAGTGCGGTGAGAAAAAAAGAAGGATTATTTCCCAAAATAAATGAAATGAAAGAACAATCGTGAAGCCTATCCACGTACAGTTGGCATGTCCTCATCTTTCAACAACATTCTCAGAAACAAACTGATGTTGATATTACGAGCACAATATCTCGTTCCATCAGGAAACACGGTCAAAAATATTTCAGTCGATATTCTTGCGAAAACAGGTTACCAACCTGGTGAAGGGGATTCTTTATTAATGGAATCAAAGCAAGAAACCTGATGTTGTGGTGTGTCAACTGATATGAGTGCGCATTTCGTCTGACAAAGAATCAACATGAAAATGAGATGATCGTCGTAAAGAAAGGTGTAAGGTTCCTCTAAGAAGCTTATTCTCTCACTCTTGTACAAGATCTTAAATATCCCAAATGGTATTTCGAAAAGGATTAGTTTAAAAATATTTAAGTTATGTTATTGTCACCGAAAGTAAGCAATTCTGAGGCTAGTTTGTAATTAGATTGATGACTACCAAGTGCTGTAAGCCTACACTCTGCCCAGATGTATAAATGTGTAGCAGCCTTGCTGGGAATACAATTGGTGACAGACTAGCGTCATGTCGCTGTGGTGATTCAGGCCATCCGTTTGGCTTAGCACTATAAAACCGGAGAACGGAACAGCTCATACCTGGTTTTAAAAAATGTAGGCAACGACAAGGTGCTGAGATATCTGTCCGAGCAGTGATATGAATAACGATAACAATTGCTATCCATTACACTAATGGGACGTGACGGTGGTTAAGTGGATAACGACATGGACTGAAGACCTGGGTGTTCCAAGTTCGAATCCAGTCGGTTCCACAGTACCACTTTTACTTAGGGATGTTGGCAACCTTCTCGTGGTCCTTCCTGTAAGTACCCGATGTCTTTCCAGAAAGATTTTGAACTAGAAAAACATCGGGGGAAACTAATGCCAACATCAGAATCATCTGATTCACACGAAAGAAGAAGAAGTATATTACACTAATCATGATTCCAGGTTTAATTGAAAGCTAGGAAGACTACCTCATTCTACAATATATATTTTTTTCTGAAGACGTTCGTTAATACGAACGAAACGGGTCAAATCTCTCATTTCTTGTTTTTCTTCTGTATTTAAATCTGTTTTCCGTTCGTCTTTTTTCACACAATATATATATATATATATATATATATATATATATATATATATATACTAGAAGAATACCTATTCTACGACGGGTAAGATTCCCCAAACAGTTTTATACTATTTTTATGTCTGCCTCCGAAGATTAAACTCAATATATAATAATACTCAAATATTCAAATATGAGGTTGTGTACATATTATGCCCCTAAAACTCTTTACAATACTCCAAAGAAACTGAAATTTGGGGAATATTTATTAATTGAGGTGAAATTTCACAAAAATTGGAATGAATTTGAATGTTCACAAAGGGCTTTAACCCCCTTTTTATCCCCTTTACATGAAACTAAATTAAACAAAATATAGCCCACATTACGACACCTTACGCTTAGAAGCTGCGTTCCAAAATTCATAATAATCGGTTAATTAGTGTAGGAGTGAATTCTGTACATACAAATATATAAACATCAAAACATACCTAACTTTATATAATATATATATCTATATATATATATATATATATATATATATATATATATTAAGACAGGCTTCATTAAAATCCACGGAGTTCTGCTTTTTTGAGATTTTCTTGGTTAGTCGTTCGACTCTTCGAGCGATTTTACGATCGTGTGGTAGTAGCTGGTGCAGTATAGCACTCATCGTTATGGTTTGGGTCAAATCTCGAGCGCTTTCGGACGTCTCGTCCATCTTCAGGAGGTTGATTTTAGCTAATATGGGTCTTTTTCTGCTTCCATTTTTATAGCTTCTTTTTTCTTTCTTCTTCATTCTTTTATTTATTTATGTTTTATAAATAAATTAAAGAATGAAGAAAAAAAAAAAGCTATAAAAATGGAAGCGGAAAAAGACCCATATTAGCTAAAATCAACCTCCTGAAGATAGACGAGACGTCCGAAAGCGCTCGAGATTTGACCCAAACCATAACGATGGGTGCTATACTGCACCAGCTACTACCACACGAAAAAAAAGCAGAACTCCATGGATTATATATATATTTAATTTATTTATTTTAGTGCAAAAAAATTAGTACAATATTCGTACCGTCGGTTTCAAGCACAGAAGGACTTAGCCATCCGGTTCTCTTCTTCAGCTTCTGTTGTCATATATATATATATATAAGTTGATAATGAGTACTGACTGTAATTCCAGCTATGATCGCCAAGTTTTTGCATGT
Source organism: Sepiola atlantica (assembly GCA_963556195.1). Lineage (NCBI taxonomy): Eukaryota > Metazoa > Mollusca > Cephalopoda > Sepiida > Sepiolidae > Sepiola > Sepiola atlantica. The sequence continues at coordinate 78,465,876 of OY744540.1, forward strand.
TTTTAAAAATTTTTTGAATTTGTTTTGTACAATTTGCACTGAGGATAGCCACACAAAAAAATAAATAAATGCATAGGAGCATTTTGCAAATATCTTGATGTTAGCCGAAATAAGTTGTAAAAATGAATCTGTCCTCTGTGATATTGATTTTTTTTATTGAACTACATAAAATACTGAATATAGCATAGCTCTAGCTTTAAACTATTGAGCTATTATAAGTACTTTATGTTACAAAATAAAACATACACACACACACACACACATATATATATATATATATATATATATATATATATATATATATATATATATATCCACTATCTGACTGTTTAGTTTCTTTCTTTAAGATGGTGTAGATCAGTTTGTCAGAAAGTATATTGTTTCCATTTCAAATTATAACACTTTTACAAACTAAAACCTGACATTACTTCGATTTGAAACGGCCTGGGCTGGAGGCTAATTAAAAAAAATTCCACAGTGTCATTCTTATTTTTTAAATTCATCTCCAGACTTTGAAGTTGGTGGTTAAAGACGAAATAATTATTGTCTGGTTGACTTGCTCTGTATGCTAAATACACTGAGTTCTCCAGTTGGAAATATGACGTAATTTGATATGAGACTGAACCTTTCCATTCTAATTGAATCTGTAACTACAACATTTCAACTCAATACTCTCTCTCTCCTTTTCTCTCTCTCTTTCTCATGTATATGTATATATATATATATATATATATATATATATATGTATGAAAAAACAAAAGGAAAACAAATTAAACACAGAAAAAATAATCAAAAACGAGATTTACGGATTTCGTTCGGATCAACGTTAGCCTTACATTAGTTGATCCGAACGAAACGGGTAAATCTCTCATTTTTGATGATTTTTTTCCTTTTGTCTTCTTCATACATTCTGTCTCTACAGCATTTCATTTTATGATATATATATATATATATATATATATATATATATATATATATATATATGTGTGTGTGGAGGGAGAGAGACTGCCCTTAGTATTGACTAATAGATATCCACTATCTGATCCTTATTTTCCTTTCTTTATAATCAATATATTTTAATAGGTTGAATAAAGGATCCATTTCACTTTCAATGCCAAATTATCGTGGTAATCATTATTATCACAGGTTGCCATCATAATATAATTATTATTACACATTCTCAAGTCGTATACCGATTCATTTGACATCATATATATATATATATATATATATATATATATATACACATATATGTATATATACATATATATATATATATATATATATACTCATATGTATATAGTGTATGAATATCAGGTAATGCATTCATTTGTATATAGAGAACACATTTCGATTCATGAGTGAGAGAATAAATTTGCCCATTTCTAATAAATATTCGATTACCAAAGAGATTAGAATACAATTAAGAAATCTTCTCAAATTCAGTCCCGCTTGAATTAATTCCCCGAATTCCGGACTAACCATTATTGTTACTCAAGATCAGAGATTACAGCAGTGGGAATTCTGTGACAGAGTCCGCGGCGGAAAATTCTGCTTCTCTAAAGTCATACTATTTCGGCACGGATCTTTTACCAATACATGCTAGGCATTTATCCAGTATGAAACTTTTAAAGAACTTTGACACAGCTGCTGCCATTACTAACATGCAAAGTCGGCCAAAGGAAGAGTCTATCCGGCACGAGTGTGCAGTGTGCAAAACAGGAGACTCCGTTGGTTGGTTCACATTTAAAGAATGCTTAGATTAGTGGATGTAGCACAGTTAAGGTATCAGGATCTGTTGGCAGAAAGGAAAACATTACTAATCAGCAGTGTTACCAATGTCGACCAAATATAGAGTCTTTCAGGCACAAATATGGTGTGACGTATGGAACTGAAACCTGGTCAGTGAGGGTTGAGGATATGTGCTGCATGGAGAGAATTGATATGAGAATGATACGATGGATGTGTAATGTGAGTCTTAAAGACAGGCTTAGATCTGATGACCTTAGAGGAAGATTAAATCTGGACACTATCGGGAGATGTGTGGAGAACAGGAGACTTCATTTGTTTTGTCACATTGAAAGAATGGATGAGAGTTCTTTGGTTAGTAGATCCATATAACTTGACGGTTCGTTTCGTACATACACAAATAACGAAGAATAGATATATGTACCTTGGATTTTTAATACATGCAACTCTTTAGAAGTCCAAAGGTCGTATCCAGAAATATTTGTCTTCTGATGTTTCTGGATACGATCTTTGGACTTCTGAAGAGTTGCATGTATGAAAAATCCAAGATAAATATATATATATATATATATATATATATATATATATATATATATATATATGTGTGTGTGTTTGTGTGTGTGTGTGAAAGAGAGAGAGACACAGAGAGAGAAAGCAAGAGCGATTTATAATATCTTTTAATAGGAAATGAAGATGTTGCAGTAAAATGTATAATTATTTCATGGACAAATGATTACAACGCCTTTAAAACATAATGATATCTGATATTTCACCGCTTCAACATCTCTGTATCGCATCAAATAGCCAAGATGGAGTATCCCATCACAACAGAAATAAAAAGGGGAAATGAGATGCTGGGACCGTACCACTATACAGCTGAGTACTCGGCAGCCGTACGGGAAAATTGTCAGATAATTACTGATACCCGCCAATAATCAGCTAGCTCTGAAAATCCGAAAGGAAGCAATATGCAGAACAGAAAAAAAAATAGATTGGCGCCAAACACTTACTCCACGATCACTAAGAAGTCAGGGGAAGATTTAAGAGCTCTAGTACAGCGAATAAACTAAGAAAACTCCAGGCGGTGGCCAAGAGATTAGATTGTTGGCATTACATAACTCAATAGTCGATTTTCCATTAAACAAAAATATACAAATCAAAAGCAGAAAATCTCCAATGCTTATTGGCAGTTCCATGTCTCTTCTTGTAGATTGGACAAGTGATAAGCTGACTTCATGTTTGGTTTCCACCCCTCCCCCCTCCTCCTCCTTCCCACCCTCCGTCCGTCAATGATGGCTAAAAGTGATTGGGTTGACTGGACTTTATCACCTCGGTAAGCAACCAGTGTAAGCAAATAGTTGAAAGCCATGCCAAAATGCTTGCATTGAATTCAGAATGTGTTGTGTTTCCCAGTGCACGTCAGGCAATGCTTAATTTGCTCGGGAAGTGAGGCGTACGATACAAAAATGTTGATTATAATCAAATTCATTGATAACTTGCACAATCAGTTTAAGTGTTCATGACACTCGTGTACTCTTCTTGATATCAGCAAATTATGTACATACACATACATATATGTAATAACATGAAAATCAAACTTCTCAAAATACGAACCTAATACATATAATATACATATGAAATGGAAAATTAGTTCATGGAATAGTGGATAAGCATGTACACAGACTAATAGAAATAAGAACACAAACACATCTGAAGCAAGATATTATCCTTATTTCTACTAGTCTGTTCTTATGCTCATCCACTATTGCATAAACTAATTTTCCACTTGTCTGAAATTTTCATTTCATAATTACTCTCTCATATATATATATATATATATATACATACATACATAATTGGTTTTATTGGTGATTGCAGCGTTTGTCGTTTTTTTACTTACTACTATTTCGATTGTCTCACTTCCTAAGTGATTAAGATGCAGAAAATTGCATTATTAGTCACCCTTAACTTTATAGGCATATTTTTCGTTAATATATATATTTTATTCATTTTATTCATTTTATATGACTTTTATGTACGTCGAAAATTAATAAAATTAATTATATATATATATATATATATATTAGTACTTCATGTATCCACATAAAATATTATAAGTAGATATAATTTTTTATGTGTCAGTTTTCAGTATTTACTTCAACAGTGCTCGATACGTAAGTAGAGCTAGGTAGTGAGCAATGAAAATATATATGGCAATCAAGCTACACAGAGGCTCCCGTGTTTCATCCCCGGGGGGAATCGTCAGGCTAAATGCATTTAGCCTGACGATTCCCCCCAGGGATGAAACACGGGAGCCTC
>OY744540.1:78472443-78567443 GCA_963556195.1 Sepiola atlantica
AAATAAATAAATAACGACTAATTGATGAGTCATGTTAAATGAAACATAATAAAATTTTTAAAAAAATTGGTATATTACTAAACTAATGTTTATAATGTTTTAACCCTAGTTATATGATTGCTTAACGGAATTTTGACATTTTCTGCGTTCCTACTGCCAATTGTTTTCCCTTGTATTACGATGATCTGACACCGGTTTTTTTCCCGTTTTTTCGACCCTCTCGGTCTTCTATTGTTGTCTTCTGATAATGAAAGTTTTTCTTTCGAAAATTTAAGATTACCCTTTGCCGATCTGTTACTTACCAAAAAAAAAAAAAATACTATTTGGTATTTAATCAGTTTTCATGAAATTATTAATAAATCGTTTTGAGTTTCACTTTCTCCCTGCGTTTATTTCTTTTCACTTTTCCATCTCACGGCAACCACATCGCATTGCTATAGCCTTGGACGACTAATTTACACTTACATTTACCAGCAATGCTTCAAGCAAACTACAATCTCCTTTTATATATATATATGTATGTGTGTGTGTGTGTATATTTCAGTTCAATTATATAATCAGATTGTAATCAATGGAAACTGTCATACAATTTAGTTCTGTAGATTTTTCAATTTGTAATTAAAGAAAAAATACGAGTAAAACATTTTTATTTATCAAATTAAGTGTTTCTGGAGCAAAGACACATTAATTTGTAAGTCTGACGATCTCAAACTGTTTCAAATATTTATTTACTTGGCCCTTAGAATCGTTTCCTATTTAGTAAACTGTACAAGCAGAGATGACTCTTGACTCTGGATTTTACAATTAACTAAGATTCATCAGAGGTTGTAAATAATACATTCTAACAGTTTTTAAAGTCACAAGGATCAAATAGAGATGTCACAAGGATCAAAGAAGGATTTCACAAGGATCAAAGAAGGATTTCACAAGGACCAAAGAAAGATTTTACAAGGATCAAAGAAGGATTTCACAAGGATCAAAGAAGGATTTCACAAGGATCAAAGAAGGATTTCACAAGGATCAAAGACAGATTTCACAAGAATCAAAGAAGGATTTCACAAGCATCAAAAAAAGATTTCACAAGGATCAAAGAAGGATTTCACAAGGATCAAAGAAAGATTTCACAAGAATCAAAGAAGGATTTCACAAGGATCAAAGAAGGATTTCACAAGGATCAAAGAAGGATTTCACAAGGATCAAAGAAGGATTTCACAAGGATCAAAGAAAGATTTTACAAGTATCAAATAAAGATTTCACAAGCATCAAAAAAAGATTTCACAAGGATCAAAGAAGGATTTCACAAGGATCAAAGAAGGATTTCACAAGGATCAAAGAAAGATTTCACAAGAATCAAAGAAGGATTTCACAAGGATCGAAGAAGGATTTCACAAGGATCAAAGAAAGATTTCACAAGGATCAAAGAAAGATTTCACAAGAATCAAAGAAGGATTTCACAAGGATCAAAGAAGGATTTCACAAGGATCAAAGAAAGATTTTACAAGGATCAAAGAAGGATTTCACAAGGATCAAAGAAAGATTTCACAAGGATCAAAGAAGAATTTCACAAGGATCAAAGAAGGATTTTACAAGGATCAAAGAAAGATTTTACAAGGATCAAAGAAGGATTTCACAAGGATCAAAGAAGGATTTCACAAGGATCAAAGAAAGATTTCACAAGGATCGAAGAAGGATTTCACAAGGATCAAAGAAAGATTTCACAAGGATCAAAGAAAGATTTCACAAGAATCAAAGAAGGATTTCACAAGGATCAAAGAAGGATTTCACAAGGATCAAAGAAAGATTTTACAAGGATCAAAGAAGGATTTCACAAGGATCAAAGAAAGATTTCACAAGGATCAAAGAAGAATTTCACAAGGATCAAAGAAGGATTTTACAAGGATCAAAGAAAGATTTTACAAGGATCAAAGAAAGATTTCACAAGGATCAAAGAAAGATTTTACAAGGATCAAAGAAAGATTTCACAAGGATCAAAGAAAGATTTTACAAGGATCAAAGAAAGATTTCACAAGGATCAAAGAAGGATTTCGTACATGGATTAGAGTAGATTAGCTCAGAGGAAGATTAGATCTGGACCATATAGAGAAATGTGTGAAAAGCAAGAAAATTTCGATGGTATGACCATCTTGAAAGAATGGATAAAGAGTTCTTTGATTAGTAGATGTAAAACAATTGACGTAGCAGGGTCAGCTCATAGGAGAAGGCCAAGGAAAATATGGGAGGAAGTGATAAGGATGGATTTGAGACAAAGATAAATAAAGAACTGACCAGAGATAGGTTAGTTTGGAAGTCAATTTCTAAAAGCCGTCCAACACATGTCAGCATGTGAAACAAACGTTAAACCGAATATGATGATGATGATGCTTCTATTCTTATTTTTGATCGGCATTAAATGGCTTATTAAGATTGACGTGCCATAAACTAAACCAAACTATAAACTGGCTCAGGTGTATTTGAGAGACCCGTCATAGATGGGTACTTTAGCTAGTCTATATACATGTGTCTGTCTTCTTTAGAATTCTGTCAAGTGTGAAAACTGAAAAGCAGACAACATTCAAATTGCTTTCAGATAAAAAAAAAATTAAAAAGGCAGAAGAGAATCTAACAAGTTTGCATAAAAATAGGTTTAGAAAAATCGAGATAAGTTTCAGTAAAAAAGAAAGATACATTCTTTGATATATATCTTAAGCATAAAAAGTAAAGGAAACTGTTTTAGTTTCCTTTTTTTATTTAGCTAGTTTCAAAGAAAACTCTTGCAGAGAAATGTATGGAGGTCTTTGACTCTTAGAAATATAAGAATATCGTATTTCCTATAACATCATTTCTTAAGTTCCTTGGAAAATATCTTCAGAAATGGCCATGTTCTGTCATTTTGACGAAAGTGTCGTTTTTTTCCTTCTTTTTCTTTAAACTATTAACAATAACAAGAAATGTATCGACCTGATTTATTTGTAAATTGCAGACAATGTTGGAACTAAGAACTTATGACCCCTGACCCCCTAATCTAGCCGAACTGAACACCCACTAAAATATATTATTTTTAAACATATTGTGTTAATTAATTTAATAACACAAAATCAATAAACTATCCACATTAAATATTGATGGAGTACATCAGTTAGTAACTATTAGTCTGTACTTGTTATGTTGGTAAACAGGAAACGTTTTAGACAAAGGGATAATGAATTGTTTATAAAACTGACAAATGTCTCTGCAATCCAACCATATTTTGTACGGATACACTTCAGTTTATACCTGACGTGCCCACCAATTTTCAGTCATGAATATCTAACAGCCTTTTCTTTTTCACCGTTCAATGATAAGCATACTTGGAGTCGCCACTAGCTCTGACACACCCCTATCTTGGCAATATCCCGACTGTTATGTCCCTCTTCAGTTCAGAAATAGTTTTGGGACTGTTTTGATAGAAATTATCTCTGAGATAACTTCACATATAACATCTGGGAGGTTACGGTCCGGTACCATTCAGGATTACACATACTACTGATGAAACGATCACCAAAGTGTCCCCCATATCATTGAATGGCGTTAAAACAATGACTATTGGACATTCATAACTGAAACTTGGTGAACCAGTCAGACATAGTATAAAGATTATTTATATTATTTCCATTATTCGGACTACTGTTCTCATCTTGGATATTATTCTCACAACGTTTCGGTCGATGTAACCTCCGACCTTCTTCAGATGCATCTTGTTGAACTTGAGAATCTTTCTGTCCAACTCGAAAATCTTTCTGTCGAACTCGGGAATCTGTACAGGACCTTTTATTTAATCCACGGGGGTAACTTGCTTTCGTTCAATCAGCCATGACCGGGTAGAAGTCTTAAGTAATTCGTAATTGTATTCTTAGTATCGCCCACACTGAGGATTGAACCTTCAACCTCCAGAAGACTGTTACTAAGAACTGATTATTACTTAGCACTTTTATATGTTGCGCCACAAGTTCTTGTAGACGTTGTGAGAATAACATCCAAGGTAAGAACAATAGTCCAAATAATACAAATTATCAATCCTCATCTAAAAAATTCCAAGATTATTCAAATGATCGTGAATTTTAGTAACGATTCCACAGGGATGGGGGGGGGGGCATTTCGTTTGGCTCATCCTGTTGTAGTAAAAAAATGCTCAACTAAAAATGACTGATAATATGGCAATCTAAAAATGCCCCCCCCATCACAACAAAACCAGACATGACTATATCAAAATGTTATTATCTACTGACACGTCTGAGTAAGACACATCATGAAGAATTAGCAAAACTTTAGTAAAAGCTGGATTATATTTGGACTCAAAATACGAACCCATAAAATCCATAACAGATGAAACAAAGATAATAAAAAAAAAAAGGCGGAAAATATATGAAAAGTTTGGACTCGGAAAATTTGCTGACCTCGCTTGATACAAATAATATCGATTCATCAACTGTGTCTCTTATTACACCCCAAGACAATTTTCAGAAGAATAAAATAAAAAGAAATGTATTGATTTGTGAATGCTGTCTGTCTGAAAACATTATTGATATATGAATCACATCCGACGTATTATGATCATCCTTCAGTTTTTGTTGTGATGGGGGAGGGGGTTATTACTAGACCATCCATGACCCATGGAGTCAATATTTGTTATAGATATTATTAAATATATAATTTCTTAACTTCGGAATTGGTTGATAAAGCAGCACAAGCCAGTAAGTTATGGCTGCTGCTGCTTTCAACCAAACAATTGGAGTCTCAACGAGTTGAGCTTTCTAGTAAGGGAATCAATGGTTGCCACTTAGCGTAATGCCTAACTCTTCAGAAAAAATTAAACACTCGCGGTTGTCAGTAATGTAAAAATATATAAATATAACATACGTTACTTTCGGGGCAAGTGTAATGGCGTAGGGGTAGAATCCCTGATTGTTGATCACAGTTTCAAGTGATCAAGCGATCGGTTTTTGAATCTCAGTGTGAAACACTCACAACATCTAGCTACACCGAAGAGCCGTGATACGGCGAAATCGTTTTTGTTGTGATGGGGGAAGGTTTTAGGTTATTACTAGACAACCTATGACCCACAGGGTCAATATTTGTTATAACTATTATCAAATATATAATTACTTTACTTTGAATTTGGTTGACAAAGCAGCGGAAACCAGTAGTTACGGCTGCTACTGCTGCTTTCAAACCATTGGAGCTTTGTAACCAGTTGCAGTTTAATGTCATACCCGGGGTAGACAGACTTTGTGTAATTGATAGGCAGTCGGTAATGTAAAAGTATATAAATATTATAATTTCTGTTATCTTCAGGACGAGTGTAATAGCATAGAGGTAAAATGCCTGACTGCTGATCACAGTTTCAAGGGATCAAGCGATCCGTTTTTGGATCTCAGCGTAAAAACACTCACCCCATTTCGCAACACTAAAAATTTGTTATACAGTAAAACAGTTGGATGCGTACCTCGAAGATGTTGTTAATTTCCTTACTTAAAAAGTGCCAATCTGCGCATAACATCGACAGGACTACACTTATCCTAACGTCTTTTAGAACTTGATGTGTCTTTCTTCTTATATCGTGATTCGACCCCTCGGGGTTAATACCATCAAAATGAGGAAGTAGAAAAGAAGAAAAAAAACTATAAAGCAGTCTCGCCTGACAAAGTTGTTCTACAACGAAAGCATGCAAAAAAAAAAATTAAATAAATGAATTTTTCATTTAAATTACACGATTGTTGATTTTAAAAATATTTTATATATATATATATTTGTCACAATTTTTAATCTGAGTTTTTTTTTTTTCATGTATTTTGACTTGGTATTACCTTTGTCAAGAACTCTTAAACCTTTTGCCATCTTCCTTTCTCATGTCTTTGGAATAAGGTGTTTTTCCTATTACTTTTGAATGAACAATTCCTCTAATGATCAACGAGGTTAAGACGAAGACTATGTATTTCTCTTGATTTTGCTGTGAAACGCGCGTAAGATGTATGAAAAAGTATTGAATTTGGAAAAAATAAACATAAAATATAAATATATAAAAAAATGTCTGTTTGTGAGACAAAGAGGAAATACAGGTATTGGCCGATATATGAAAATAAAGAAATTGAAAGAACAGATGAAAGTTATGGTTATGGATTGATTGTTCCTATTGTCATTGGAATGCAACTATAATATATATATATATATATATATATATATATATATATATATATATGTATTTGGATTGGAGGGTTTCCTATTGCTACTGAATTGAACTTTTTCTCCAATGCTGAGACTGTATATTTTCTCTCGACTCTGCTGTGAAACACACATAGTATATATAGAAAGCATTAATTTTGAAAAATAAAAAATACAATATAAACTTATATTTTGTATAAATTGCTGAGTTTTTACTAATAAAGTTCTTTTCCAAACGAATATGGTCGCATCAAACGACCGAAATATCTTGGCCCAACTACAATGACGTGTTTGTGTCCTTATTTTTGCTTGTATGTGACTTCGCTTTTCCACATTTCCTTAACAAATTTCACATTTTGTCTGAAACTCTCGTTTCATATTTACTCGTGCATATATATATATATATATATATATATATATATATATATATATATATATATATATATATATATGATAAAGAATAGAAAAATGTTCCGACGTAATGGAAAATGAAATAAGGAAAACCAAAATATTAATTTCACCTTTATTTTTCAGACTTTGGTACTTGTTGCTGTATTTTTTCTTTTTTTTCTTCAATCTCCCGTCCTGATTAAACCTTCTAATAAAGGTGAAACGTAGATGGATATTTAATTAATATTTTGGTTTTCCTTATTTCAGTTTCCATATATATATATATATATATATGAATATGAGTTTCTGTCTACCTGAGTATATATGTGTATAATGTTTATGGCTTGATTGTAGGTTGTAAATCTTGAGGTGACATTTTAAACACAATTCTTTTCCTTAAGTGAGTTTGTCCGAACTCTCTTTCTTCTAAGTGCACCTAAAAAGCTAATAGCAGCCATTCATGAATACTAAGCTAATGCATAGAAGTTTGTATACAGGATTTTACTTATATTCGTACAGTTTAGCTTCGGTTTTCATCTGTCTCGACGGCCCAATTCAAATCTACAAATGGACTCCGACAAGTCTTAACTCTTTTCCTGTTATGGTGATTCTTTCAAATGTTTTAAAGTGTCTCTAGAAGTCATTGCCAAGTCTGTTGCAAGGAAGGTGGACTCCCTCTACCGTGGAGCTATAATAATAGCTCTACTTATGAAACCTATTCATTCACAATTACAATTGTTATCTTTCTCCAAGAAATTTGACCATTGAAAATAAATACAGAATGTTGAGGATAAAATTGATGACCTCTGCTTTTAATTTCTATAAATATGTTATATATTTATATAATTTCTGTAAATATATATTTTAATCACTAGAGTTAGAAAACTTCTCACACCTGTCAGTCTCCTATATATTTACAAAAAAAAAACACCTGACCATGCATGAAGTATTGTTGTCACATCTGGTATGCTGCATCAACCAGTAGCATCTCCCTCTTGGACAGGGTCCAAAAGAGAGCCTCTGATCTAATAGGTCTCACACTATCTAACAAGCTCCAGCCTCTGTCCCATCGCCGCAATGTTGCATCCCTGTGCTTGTTTTACAAGTACTTTAACAAAATGTACTCCAGTGAATGTGTTGCACTGGTGCCCTCTCTATGTCAATACCCCCCCCCCCGGTCAACCCGTCAGTCAGCAAGACCCCACCCCTTTAATGTTGAGGTCCTCAGGTGCCAATTGGGTTTCTATTCTAATAGCTTTATTTCTTCGAACTGCTACCCTTTGGAATTCCCTGCTGCTTCCTGTTTCCCTGACCGTACTAATATGCAGAAATTTAAATGTAATGTGAACAAGCATCTCGCTCGTTGTTTTACAAGTATTTCAATGGAATGTGCTCCGACGAACTTGTTGCACTTGTACACCTTTAATATGAATACCTCTGACCAACCAGGCAAGCAGCAATAGCTTTAATCATCGAACTGCTTACCTTTGGAATTTTATCCCTGCTCCCTGTTTCCCTGACTGTAACAGCATGCAGAAATATAAATGTAATGTGAACAAGCATCTCACTTCACAACTCCCCACTTAGGATGCCCCTATAAATCATGGCTATAATTCATAGTAGTCCTTTACATCTCAGTGGCCTTGTGCCTTGTTTGGGGTGAATATAAGTAAAGAACAGACAGAGATGAATTATGACAGCCACTACAAATAGTGGGATGCAGAATGGAAACCCCATGAAAAAATCTGAGAGGGCAGTCATAACAAAGATGGTTATATACCACAGACTAACCCTAACCCATAGACTAAGATCTAAAAACGACCAAACTTCATCCTGATCAAGTCTTTGGCTGTGTATAGCTTTTATTATATTAGTATTTTCATTTTTCGTCTTTTTGTCTGATGTGTGAGGTTAAACGTTTCGTGAATGACTTCCAACTTTTCCTGTCTGTTGCCATTTCGCTTGTGCTGCCTGCCAGGATCAGGTTGTAATCAACTGATCCTCTTCATCTCTTAAGCGACCTACCTACCACGTGGCTTTTGGCCATAGACGTCAATGTGGGACACACTTTGGAGCATTTTGGATGAATGACGGCGAGTGACGTGGCCGTACCAGTTGAGACATTATCGTTGTGCAACATACTCTACAAACCTCCATAAGAAAGTAAGACTGGTCTCCATCCGATGTGCTGCAGCCAGAATCGTCTTGTTCTGACATTTCGGCAGTGACCACGTTTCGCAGGCATACAAGAGTACAGTTTTTGGATGCAGGTAGGTCAACCGACTTGGCGTCGGTACTTTCCGGCAGTTTATGTAAACATCCGGAAAGTACCTGTTTATTTTTTTTTCTTCGTTAAAAAAGTACCGACGCCAAGTCGATTTTAGCGTGGGTCCTAATCTAAGAAGGCACCCATTTGGAAATAACAGACGTTGTATCTTTCCAAGTGGATGGATGACGAAATAAAGGCATACGATGACAATTTTGTTTTTCAAGAGTGAGAAACAATTCAGTGATAGGTTACATTACCTACATTCGTATATCAACACTTTAAAGGACGGCAAATCCCCTTGCACCGGCCTTGAGTGTAGTCATTGTTTGACAAATTTCTATGACAGCATTGTTCAAGACACAGAAAGCAGGATGAAATGAAACAATAGAAAAGATGAAAAACAAAAGAATTAAAAGACTTCATAAAAGTGTGCAGGTGATTGGTTTCCATGTTTAAAACACCTATCTCATTCCATACAAAAAAAAAATCGCGAGAAAATACAAAGAATTCTCTTTTAAAAACCGATAGAATTGTCCATCTTGCACAGCTTTTTTAATCATATATACCTACTCTCCGGAGATAAAAGACAAAAAAATAAAATAAGCATTAAAAAAAAGAAGAAAAAAACACTTTAGCATTGCTATTACTTATATACTTATATATTTATTTATTATTGTTGTTGTAAGTCCAATAATGTTTTCGGATTCAATTGAATACACATCAGCCTGTGGTAAATTAGGAAGAGATATCATCCCCAAAATGAATGAAACTTTTAAAAGAGCTCTCCTGTGTAAAGAAATCTTTTTATACTGTCATTGTTCACTTTGCTTTATTTTTATATCAAGTGTTGATAATTGTTTTGTCTTAGTTCCATGTGGCCTGGTTTCAGACTAAATAAACTTTCTTCTTTTGCAGAGTGAGGGGAGTCGTTCGTGTGTATAGCCTTCTAGGGATATCTCATCCTCAATACACAAAAAATAAGGGGATACGAAAACAAATAAAGGTTTGATATACATTCACATATAATCTTGGAAGTAGGTGAAATCCGGACGATGATAACATTTTGTTGTTAAGCTTCAGTGCAATGAAATGTGTTATGTGGGTGCGTCTGTCTATAGCAAGCCATAAGTGTACTAATCTAGAATAAGCCATAAGTGTGACTGTCTATAGTAGCATGGAAAATAGTTAGTAGTATTCATTTTCAGAAGAACTAAACAAAAAAAGCGAAGAAAAAGAAAAGATACTGAGGTGAAGGTGGCTGGCCACACTGAGTGTGATGTTTGAAATGACCTCCAGGCTTTAGTGGATTGGAGTCATAAATGGTTGGTAACTTTTAATGCCACAAAGACAAAGCTCCATCCTTCAATGACTACAAGAAACCTCTCTAGCCACCGATTGTCATAGCAAATAACACCCTACCTGAGAGTTCAACATTCAAACTCCTTGACCTAACCTTCACAGGCAACATGCATTGGAACAAATACATTAAAGACATTGCCAAAGCTCCAACAAAAAAGGTGGGCTCCCCTTACCGTGCTAGTAAACTCCTCACACCTGACATTATCCTATATCTCTACAAAGCCACAGTCCGTCCATGTATAGAGTATTGTTGTCACATCTGGGCTGGTGCATCCTCCACTAAACTCTTCCTCTTAGACAAGGTCCAAAAAAGAGTCGCCAACTTAATAGGTCCCTCACTATCCACCAAGCTCCAGCCCCTGTTCGATCGCCGCAATGTTGCATCCTTGTGCTTGTTTTACAAATACTTCAATGGATTGTACTCCGATGAACTGGCTGCTCTGGTGCCCCCTCGACGTAAATACACTAGCGTAAATACACTAGACAAACTTGACAATCAACTAAATCCCATCCATTCACTGTGGAGGTCCCCAGATGCCGGAGAGCCTTTTACTCCAATAGCTTCTTTCCTTATGCTGCTGACCTCTGGAACTCTCTCCTTGCTCCCTGTTTCCCGTAATGTACCGACATGCAGAGGTTTAAAACTAATGTAAACAGACATCTTGCTACACAGCTCCAAACTTAGGATGACACCCTAATTCTCAGTAGCCCCTTACGTCTATAGTGGCGACCTGCCTTGTTTGGGGTGAATTATGTTAAAAAAAAAAAAAAAAGGTCCTACTAGATAAAGTTTTGGATTTTGCAGCTTTTTTATAATTTGGGGAAATCTCAGTGGATCGCCAAGCACACAACTTTTTATCTAAGTAAAAATATATCAATTGAGTTAAAATCAAGCAGTTTTGCATTTATTGATTATATCGGAAATGCTGCATGGAGTCACCTGCGTACGGACAATTTAAAAATATTTTGCTTGTTTGAACGCCGTAGAGTGAATATCTGATGATTTTCACCTCACTACAAGTTCACGTGTTTGTAATTATTTTGCCTTCATGAGGGTTGAGATTATGTGTTGCATAGAGAGAAATAATTTGAGAATGATACGATTGATGTGTAATGTGAGTCTTAAAGACATGCTTAGATCTGATGACCTCAGAGGAAGATAGATTGAATCTGGAAAGTATAGGGAGATGTGTGCAGAACAGGAGATTACAGTGGTTTGATTACATTAAAAGAATGGATAAGAGTGATTGGGCTTGTAGATGTAGAACCGTTGAGGTAGCAGGGTCAGTTGGCAGGGGGTGTCCAAGAAAAACATGGGAGGAAGTGATAAGGATGGACTTGGGGAAAAAAGGGGTAACTAAAGACTTAGCAAAAGATACGTTAGTTTCGAAGTCAATTTCTAAAAGCCGTCCAATACATGTCAGCAAGTAAAATGACCTTAAACCACATACGATGATAATAATATTAAGTGTGATTCTGCCTGGTTTCAGACTGAATAAAATTTCTCTTTTGAAAAGTATGTATCACTCTGAATCAATATTGATACGGGACTGCTTCCCTGTAGACTACAACATGGTCGTCTTTAAGCCCAATGCCAACAAATACTTGTCAAACCGTCCTCTTAAGTAATCAAATGTTGGTACTTTCACAGATTAAGACGAACACTAACTTTGACCCGAAACCTGACCCTAACTCTAACCCCCACCTTTACCCTAACGACGGGGTCTAAGTTAGTGTGGCTCCTAATCTGTGAAGGCACCCAAATTTTGTTCATTTCTTTCATCGTTTCCAATCCTCTCATATTATTGTTCATCATCTAACTGACAATCTTATTAACCTTTATCCTCGAGATGTTTTTGGCACTTGGAAAGTTGGATTCGTTTGTATAAAAGATATGCTTTATTCACGAAAGATGTAAGTTAATTTTTATTAACAACGTAAAAATAAACCCGCGGAATTTATGCTAATTTATTGCTGGCTGATATTCCCGTCAAGCTTGTATCTTTGTATTTTTGTATTTTTGTATTATTGTATTTTGTATCTTTGTATTTCATGAAAGTATTATTTATAAGCGAATATGCAAGACAAAGCTGAACAGATGAATGAGAAGACGACATATCCCATTGAACAATTTAACAAAAGAATGTGGTAAGACATTTTGCTTAGGAAATAAAAATGAATATAAAATCCTAAAGCCAAATAAATGGCTTATCTGAAAATTGTAATCCACTAAGAAAGCAAATCTGAAGACATATTTTCTATAGAATAAAGCGAATGAAAATCAAATGGAAAAAAAAGCGAAAACAACACGTGTGCATCTTTATTTAATAAATGAGTTTATCTTGTGAACAAAATGTTGAATGAAAAAGACTTCTTTTTGGAAATATGTAAATTATTCCTGGCATTATTTATAAAAGTTGAATTAATAATCTTAATTATGCCATTTTTGATACATGTTCAACATAAAAGAAAGGAATAAGATGAAAGGAGAAATGAAAGAACGATTTGTGTCTGTATGTTCATTTTGTTGTAACTATCTAAATGAGTTTTACACAATCTTGGGGCAGTGGTGAGAAAAAGAAGGTTTATGTATATCTACTTGATTCTGTTTAATAAAATGATTTCTTGACAAAGTTTCATGAATGAAACGGAAAATCTAAATTTGCATGAATCTGTGTTAATCCTTTTTTGTTCTAAATAGTTTGTCTGTGCTTAATTGACTTATTTCTTTTCATACCTATACATTTTGTCAGATATTTATCCGTTAAACATATTTTGTTTAGTCTCGAAAGTGAAATTGATAGAAGGTTAAAAATTCGGTACTGATATCGATCCTGACCCAGTTTTCGTGAGGTTCGACTCGGAAGCCTTCAGCTGTCCTACACAAACGCCCTAGAGTTGACGAGCCGATTTGTACCAGACGACAATTTTGATACGGTGCTGCGTCCTATGATGATAATGTTTTGCTTGTTTTGTTTTTTGTTGTTGTTAGGGTTAGGGTTTAGGGTTTAGGGTTAAAAATGTGTTTTTTCCCTACAATCTTTATTTTACTTTTTCAAATTTTAAATCTTGGCCTTTGCCAACTTATCTATCCCAGCGATTTCCTCTGATAAGATTTTGATCTTTGAAAAGCTTGGCTTAAGGAAAAATTTAACTTGAAGAAATTGCCTTTTGCGGAATATACCTTGCTATGAGCAACTGAATTGAAAAAAGATTTGACTTTTGCTTTTCTAATTCCTTTTCCTCCTTCTACATATCTATCTGCTCTATCCTAGATATTGAGCTGTATACTTAACACAATAGGTTTTACCTTTCCTAAAAGTTCGCTTCTAGTTCACCACTTAATATATATATATACATATATATATATACATAATGTGAAGTTCCGGCCTCTGCCGTTGAACACTATTATGACTAAGCTTACTGTTTATGCCCTTCGATCGGCAGTAATTGTCATCTCCTACACTGAAGATTGTGTAAACATGAAACACATGTGTATGTAGGTAAATTAATAAATATTTATAAAAAAATATTGTGTATATATATATATATATATATATATATATATATATATATATATATATATATATATATATATATATATAAAGGAGTAAGGCTACCAATATTTGTAAAATCTTTTTTTCAACATTTATTTATTATTTTGTTATTTTATCATTTTATAATTTTATATAAAGCGGTGGTCCGCTTTCATCAGACATGTAATGAAAGCGGACCACCGCTTGAAACGCGTTATATAAAATTATAAAATGATAAAATAACAAAATAATAAATAAATGTTGAAAAAAACATTTTACAAATGTTGGTAGCCTTATTCCTTTACATATATACTTTTCTCTCGTTGGAACTGCACTAATACTGCACTACCCTCTTTTCTATATATATATATATATATATATATATATATATATAGTAAGTTATGAAAATATATTGATGGCAATTAAGCTACACAGAGGCTTCCGCGTTTCATCTCCATAGTAAAAGTGAAAAATGCCATAAATATATTTCATAACTTACTACCTAGCTCTACTCACGTATTGAGCACTGTTGAAGTAAATACTGAAAATTGATACACAAAAAAATGATATCCCTTTTATGTGGATAAATGAATATATATATATATATATATATATATTTATAACTGTTAAATTGTGTTAGTAAAATCAGTATAAATTCCCCATTAAGATGCTTATCTGTGAAAAATGAAATGTAAAACCTCGTGAGCGTTCGTCTAGACAAGTATTTCATCTATTGCCGAGTTTGTGAGAATAACGGTATTTAAGAGATTTTTCTTGGCCTTCGGGTCTTGATTCCGCTGGTCTGTGGGTTTGTCCTGTGCAGTTCTAGGAGGTCCACCCTCTCAGGCTTTGCCTCCCCTCTTTGGGGTGGAGTAAGTTTATCGCTTACTGCCGACGGGGCTGCCCAGGCATTTCTTGTAGGCCAGAGTGCTCACCTTCTCAGGCGCTGGCTTTTCAAATCCTACTTTCCCGACCTTGTGTCACATCTCACCGCTGTGGAAGGAAGATAAATAAAAACGGTATTTAAGAGATTTGATAGGCGCCCGGATCCAAGTGTTTTGATTGGCTCATAAATGTTTATTCGATTTAATTATTTTTGATTTGAAATGAAACAAAAAACACAAGCTTGTGCATAATGCCACTTCGGCAGAGGTATTCGAAACAGTCTGGTTTTGGTTGTTGAAGTGTTAACTTCCATTCTCTGCGGAATTGGAAGAGACACGGCACTTTATAATTGCATCTTCAGATACTTGAACACACATTTATATAGCAGTGCCATTCTCGATACCTGAGGGATGCCGCAAAATGGCTTGTAAGTCCTGTAAAATCCTGTACATTTCTTAAATTAGCATTCTGACATAATATCCGCGGGCCTTTGATAGCTTTTAACTTTGAAACACAGTTTTTACCTATAAATCTTTGTATAGGTACATCGCCTTCTCACAAGAAACCAAAGTTATGACTTAAGCTTTACATATATATATATATATATATATATATATATATGGCCGAGGAGTTAAGACTCTTGACTGCAGATCAGTGGCGATTTGTGATCAGGGTTCGCGCGCGCCCGCCGACCGTTGAGAATTAGCTTCCTGAAGATGTCTGTAGGTATTAAAATAATTAATATTTATTTATAAATATTATATATATATATATATATATATAACTCAAATGATGATGCTGTCACTCTTTATCTAAATGCTTACAGAGACATTAAGAAATATTAGAGAGTGGTTCAATCAACATAGAGTAAGAGGAGATAACTATACACAGATAGCTCAGAGAGAGATTAGTCGCGTGTTCAGTTATTTATAAATTACGGTTAATTAGAACAATCAAAACTGAATTTTTTTTTAAAACATAGCTAAATCCCAGAACTAATGTATATTTTAGCAAGTATTTTGAATTTTTAAAGTAAATATGGGAAAAAGTCTTAGAAAAACAAACGTTAATTAACTCTCATTTAGTATGATAAGAGATCGACATGTTGAGTTTTCATGTTTCTATCAAGATAAAAATGTAAATAACAATAGCACTAAAACTTATTACAGAAAAAGTAGATCATATAAAAATGAATTATTCAAATATTCACCTTATTGGTTACTTGTTGTAAGCATTTTCCAATATAAATTCGCGCTTTCTTTTTAAATTGAATCTACCATACATAATACGTTTCCACATGAGCAAAATCATCCCATATTTCCAATACAAATACTATTTAATCATGTTCATTTTTAGTTTCTGTTCGATATTCACACAAATATCACTTTTATGGTTTCATGCACAGAAGAGTTCCACTAACTTCACACAGTCGTTCTTTTTTTTTTTTATCTTATGTCTTTCTATACCTACATATTGCTTGGCACAAACCAAGTTAGTATTTGAAAAATAGTTTTTGATGATGGAGTAAATGGAATTCAAATTTTGAGATCCGAACATGTTCTTAATCATCACAACTTTCTAGTGTTGAAAATTTATCGTTTAGATTGAATAATAGGTTTCGGCTGTTCAAATCCCGTCCCTTTGTTATTTACTTTTTATATGTGCTGTAATTAAGACTGTTCTAGTTACCTTCCTTTTTTCTGAAAATATTTATTCCAGCTAAGTAAACTGTTACAGTGGAGACACTTAGCCTTACTCATCGAAACAGATTAAATGGAAGTTATTAACGTAAATAAATAATGATAATAATAAAACACACATATTAAGAGATTCGAGATCAACAAAATGCGAACATTATTCCAAGAATTAAAATCCAACGATTATATTGCAATTATTTTATACATATAATATATACGAATTTTATACATACATATATATATATATATATATATATATATATATATATATATATATATATATATATATATATATATATATATAAGTCTGTATTAAAATGAAAACTGCATAATTAAAGCAAATCACTAGTTACGCTTGTTCATAATAGAAACAGAACTAGTGGTTTGCTTTAATTATGCTATATATATATATATATATATATATATATATATATATAAATGAAAACTGAATATATGTATATATACTAGTTCAATGCATATGCAGAACAAGAATAAAGAATAGCTAGCCTTACGTATCTGAAGAGACCAGCTTGGGTTAAATAAATGTTGTTTTGAGTTCTTTCTTTTTTAACTTTATATAAATAAATAAATATATATATATATATATATATATATATATATATATATATATATATATATATATATTACTCTTTAATGTATCCACATAGAATTTTATAAAAAGATATAATTTTTTATCTATCAATTTTCAGTATTTACTTCAACAGTGCTCGATACGTAAGTAGAGCTAGGAACTAAGCTATGAAAATATATTTATGGCAATTAAGCTACACAGAGGCTCCCGCGTTTCATCCCCGGGGGGGGGGGTCTTCAGGTCTAAAGGCATTTAGGCATTTTAGCCTGAAGATTTCCCCTGGGAATGAAACGCGAGAGCCTCTGTCTAGATTAATTGGTATAAATATATTTTCATAGCTTACTATATATATATATATATATATATATATATATATATATATATATATATATATATATATAAAATGACACGCCCTCGTATATGGAACCACAAGCAACACCCGGATTCAAACCCTCTCAATCATACAACTAACCCCTTGCATGTGCAAACTATAGTTCACTTCAAAAACGTATTACTCCCAATGCTAATATGTAACAAAAGCAAGTTATTAACGTCTTGTATTTAATTATTATTTAATTATTATTTAATTAAAAATCTATAAAATAATTATCTTTGCTCCCCCTTTAGTTATTTAACACGACCATAACACTTTCAGTAGACATCTACTTAACCAAATGGATGTAATTCATCCAAGCTGGACACACTAATATTATTAATAGAGCTTTATTTGTGAATGTAAACAAGAAGCAGACGACAACTGATTTCTACCAAGTAAATTTAATTACAAATGTTTTAGCCAAGAAAGTTATTAATAAAAAAATTTTAGAAGAAAAATGTGTAAAAATAAAAACTATTTTACTTGTACTTTTGCTACAAAATTAAACTATTATGTAAAATTCTTACATTTCATGGTATTTGGACCTTTCAACAAATCTAATTTCAACGAAAAACAACTGTGGAATCACAACGAGGTTCTGCTCGTAAACATATTCAAATTTTATCTGATTTAGTGAACCTTAATCAAAGTCTCTCAATCTTATCACTAACCTAAATGACCCGTGCACCTAGTAAATTACAATTTACTTCAAAAACATTTTATTACCGATATCTTTTTCGAGTCACTCCTTATTAAGCCCAAAAAACAATCGAGTATAAGGATTAATGATATTGACAGATTGATAGTTGAATGATGATGAATACTATGAGAGGATTTAAAATATCTACACAGCATCATTGCAAAACGACAGCCCTCTCAGACAACAGCAATTCATCCCTTTTTGTCAGACAGAAACATCGCTCATTGAATATGGGACAAAATAAAGGGGAAGGGGTGAGAACAAGTTTCAAAATAAAAGCAATTAGGCTGCAGGACATTGTGATCATCAGGATTTTAGCTGATATTTTCAATGGTTTCTCGATTAGACAAGTCACAGAACTTAAACTGTTTTGGCATAGATTGCATATTAAAAGACATAGTCTCTTATTGAAAAATGAAAATTGTCTTCCAATAAAATTATCAGAATGCGAGGGAGAGGGGAATTATTTTTTTCTTTCGCTTCTGTTTTCTTTGACAATCATTAATTTTCTTTAATTTTTTTTTTTTTTACAGAAATATTTAATTCTGCCATCTTTTTGTTTTTTTAAATAACCTCAGGACGTTATTTTGTTCGACCTCTTTTTACTCTCTGAAATTCTGTTTTTTTTTTGTTTTTGTTCTCTTTCTCTGTCTCTCTCTCTCTGTCTCTCTCTCTCTCTCTCTGTGTGTTTCAAATTGGAAAAAAAAGTTTTTTCTGCCCATATTTAATGAATGTTCAATTTCCCGAACCAGCACCGGTCACATTATTTGAATAATTGACAGCTCGTCTCATGCAATTCCACTATCTTAATGCAAAATGGAGAAGCAGCTATTAAAGTTAAAAGTGCCACAAGTAGTCAATAATATCTAACAGTTTAAAATCGTGCCTA
The DNA here is from genome assembly GCA_963556195.1 of Sepiola atlantica. Lineage (NCBI taxonomy): Eukaryota > Metazoa > Mollusca > Cephalopoda > Sepiida > Sepiolidae > Sepiola > Sepiola atlantica. Next base: position 78,491,335 of record OY744540.1, read on the forward strand.
GAATGAATTTAGTATTTTACACGTATTAAAAAAAAAACTCAATTGAAATAACATTATTACTGTCGAATGAATTTAATGTTGTATTGATTTACTCCTCTCCAGGAGTTAGGCACAAGGCCAGTTTTTTATCTTACTCCCACAAGTAAGATGTGACCCAAGGTCGGGTCGGGAAAGTGGGGTTTAAAAATTGCCTGGGCAGCCCCGTCGGCATTCCCCGGCAGGGGCGCCTCAGGCAGTAAGCAATAAACTTACTCCTCCCCAAAGAGGGGAGGCGAAGCCTGGGAGGGTGGACCTCCTAGAACTGCACAGGACAGACCCATAGACCGGCGTAAATCAAGCCCCGAAGGCTAAGACAATACCAGTCTATGGGGTGCAGTATCCATCGGAACAGATACTACACTTTGATCTTAGCCAAAAGGCCAAGAACAATGTTGTACACACATTATTAAAAAATACAAAAAGAATTTTAATTGAAATAACATTATTACTGTCGACCAAGGTAAGAGTCTATCAGGCATGTGTATGCAGTGTAATTATGTATGGAAGTGAAACTTGGCCAGTGAGGGTTGAGGACAGGCGTTGCATGGAGAGAAATGATACAAGAATGATACGATGGATGTCTTGAAGTCTTAAAGACAGGCTAAGATCTGATTACGCCAGAAGAAAATGAAATCTGTACAGTATAGGGGGATGTGAACAAAACAGGAGACTTTGTTGGTTTGGTCATGTTGAAAGAATAGATGATAGTTCTTGGGTCAGTACATGTAGAGCAGTTGAGGTAGCAGGGTTAGTTTACAGGGGAAGGCCAAGGAAATTATGGGAAGAGAAGAAGTAATAAAGATAAACTTTAGAGAATGGGGGATAAATAAATACTTGGCCAGAGATGGGTTCTTGATCTGGCAGAAGGCGACTGGCTAGAGAAAGTGAGTGGAACGAAAGTACATCTCGTGGGAGTAGTGCCCTCTTGTGTTACAATCAAATATTTCTAAGGGAGATAACTCTGGCCCAACAAGTGTATTAAAAGTCGATAATTGACAGGCATTGCAAGAGACAAAATAACAGAAAACTCAATATCGGCAGTGCAACAAACAACCGTAGCTTCCAATGTATAGGAAGAAAGTGCTGAAACTCGCTGCTGGGAGCACAGTAGAGCTATAATTGCTACTGATTGGTGATTGGTTGTGGCAGGCATTTATCATATGATGAGCGGAGAATTTGCATACACCTTGCCGGAAGTCACACGTTTTGGGAAATTAATTGTTTTTTTTCTAATGGCCGCCAACTGACATGCAAACACGCAATGTATGGCTATGTTATTCATGCAAGTAGGGTCTCATTGGTAGGACAAAGAGACTTAAGAAAAGATCTTGGGGAGGGTTAGGGTTAGGGTTAGACTTAAGAAAAAATCTGGGAAAGTGGAGAGTGGAATATTGTAAGGAGGATCTCTTCTCTTTATGGGAGACAATCACACGGTTTTAATAAAATAAACAAGATAACTCATTTTGGTTGAATGATATAAAGTGAAGGGAATGGGTTTTTTAAGAGTATAGTCATAAGTTCTCAGCAAACACAGATAATGACTTTTACTTGAATAGAATTAAATAAAATGATAACAGCGAAACAGTAGAGATTATAAGTTCGAACAACTCAAAGTGTTGGTTGGTTTTCTCTTTTGAAAAACTATCCTTCACAAATCCTTCGTAAATATTGTTAGAATAGAATATTTTGTATTATCTGTATTATTTGGACTACCACTCTCTTCTTAGATGTTATTCTCACAACGTTTCGGCCGATGTAACCTCCGACCTTTTTCAAGCGCATCTTTTCGAACTTGGGGAATCTTTATATCGAACTCGTTAGTCTATGCAGAATTCTGAAGTAAAACTTCCGTATGGATTTCAAAGAGATGCACCTGAAGAAGGTCGGAGGTTACACCGGCCGAGACATTATAAGCATAACATCCGAGACGATCTGAGGTTACATCTGCCGAAACGTTGTGAGAATAGCATCCAAGATGAGAATAGTAGTCCGAATAATTTAAATAATACAAAATATCAATCATCCTCTGAAATATTCCAACAAATTATAGAGACACCATCTTTAAATCGAAACACTGAGGGGTTAGCAGAGGTCAACTTAATGGTCATGTATTGAAAATTGCTTAGGCTGCGGCAATTTACTAAAAGCGGATATGACGTCACATGGCTCAAAGAGAGAGCGTGATAGAAAAGAGAGTCAATTTGGAAGCGCACATGGGTGTCGGACGTGCAATGATATGGGTTAAAAAGATATAACTAATTAGTGATCTTAATCCCTCTATGGCGTTCACTGATCAGTGACTTGGAACGCAGATCACGTTGAATAAATGACCACTGTCTTCCATCAGTTTTGTGTCAGGTTAGTCTTTTTAGAATATATGAATTAGAAGCTTTAATTACAGAACAGATATTTTCTCAGTCTGGAGGGATCACGCAGAAGCGATAAAAGAAGAACGCCCTGCAACCAAGATATATATACCAACTTGTTCTCTCATGTATGACACAAGGTTGAGAAATTAACGAATGGACACATTTTAAGAATATCTGTCTGTGAATGTTCTGATTCTAAGGTGACCAACTGACCATTGATGAATGATTAAAATGAAAATGTTAAACGTTATTTCTATTTGAACTACATAGATTGAACTGTCGAAGTTGAGAATACCGTTTTAAAATAACAAAAATAGACTGTTTTTAACCAAGAGTTTTTACAAAAAGTTTATATTTTCCTTCTTTTTTTTTATAGTTTATTATTCGGTTCTTCTTCCAACTTATGTATTCATCGTTTTGTTCTGGCCTTGTAAAGAAAACTTGAAATGGGAAGAAAGCATCTGCCAATGAATGAATGCACTTTGAGTTCCTGGCAACACAAAAGTTACCAAGAGCAATGCTTATTGATTAGCAAACCAAAAATGGGGCCAAGCACTTCATCTACAGTAGGGACCCCCCCCCCCGAAAGGAAATTTCTTTTCCCTCCCATTTTTCTAATATTGATTTTTTTTTTTTTTTACTTCTTCCATGCTAAGTGCTTTAAAGTGTTAAAGAAAGAACTGATCGTGTAGTTGTTAAAATACAAAGAAATAAAAGAACCGAGAAAGAGAGAGAAAAGCTGTATATGCATAAACAATGAAAAATAAGGATAAGATGACATTGCCCACATATGTATGCATAGAAATACATGTACACCAGTGTACATACCAAATATATCAGTAAAACACAAATAGGCTTACACTATATATATATATATATATATATATATATATATATATATATATATATTTATTTATTCTGGTACAGAAAAATTAGTACAACATTCGTACCGTCGGTTTCAAGCACGGAAGGTCTTACCCATCCGGCTCTCTTCAGCTTCTGTTGTCATCTGTTTTGGAAATGTGAGGTCACATGACACTCTTGTTGGGACGCGTTATTTGCTCAGTGTGTTGTGTGTGTTTGTGTAAGACCTTCCGTGCTTGAAACCGACGGTACGAATGTTGTACTAATTTTTCTGTACCAGAATAAATAAATATTATGCTCTTAATTTTTAACTTTGATTCTTAATTAATCGAGCACTCTGCTGGGATTTTTCCTACCATTCTACAAAGAATTTATATATATATATATATATATATATATAGTGTGTTAGAGTGAAATAAATTCCAAAAGGAAATCCGAGTATGAGAGCTCAATGTAATAAACAGAGCAAGAATAAATTAAAATAAAGTAACACGGAATCACATAATCACCGGTGCAATAATTTATTTCAACCCTCCGGCCTTTTCAAGCACCCAAAACGAGGCGATTACATGTTTGAAAATGAAAACATGTAATCGCCTCGTTTTGGGTGCTTGAAAAGGCCGGAGGGTCGAAATAAATTATCGTGATTCCGTGTTACTTTACTTTACTTTATATATATATATATATATATGCAAACTTGACAATTCATGATTCATTAAAAACATAATCTAGTAATCTTAGTTAAGTCATCAAAATTAATTTCTCTCTCTCTCTCTCTCTCTCTCTCTCTCTATATATATATATATATATATATATATATATATATATATATATATATATATATTTCATGTATCAATATATAATGTTATAAGGAGATATAACCATTTATCTATCGATTTTCAGTATTTACTACAACAGTATGTGAGTAGAGCTAGGTAGTAAGTTATGAAACTATATTTATGGCAATTAAGCTACACAGAGGCTTCCGTGTTTCATTCCCTAATGAAACACGGAAGCCTCTGTGTAACTTAATTGCCATAATATAGTTTCATAACTTATATATATATATATATATATATATATATATATATATATATATATATATATATATATATATATATATAGGTGTAATCAGAAAATCATAAGCGCAAAAGTGGAAGAAAAAAAGTATATATATATAAAGTTGTAGTTCCTGTCGGTTTGTTTGTATTTCTGCCAGTGAACACATAAATGTGAACAGGACCCATAACTCTGTCTAGTAATTTTTCAAAAGTATTACACGGCTGCTCGCGCGCATAGCGAGAGAAATACTCTGCTGACAAGAAGACAAGCGGTTCACAAGCGAAAGAGCAATGAAAATGGCTTTTCACATATTTAAAGGATTGGTCAATTCTAAGATTTTGACATTCACTGCTGTCCAGAGTCTGCGACCATTATAACGACCGTCATAAATCCTTGACCATTATCATCTCCACCATTATTATTTAGAGTTATGCTACAACTATTTCTCCGGTTATGACTATTTAGTATTTGCTCATATATAAAGGAGTGGCCAGATACAATCTATATAGCAATAAAATCTGTGACCACTTCTTATGTATCTGTGTGTGTGTACTTCTCGTGTTAATGTAACTTTGATAATTCAATAGTAAATTATTATTTTTACTACTACATGGACTCTGTGGAAATTTCCTTATTTTGTCTTTTAGTCCTCACATTCCATGAGCCATGTTTCTGACAAAGGGGGAAGAATTGCTGGTTTCTGGGTCGTAATCTATCCATCTAAAACTTATCGGTGGCTAGATTTTGACCTTGAAGTAGTATTGTTTTTTAGCTTTAATATCGAGATATCCAAACAGCAGAAGTGAAGAAGACCACTAGACCAACGAATCAAATTAGCTGGCACAAAGGAAGCCGGGAATAAATCAGACAATTCTGAAGAACACATGCCATAATAGTACTTATAGAAAAGACTGAGACTAGCAACATCACGTCTGAGAGAGAGAGAGGGTGCAGAGAAGAAGGAAGATTCCTGACACTGTTTGCAGTAAGTTTTTTTGGCATATAATGTGGAAGAAGCTTTTAAACAGATCAACACAAAAAGTGTTTTGTTTTTTTAAGTAAGTGATATACCACTCAAAAAAAGAGCGGACAACTTTGTTTTACGTTTTCAATTAGCTTCATCTGAGAATAATAAAATTGATTTCAGCATTCGGGTTAGATAAATGGTTCTGATTGGCTCTGATTACATGTGTCCCACCCAGAGCAAATGATCATTAAAATACAATTTCCCAAGACAATTTTTCCAATTCATTAACTTTCTAGTCAGAGTAAATCTGCAGAGTGGATGAGTAGGCGTTTCCTCAAATTCATATTGAATAGATGACCAACAAAACATTTATAAAGCATGTGCGATCACTACTTGAATAACTCTCTGACTCTCTCTTCTCTCCCCCCCCCCCCTCTCTCACTCTTCTAAGGTGAGCTCCCTCTACCGTGCTAGTAAACTCCTCGCACCTGACATTATCCTGTATCTCTACAAAGCCACCAGCCGTCCATGCATCGAGTATTTTTGCCACATCTGGGATGGTACATCATCCACTAGTCTCTCCCTCTTAGACAAGGTCAAAAAAGAGTCGCCAACTTAATAGGTCCCTCACTATCCACCAAGATCTACCCATCGCCGCAATGTTGCATTTTTGTGCTCGTTTTACAAATACTTAAATAGATTGTGCTCCGATGAATTAACTGCTCTGGTGCCCCCTCGACGTAAATACACTAGACCAACTCGACAATCAGCTAAATCCCATTCACTGTGAAGGTCCCCAGATGCTGGAGAGCCTTCTACTCCAATAGTTTCTTTCCTCCAATTACATAATACTCTGTCCGGAATTCTGGCTAATATCACAGTGTAGTATCTGTTCTGTCCTAGGTCAAAGGAGAAAAGATCCTTTTAGACTGATGAAATTATTAGTATTATTATTGTTCCAATCCAGAACGATTCTTTTGGGGAAGCTGGATTTTCCTTATATTAATAACTAATCTTGTGCCTAAATTTGCCATCGTGGGGAGCCGAGTAAATAGGAAGTAAATAGGGGCATAAATTACTTAAATCCATCTTCCTTTGCAGCTGGGTCAGTCCATGATTGTGAAAAGGGTAGTAACGGTAGTCGCACCAATGGAGGAAGAAGGTGATTTTTATATAGATTGTAGATAATTTGATCAATCCCCAAAAAAGGTTATGTAGACAAAGATGTATACTTGAAGGGGGAAAAGCAATGGGATTAAACGTAACGTAAAGTAAACGATATTAAAATATTGGAACACTTGTTGGAAACAAATGCATTTGATAGAAATGCGGGGAAGCTAATAGAAAAATGCTTAGCAACGAGTACAAGATAAACAAAGCTGAGATAAACGGGAATGTAATATCAGAAAAATGTATTTCAGCTCCTCTATATATGTATATGTAATTATTTTTTATCTATACAGACATGTAAAAAAAAGCTGTTACACTGGCATGTCGCTGTTATCGATCAATAGTTATTAGAAACTAAGATCTCATCAGGTGGAAAAAAGTCTTATCTTTCACTCAGATGTTCATATTGAGAAAGCATATATATATATATATATATATATATATAAGAGTAAAATGCACAATATATCCTAAAAATAAATGTTGTGAAGACAAAATGTGTGAAAAAGGACAAAAGGAAAAACAAATCAAATACAGGAAAGAATAATCGAAAAACGATATATATATATATATATATATATATATATATATATATATAGGCAGCATCTTCTCTTGCAGGCAAGTACTGTTGAATATAAGAGACAACTCATGTCTAGATATCCTTTGGTAGATCCTTGCAATAGTCCGAATCAGCATTTTAGTTTCGGAAGAGAATTGGCTGATGAATTTGCCATAGTTTAGATTTGTCTCCCAAATATATATATATATATATTCAAAATGGCGTCCTAATGAGCTTTTTTCCACGTGTAAGCGTTTTTTTCTTTGTTTTTTGTCCACAATGACCCACTGTGTGGTGTATGTTTTTTCAAGACGTTTATATTTAAGAACTTTTCTTCTATGTAGATTTTTCTCATGATCTTGAGGTGTTGCAGAGCCGATAATTGACATAATAATATTTGGTTGGCACACCACAAGAGAAACGAGTCGTAAAATATACATCTCACAGGAATGTTATGTTTTTTGAACATGCGAAAAAATTTTAAAAATTAAAATTAAAATAAAAAATAAAAAAATAAGAAAACATGGTTATTGGAATATAAATTGAACCTGACTTATATGTACTAGAAATAATATGCATCCTAGGACAATTAAAATTAATTTTCCAAAGAGAACAGTTTAGCAACACTCTTATGGCCTCTTAAGAAGATTAAAATAAAAAATATAATGCTACTAAACCTTAAGTCTAGAATCCGTATACCAATTTTGATCAAAATCCATGAGATCATTTTGATTCCAGAAAATGTCTATAATTTAAGGTGGGGACGGATATTCTGGCAAAGTACTTTAAAGTCCTTAACTCATGAGTTTTCAAAGAAAATTCTTCTCCTCAGAGGACCATTATCGCAATGACATTACTGCAGGCAATAAAATTAAACTTTGAAAATATATAAAAAATATATATAAAAATACATAAAAGTATATAAAACATCAAATATATCGGCCCTAAACATACTTTTTTGTTAAAGCTATACAGTTCATCCAAGTCATAAAGTTTAAAACATATTCAGGAAAGATATCAAAGAGGTTGATTGAAAAATAATCTAGGTGGTGAATGGTAATCCAAAAACGAAAAAGTTATTCCGGCAGGAAATTTGTTTGCTATCGATGCAGTAAATGACAGTGAAAAATGTATCCAAGGTGTACGCAAATTAATAGAACAAATTAAAGATATTAATTGCCTCTTATATCTTTTGTTGTATTAATCTTATATATATATATATATATTGGTTATAAAGAGTTTTATATATACAAACATAATTTCGCTACACATTTGCCAACCATGTTTCAGTTACAGCTATAAAAAGCTAGACTTTCAAATCAAGGTTAAACAAAGTAGAATGATATTTCCGGTGTAGTTGTCTGGCTCATCAGAACTAATGTAGTATCCATCGACGAACAAGTAACAAGTCTATACACACACAAACTATGTTGACATGGGGCATAGTTAAGTACAAACAACAGTCTGGGCTTTATATGACAAAACTGACAACCACGTATAAAACACATGCATCTTTACAGGCATAGACACACTCACAGATAGTATTTGCATAGAAATATGTAATCCCCAAGCTAGGGAAGACAAGACAGAAGATAAAATATATTTTGATTAAATTTAAATTAATATATGATATTTTAAAGAAAATATTTCTCAAAAACTTTCAGGGCTACATAAATCCACACAAATATGAAGCCCAGACGATTGAGTGTATGCTTTCCATGTCAACTTAGTTTGTGTGTGCAAAGACTTGTTACTTGTACTTTGATGGATATTACATTAATTCTAGAAATTCAGATGATTGAATAAAATAAAAAAATTAAGTTAGTCGGATTTTAAAATATTTTGAATTTATCACATGTCTTTTAAATATTAGATCTGTTTGCTTCCACAAAATGAAAGCGTAAAGTAGAGACATTCTGGCTTGATGAAGTCTAGCTTTTCAGAATTGTGACTGAAACATGTTTCGCAAATGTGTAGTCGAATTATATTTGTATAAATAAAAATCTTTATAACAAGTAAACATTATAGAACACTATTATAACGCAGTAAAATGTTTTTACCCTGTGGATACTAAATTTACTTGGATATATATATATATATATATATATATATATATATATATATATATATATATATACCTTGAATACAATTTTCACTGTTATCTACTGCATCGATAGAAAACGAATTTCCCGCATGGATACCTTTTGTCGTTTTTGGACCACCATTCACCAATTGGATTATTTTTTAATCAACCTCTTTGATATCTTGCCTGGAGCTATTTTAGACTTGTTGACTTGGATGAATTGTATAGTTTTACAAAAAAGTATGTTTTGGGCCGATATATTTGATGTTTTATATACCTTTATGTATTTTTATATATATTTTTTCAAAGTTTAATTTTTATTACCTACAGTAATGTCATTGCGGTAATAGTCCTCTGAGGAGAAGATTTTCTTTGAAAACTCATGAGTTAAGGACTTTAAAGAACTTTGCCTGACCATTGAATTGTAATAAAATTTGATTCGCACCTTATTTTATTCTTTCACTTTATCTATTGCTATTAATGCTCTATCCAGTATATTGAGCTTCATTTTATCCGGATGTTCACTAATTAAAGATATTAGTTGCCTCTTATATCTTTGTTGTATTAACCTTATATATATATATATATATATATATATATTGTGAATCATTTCTCATAAATATTAAAAATAGTGTTATTGTATACTTCCTTGTGAACGTCTAGAGCCTTTTATCTGTACCCAATATGTAACCACATAGATATCTTGAAATGAACTACTCAGCATTGAAAGATGTTCTTGAAAAAGAATGGCAATTCCAACTTACAATATGTTTTATTTATCCTTTCAGCAATTTCCCAAGCCAGGTTAAGTCACAGTATTGGTTTCTTGGAACTTTCTTCCAATATTTCTCTTCTTGAATGATCATGATGACAGAGGCCCTGGGGACCTTCATAGAACATCACTGACTGATACTAGGGCTTTATGCACTCAACTACTTTATTTAGATGCTATCATGCCACGAATTGGATCTGCATCCTCTCATACCTGACATTTTTTGCCATTATTAGAAATAACCATTTCTTCTATTTTTCCCCAAATTCTTCTTGAATGTCAGACTTGCATTTTATTTTTTATTTCTGAATACAACTATTGGCTTTATGAAAAGAATCTCAAATAATTTGGGAACAAGTAGCGTGCAGTGCTAAAAAAATCTATTCGATCCAAAATGGAGCTGCTCTCACGGGATATTATAAGAAGACCTTCACTTTACTCCAGCCAAAAGGAGTCTACTCTAAGAGTGGGATACTTTCGGACGATTCCATAAAGCCCTGTCTGGTACCATCTGACACTTTTAGTCTAACAAGCTCTTTTGCCTAACATTGAATCTCGTTCAACCAATCAGAGCCTATGGTATCTCCCAGCCCTTCACCTTCCTACTACTACTACTACTACTACTACTACATCATCATCATCATCATCATCCACTTTATGATCTTATTTTCCTTGTTAAGATGTCTCAATTTTTTAGCAGCATCCAATCCTAGTCTCCAAACTTGGCAGTCTTGCAGATCGATTCCATTCAAACTCCATTGTCGAAGATCCTTGTTGATAGCTTGCATCCAAGTTTTCTTGGGTCATTCCACTCTCCTCCAGCCTTCCATCTCAAGGTCTTTGCATTTTTTTTTATCTAAAAGTCGTCCCTCTCAACGTGGCTACACCAACATAGCCGACTGACTGTCAAAAGCTCACCAAGCTTTGCTATATATAAAACTTTGCCAATATGGTATCAGAGCAGATATGCCGGATCTGATTTGATCTGACCTGACATTATATATCCATCTGATCCTTTCTCTGGTATTACATTGAAGAGACAGGTAAGTGATTAGTGGGTGTGTTTCCAACACTCATCACCATACATCATCACATTCCTAACACAGTTGCTAAACACCTTCACCCTGGTAGTGAGAGGGATAGCTCAACATGTTAATGTGTTGAACTAAGTCCATTCTGATTTTACCCTAATCGTAAAGATAATCTTGCAACTGCTTCCAGCACTCGACATAACCCCAAGATAACAAAACATCATTAAATAATTTAGAAAAAAACTAACTTCTCGTTACTGTTGTCAGTATTTTAAAAGAAAAATGCACCTTATTCCATTGCCTGAAAAAATACAACCATGAAACAAAATTCCCAAGAAAATGGGACTTTTTTTTCTAAATTTTAAAACTTCATTTTTTTTGTTGAGTATTGTGCAAAGCTGTTTGGAATATTAAATTAACTAAACTGATATAATTCGCATTCTTTAACGAGCTAATTTGCATAATTTCAAAAATATTTTTGAGTCACAATTTTGAAGCTTCTAGAAAATTGAACATGTTTTTTCTTCTTCTCCGGGTTTTCAAAATTCATAATGAAAATTTTTTAATCAATTTCGTTTTCAAGAAACTAAATGATTATCATCTTCCAGATTTCCTCATTTTTTTTTTAACTCTCGTTTTTAACATTTTTTTTTTTAAACAAAACTAAATTTGCATGATGACTCAATGGACGCCATTAAAAACTATTGAATAAGCGATGCCGTGTTCAAATCCTATCAGTTCTAGTGCATATATTTATTAAATAATACCATTGAGAAAAGAACCCACAATTTATCATCAGCTATATGTAAAATAACAACTTGTATTCAATTTATTCCATACAATAAATGTTTTATAACGGATGGTGTTTCAGCATTATATAAGGCCAAAAAGGGTTGATATACCGTTAAGCAGAAACACTAATATGAACATTACTAAAAGTCTGTGAAATCAAACATTTTGCATTCTGACCAAAATTCATGTTTTCTTTGAAAAAGGAAACGATATTCAAGATTTAATTCATGAATTCATTTCTCAGCGTCACCAGAGAGCCGCAAGCTGTCAAAATATGTCGATTTTCTCGACAGATTTGTATTTCGACCGATCGCTGTGGAGACGAGTGGGGTGATTGGCTCTGCCACGCGCAACACCGGAGACAATCACCAATTGTCTTGGCTTTATGAGCGCCTCTCTATCGCCATTATTCGTGGAAACGCCTTAAGTCTGCTCTCGGTCTGCCAAACCAGTCAGACATTCGAAGAAAACTATTGACTGCAATACAATTATATATAAGGAATCAGGATTTCTCAATATTGAACTAAACAATGTCCAAGTGACGAATAAGTGATTTATTAATTATTTATTGAATTATTAATCTTATAGTTTACTTTTTCACCGAATAGATCAGTGTAATATATTTGTTTCTTATTTTTTATTTGTGATTGAATAAAAATTCTATATTACTAAACAAATAAATAAATAATAATTTGAATGGATTAATTTCAAGTGGCCATAAATCGGTGATGGATGTGTGAGTGGCTCGACCAATCAAATCGGCCAGATCATCTAACTCAACCAATCAAATCGGCCTGATCATCTAACTCAACCAATCAACGACAAAGAACAAAATACAAATGTCAAGGCCGAACTTTCGGAAGTGATACAATTATATATAAGGAATCGGGATTTCTTGATATAGAACTAAACAATGTCCAAGTGACGAATAAGGGATTTATTAATTATTTATTGAATTATTAATCTTATAGTTTACTTTTTCACCGAATGGATCAGTGTAATCTATTTGTTTCTTATTTTTTATTTGTGATTAAATAAATGTAATGCTTAAAAAAAGATTACCTGAACACAAAAGATCCATAAAAAACTGATTGTTTACTTTCTTTAAAATAATTTTTAAATCACGTTTTTAAGATAAGGCATATTTATAACTTACTCACGGGAACCGTGCACAGGGGTCGCTTGCAAAAAATTCAAGAACCCAATAAACTCCTGCTCTTGGTGTTTTGTTACCATACCAGCAATAGCTGCATACGAAAAATCCGAGAAACACTCGCTTCCACATGTGAACCCCGTATAAATCTTTTCCTCAATATATTTTTTTTTAACTATCTATAAGTATTAATTATGGTGTTCTTTTATTATTAACACTATAAATTAAAATAAACGTTCATATGATTTGAACCCTAACCCAAAAGGGGTATCCTCACGGTAACGTACTTATGTAGAAACAATACATCTTTTTTAATACTTCGTGTGGATAAGATTTTGAGGACTTTCACAAAGTTATAGAAAATGTAATGAATATTTATTGCTGTATTAACTAATATTTGTTCGAAGAGACAGTGGCAGCGAATGCTGTTTATATATATATATATATATATATATATATATATTACATGAAAATAAAATTTTTATAACGTTACCATGGTTTCCTGCACACGTGCGATCGTCAGACCGTCTTATCTTTAGGGTTGTGTTCGAATTCACTATTTGTTATTATTCCATAGATTTTTTACTTATATATATATATATATATATATATATATATATATATGTATATATATGTGTGTGTGTCTGTGTGTGTAGATAAAGAGGGTAAACTATTTTATATTTATTCCATAGATAGAATAGAAATATATATGCATATATTTAAACACACACATACACACACTATATATATATATATATATATATATTATATGTATGTATATACACATATATGTGTGTGTGTGTGTAGAAAGCAAACTTCTTGGGTCAAAATTGTTAATAAAAACTTCAATAAACATTGATTAAAACAAAAAAAAAATCTGGTCAATTGCCTTCGTAATAATTTCTTTTTAATTGTAGAAAGACTTTATGACACCTTATATATATATATATATATATATATATATATATATATATATATATATATATAACATGAAAAGATAAGTTGTTTTTTATACCGTTACCATGATTTCATGTTCGCAATCGTCAGATGGTCTAATCTTCAGGCTTGGATTCAAATTCACTATTTTTTACCATTCCTTGGATTTTTGTACTTATATACATATCCCTTTTTGGTCTCATTTTACTTCAGTCGAAGTTCTCAGAAATCAAGGGCCCCCTTCCTCAGGCTAACACTTGATCTCTATATAGGATACACGGATATTCGAATATTCTATTAAAATTTTCCTTTATTTCTCAAATGTTGAGTTAGTAAATAAGTTAAGAACGTTAAGTTCATTCTCCCCAATTGACCAGTTAACTACGTTATAGTATATTTTTCTTGTGATCTCTTGGTCTTAAAGGATTCGAGGACAAGAATTCATCTAGTCTGGTGGAGTATCCAGCTGAGTGCTGTACCTCGAAGTAACATCATTAGGAGAATGGTGCACTATTCTCCGTATGAGCAAATGTATAGCCGTGTTGAGGGGATCTTATTTGTGCTGCGAATACTATGTTATTTTTAATATTTGGTCAGGGTTTACTTGTAAGGTGAAGTATCCTCATGTCAGGTTATCCTGACAAACCCTTGTACAGAGAGACCGAAGACACTCGAAGATGGTGTCTAGTAGGTAATTATGTGTGCGTGTGTGTAGAAAAATAGAGTAAACTATTCTATATTTATTTCATAGAGAGAAATAGATATAGCTACATTTAAACTACCCACACACACACACACACATATATATATATATATATATATATTCTTTGTAGAATGGTAGGAAAAATCCCAGCAGAGTGCTCGATTAATTAAGAATCAAAGTTAAAAATTAAGAGCATAATATTTATTTATTCTGGTACGAATGTTGTACTAATTTTTCTGTACCAGAATAAATAAATATATATATATATATATATATATATATATATACATGTGTGGGTGTGTGTGTTTAAATATATACATGTGTGCATGTGTGTGTTCGTAGAAAGCAAACCATGGGCCAACAAAGGAAGCATCATATGGATTCCATCAAAGAACACCTGCGATATGCAACCGTATCCCAACATAAATTGGAATTGAATACTCCCAAAAGGATAGCCTGATAGTGTGCAATTCATACAATTCATGCAATTCATACAATTCATGCAATTCATACAATTCATGCAATTCATACAATTCATGCAATTCATACAATTCATGCAATTCATACAATTCATGCAATTCATACAATTCATGCAATTCATACAATTCATGCAATTCATACAGCTGTCAAAGACTTTGAAAACATTAGTCAGCTCTGACTCCTTAATGTCATAGTGAGTTGAAAGTTGGCCGTATGAAGTTCCATCTATTATGACTCACGAATGTCCTCAGTTGCAGCGCATGTGGCGCTTATATCGTTCTGGTGAGCCACACATGATGCCATTCTTGAACAAGCCTGTAATTCTTTAGTTATATACATTTACTAGATCACCCGCAATCCGATGGGTCAGCATGTGTTATACAAACATCATTATATATTATTAAATTTTCATGAAAAAATTTGGTAATTTCCAAACATGTTCTCATAAATATTTGGACATTCTAAAATATTTTCATATTTGGAAATATTTTAGAACTGGCCGTGTTGAAACAGGTTTACATTTTAATGTCATAAAGGATCCTCCCTCTCTGTATTTTTCAATTTGAATTATTTGCATCATTCCATTCCTCTCATCATTCATCTTTATATTATGTTCATGTATATATGAAGTTTGCACAGTGACAAGTTAGCAAGCAAGATAACATCATCAAAGTTTTAATAATATACTCGACCACCTGTCACCCATTGTTCAATAAAATCAAAGAATTAGTAAAACCTGGTGTGGTATTAGCCCTGGGTGTGTTAAGGGTTAGGGTTAAGCCGGCTTCCTCCAAAAGAGGAAATTTAAAAGTACTATCAAGTGTACAAGCGGTCCCCAGCTGCACGTACATCCCAGTCATGGGAAGATGACATACAGCACCTGGTATTCCCAAATAGTCACCCATCTGGTACTGACCAGGCCCAACGTTGCTTAACTTCGGTGATCTAACGAGAACCTGTGTGTCAACGTGAATATGCCACTAATAACACTAAACATTATGTCTAGAATCCTTTTTCCTATTCCGTCTCACTACACTGGTATTCCCAAATGGTCACCCATCTAGTATTGATCAGGCTCAACCTTGCTTAACTTCAGATATTTTTACTTTTTCCGCAACGTGTACATCAGATAAATATTCATATAGATAAAAACTCGTCAATTCTTCACAAAATGAAAAAAAATGTTTTATTATGATGTCAGAATGCATTTTTGGTTTGGCTCTGCTAAGAGCAACATTTAACTGACCGTGCTGAAACATAGGTTTACATAGTGATGTTAGAATAGACATTGTCTCTCTTGCTAATGTGTGTAGCTCAAAGCTTTCAGGGAGCCGGACTGACATTTTTTGAGTCAGGTCAGGATTGCTGGCTGAACCGATATGATGTAGAACCCGAAATCCACAATGAGAACAGTGCATCACTTTAAACGACCCGTTGATACATCTGAAAAATGTATTTCACGATTAGACCTTGTTTCTCGTGTGATATTATAATAGACTCTCTCTCTCCCTCTCTCTCTCTCTCTCTTTTGATTATTTATATCATTACATTCCTTATATCACTTCTCCCTTTTAAAATTATGTAATTCACACTTTTTAATATATTATTCACTCTTTAATATTATGTCATTCCCCATTAATATTATGTTATTAGCCCTGTAATATTATGTTATTACCCTTTAAAATGATGTAATTCACCCTTTTTAATATGTTATTCACCCTTTAATATTATGTCATTCACCCATTAATATTATGTTATTAGCCCTGTAATATTATGTTATTACCCTTTAAAATTATGTAATTCACCCTTTTTAATATGTTATTCACCCTTTAATATTATGTCATTCACCCATTAATATTATGTTATTAGCCCTGTAATATTATGTTATTACCCTTTAAAATGATGTAATTCACCCTTTTTAATATGTTATTCACCCTTTAATATTATGTCATTCACCCATTAATATTATGTTATTAGCCCTGTAATATTATGTTATTACCCTTTAAAATTATGTAATTCACCCTTTTTAATATGTTATTCACCCTTTAATATTATGTCATTCACCCATTAATATTATGTTATTAGCCCTGTAATATTATGTTATTACCCTTTAAAATGATGTAATTCACCCTTTTTAATATGTTATTCACCCTTTAATATTATGTCATTCCCCATTAATATTATGTTATTAGCCCTGTAATATTATGTTATTACCCTTTAAAATTATGTAATTCACCCTTTTTAATATGTTATTCACCCTTTAATATTATGTCATTCACCCATTAATATTATGTTATTAGCCCTGTAATATTATGTTATTACCCTTAAAAATTATGTAATTCACCCTTTTTAATATATTATTCACCCTTTAATGTTATGTCATTCACCTTTTAATATATTTTTTATTCACCCTGTAATATTATGTTATTAACCTTTTAATATTATGTTATTAACTTATTAGCACTTTAAAATTATGTAATTCACCCTTTTTAATATGTCATTCACCTTTTAATATATTTTTTATTCACCCTTTTAATATTATGTTATTCGCCCTATAATTACGTTATTCACCCTTTACTCAGAAGGACAAATCGGGTGAAACAAAACTGTTTAGAAGCCATTGGTCGGCATAGTCCGAAGAAGTATGTGCACCACCAGGCTTATATCACATTATGCCCTCGTGGGGAGGCAGATAAATATTTACACTATTAGGTTAGATTGATTTCCAGCTGAATAATTAAGTGGTTCTAGTATGAGTGAAACTTCTATTCAATTCTGTTGAAATCTGCTGAGAAAATTAGCATAAAAAGATACAAGAAGATATCATCCACTGACCTTTGTATTCTACATGAAATTTGTCAAATATCAGAGTTCAGAACGATTCAAATTTGCTACATACGGAATTCTTATCCAGATGGTACTTTCATTAAGTCGATAAATTCATACACACATAGATCTTCATATACACACACATATATATATATATATATATATATATATATATATATACAAATATATATGTGTGTATATATGTGTCCATATATATATATATATATATGTATATATATATATATAATTATGTGTATTTATATATATATATATATATAAAATTGTGTGTATTTTTATATATATATATATATAAAATTGTGTGTATTTATATATATATATATATATATATATATATATATATATATATAAAATTGTGTGTATTTATATATATATAAAATTGTGTGTATTTATATATATATATAAAATTGTGTGTATTTATATATATATATATATATATATATATAAAATTGTGTGTATTTATATATATATATATATATATATATATATATATATATAAAATTGTGTGTATTTATATATATATATATATATATAAAATTGTGTGTATTTATATATATATATATATATATATATAAAATTGTGTGTATTTATATATATATATATATATATATAAAATTGTGTGTATTTATATATATATAATTGTGTGTATTTATATATATATATATATATATATATATATATATATATATATATATAAAATATGAGACTAAAAGTATACTTTTAGAGAATTTAACCTATAATGAAATGATTTAAGCTCAATATACGAGATAGAGCAATTATGAAGACAAATGAAGGAAGAGAGATAAAGAAGTGCGAATGACAAATCTATTTCATCTTCGATTGTTCAATGCAAGGTGTACTCGGTAAAAAAAAGGAAAGAAAATATAAACATGTTTTTATCGAGTACACCTTGCATTAAACAATCGAAGATGAAATAGATTTGGCATTCGCACATCTTTATCTCTCTTCCTTCATTTATCTTTATATATATATATATATATGAATGAAGAGTTCGAATGCAAAACGCGATAAACGCCATTTAAAAAATTACAAAGTGTGCATTATAAAAAGTGTTACATTTAAACACTAGACCACACACTAAAATTACTTTTTACCTAATATGACACCGGAATAATTAATTTTTGCTTTCAATTAAAATATGCTTATATTTGAAGTCTATATTTAATATATTCGTTATTTTATTCATTAAGGTTTCAATTTAAACAAATTGGATTTATCGCGTTTTTCATTCGAACCCTTCATATATATAAATATATTTGCGTGTACTTAAATACATATGTATACGAGGCCTGTCTAAAACGTATCCGACCTTAGGCCAGAAAAAAACATTCCAAATACGTGACGGAATTTAGACCTTAATCCCCTTCAAAGTAGGCCCCTTGTGCTGGCACCCACTTAGCCCACCGATCCATCCACTGCCGGAAACACCTCTGGAAGTCTTCTTTCAGAATGGTGTCCATCTCTGCCGTCGCGTTCCGCATTATCTCTTTTTTCTGCACACTCTCAACAATAGCTGCACTCCGAGCAGTTTGGGGCCTGCCAGAACGCTAGTCACTCACTGTTGATGTGCGGCCATTTTTGAATCGGTTGAACCACTCCTTAATTTATATTACACATTGCATCTTCTCCAAACACCTGCTACACCTGCTGAATCTAACGTGACGGTAACAACAGTTGAAAGTAATTATTGCTTTTCTTATTTCTGTTCATACAAAAAACTTTTTACTTTATATATATTTTTCATTCCTCATAGATACAAGTACTTACTTTTGTACTTCAAAGTGTATATTATTCTATTTCTATACGTTGATATTGTACATATTTTATTATTAATAAGTTTAAGGGTATGACCGTCTTAAGTCATTTCTCTTTTCTTTCGTTTGCATAAGCATTTTCGGGCTGAGTTAAGCTCCCATAAACTGATCAAAATCTATTCAAGAATCATGAATTCGAAGGAATAAAAATGCTTGAAAACCATCAATTATTTAATGTGATATAAATATAGACGGCTACTAGCGGCGCCTCTGTTCTACCAAACAATATGGTGAGATGAATCCATTTTGAGGATACAGCATTCATTATATTTTCAATTTCTAGTTTAATATGTAATTTCTCTGCCAATGATTTTGGAATAATGAAAGCAAATGAAGAGATTAAATGCTGGAAATTAAACCAAAGAGAACGTTCTTGCAAATAACAAAAACACTGAATTAATTGCGTTAAAGGTTGGAGTCTTATTGTCTATTGACGTTCAGAATAATCGGACGACTTCCGTCTCAAACTGTATAAACTCATATACACTGTAGGTCAATTCTGATTGGCCAAAAGATCAACAAAACATTTGCTGATCAAATTAGTTGACAATGCCATCCACCTTAATCATCCAATCAAAATGGACAATTATGGACAATTAGCAAAGGGGGACAACTCTTGTCAACTTCAATCTTCTATAACCCAACATTATATTTATCACAAAGGTTTCATTTGATCGTTTTACGGCAAATAGACATGTTTTGTTTTACTAGAATTTTTTTTTAGATGACGATTGATAATTTTTATCATTTGGATTATTCGGACTACTATTCTCATCTTTGTTGTGATTTTCAAAATATTTCGGTTTATGTAACCCCCCCCCCCTCCCACACACACACACACTCTCTTCTTCAGGTGTATGTTTTCGAATTTAGGAATCTGGATGTTGAACTCGTGAACCTAGACAGAATTTCGAACTGGACCTGTGATGCAACAAATAAATGCGTTGCTAACAACCAGTCTTCTGAAAGTTGTAGGTTCAATCCTCACTGCAGGCGATACTACACAAAATGAACAATTAGCAAATAGAGATGATTCTTGCCAACTTGAATTTTCCATGAACCAACGGTTTGGTTTAATCATTTTACGACAAATAAACCTGCTTTGGATCATTTAAATACAATTCCTATTAAAAATGATTCATTGTATACGATGAATTGAAAACAAGTTGCTATTTTTACCCATAGCAGAATTGGGGTGCAGTTCATATGTTTCCCAACAGTATCTATTATTTAAGGGTTTCTACTAGTTTCTATAAGTTTATAAGGAAGTAGATAGATATATAAGTAACGAGAAGAACTCACGTCCCAGGGTGGCTAAAATTTAATTCCTAAGCAGTACTGCACCAATTTTATGTCTCCTTATGAAGATTAAACCTTATTTCTAGAATCCTTAGTCCAATTTTGACCAAAATCAATGACATGATTTTGGTTCTAGAAAATGTTTAAAATTTAAGGTTAAAGCTTAAGGGGTCTTAAGAAGAAATTGAAATTCAGAGAATCTTGCTTAATTGGTGTCTAATGACGATGGGTCAAATTTAATTTGAATCTGAAATATTTAAATTTTCAAATGGACTTTTATTCTTTTATAAAACTTGAACTGCTTTTATTATGGTAATGTTGCTTTAATATCTATTTATAAAATTCTTGGATGTAAACAGTCTCCAGAACTTTGCATCTTCTAATCTATGAGAATTTTAGATACTTCCAATGGAAGCGCCTCTTTGAAAGAAAGAAAGAAAGAATCTCTGTTACTTCCCTTATATGAACGAGGGAAAAAGTATCTACTCGAAATGTTTTCTTATGCGGAATAAGTATTTTCGAAAAGAAACTCACACGAAATAAAATATATTCCTGTCAATAACATACTGAAAAGGAGAGACGAAAAATAGGCTAGTTTGAATCAAGTATCAATATGTCAGATGAACTGCTATTTGGATACGATTTTTATAAACCAGCTTTATGTATTTTTTATCCCACAGCGGTAAGATGTGACACAAGGTCGGAAAGTGGGATTGAAAAGTCAGCGTCCTAGAGGTTGAGCACTCTGGCCTACAAAAAATGCCTGGGTAGGCCGTCGGCATTCCCCAGTAGAGGCGCCTCAGGCGATTAGCAATAAACTAACCCCTTTTCAAATGGTGAGAAGGCAAAGCCTGGAAGGGTGGACCTCCTTGAACTGCACAGGACAGTACCGCAGACCGGCGGAATCAAGACCCGAAGGTAAAGACGGTAGTGGTCTACAGAGTTAGCATCCGTCGGAAACGATACTATACTTTGATCTCAGCCAAAAGGCTTATATATATATATATATATATATATATTTTTTTTTTTTTTCTTTCCTTAATATTCTTTACATATTTTTCTTTCTTTTATAATAAAGGTGAAAAGTTCAAAGTACACATTTCGAATTACTCAGTAATATAAAAGTCGAGTATTTGACCAATCGACGAATTTCATTATATAACCAGTTTTAATGGTGAATTTATTTTAATTTTTATACTGAAACAAAATAAAATTTATCGACGTTGAATATTTTAAATACCACATCAATTCATCTTTTTGTTGTTTTTTTCCTACAAAAACAAAATTTGACGATGTTCATGCACAGTATATTTCCCCCATATTGGAATATATCAACTAACACTACGACAATCATCATTACTTCTTTGGTTTCTGTAAAGAAGACTAGAGTGTCAGTAATTGCCGTCCGGAGGGCGGGTAGAATTTGCTAGTATATATATATGGACAGGTCATAAATCAATTAATATTCTTTGAACAACCTATGTATTTCTCAACCTACATTACTTGCCATCTTAATTCCATGAGAGAACAGATTCTCTTTGGAAAAATCTTGTTACTATTTAACAATAGGAATTAAGTAGCAGGTGCTATTTAGAACATAAATTTAATAGAAGACTATTCCTATTCCCAAGCAACAAATCTGAAACGTGATCGACTACTAAGAAGAAATAGGTTTCAACATATGAGTATTAGTGTTTCCGATGAAAAGTATATAATTCTTATTCGCGAAGGTTTATCTGAAAAATCTTTAATATCGCTTATCATTTTAAGCTGCAATATTTTCAGGGGGCGAAAAAAGGCGATATTATTTCCATCTTTTTTCTTTTTTTTTTAATAATGTCTTCCAGTTGTATGTGCTGATAATCTTACAGCGTGGCAACTCGCTTATTCTCGTTTCGTCAAACTAATTTATTCCCACCTTTTTTTTCTTAAAGAATCTAATCTAACACGTGGAAACTGGAAAAGAGACAGAAATTGTTTTCGAGTAAGAAAAGGAAGGAATATAGGTGGCTTAAATATAACGTTCTGAATATATAACTCCAATTTAAAGATAGTGTTGTTTTGTTTGATTTTGAATAAAACAGAGGCAATACTTGCGTTGATTGATTAGGGAATTTCCTTGAATGTAGGTTTTCTTTAATAATTATCAAAAGAGTCGTTGTCGTCTCCTTTGTTCATAATAATAATCCCTGGATAGATATATAAGTAAAATCCTTTAATTTGACCTTCTCCCAAACAAAAATCAGAGGTTCATTGTAATAAAATAGCACTTCTTAAACATGACTAGAAATATAGATGGAACAGATCCAAAAGAACTGAGACTTTCTAGATATATATATATTTTTTAAATTTTTCTGATGGTCTTTTTTGTATTAAAATCAAAAAATTTGAAAATGCTTAACGCAATGCGATTTTATTCTGTGATGTATACATTAAAACTTCACTCTGTCTCTATCTCCCCTCTCTCTATCTCCTCTCTATTTATCTATATCTATTTCCCCCCCTCTCTTTCGCTCTCTCTATTCTCTGTATTCTGTATTATAAAAAAACATTTCACTCCCCACTTACCTCCCCACGATGGTAAGGCAAGACACAAAGTCAGATTTGTTATGTAAGGAATATCCAGCACCCCCAAAAGGATGGTACAGAAACAAACATTGTCCCAGTCAAGAAAGATTTCCCCTCCTTGGACCGAGGATAGAACAAATACTACACTTTGATCCTAGCCCCAAGGCGAAGAAAGTGTATTTTAGTTCGAGTTTTACACCAAAGGTCGATGAAAAAAAATTTCTTTAACTGTCGACCCCCTCACCTGACTAATTCTTTTCATGCTGACCCCTAAAATATTACAAAAAATATGGGTACTGTTATAGATGACGCGCCTGATTTCCATGACTTCGCGTCGACAATGATCGGGTAGTTCGCGGAAGCGCCTGACAGAATAATATCATTTTTTGTTTCTTTTATCTCATAAAAACTTTGACAAAATTTTACCCCCACCCAAAAAAAACCCATTATTTTCACAAAAAAAAAAAAAAAATGATTTTAATCTATGTATTTTAAAAAAAATTTATTCGTCTTATATTAGCGTCTGCCAGTCTTCCAGTTAGAGCTTGGCAGTTTGAATGCAGGGCTTGGCTATCGTAAGAACGGGAGCCCTAACCCGAAACCCTAACCCATTTTCTTTCTTTCTTTCTTTTATGTTAGCAAGAAGAAAAAAAAAGACAAACAGCGAAACAAATGAAAAAAAAAACATTGACAAAATTCAACCACCCCCCAATTTTTTTTTTATTTGATTGAAAATGGTTCATTTGACTCCCCATCCTACAGTTTGTTCGGTTTTTATCTTTTTATCTATGCATTTTTTTCTTTGAATTTATTCGTCTTATATCATCGCCTGCAAGTCTTCCACTAACGCTTGGCGTGCAACTCTCGGGCGCTTCCGCAACCTGCCCGATCGTTGCCGACGCGAAGTCACGGAAATCAGACGCATCATCTATAACAGCACCAAAATATGTCCATATTCTGCCCGAAGCAATGCTGAAAAAGAATATATCAACTTTGTGGCCGTGTCTTGTGTAGTTTTTGACTTTTAGTTGGACACAAACAGACAAGTGTCATTTATATAACAGATGAAATCAGTAAAAGAAATGGTACTTACCCGTCTTTCGCCGGCATTTTTAAATCAAACTCCAAAAATGTTAATTCTATGATTTCTCCTAAGTCACCGATGAATGTATATAAAATGCAGTTAATGTTTCTGGGGTATGTCTCAGGAAAGTTTGGTGATGTGAAGCGTCCTTTAGAATTACCATAGCTTTGGTACACCACGCATTCGCATGCTGGAAGCAAGGAAGGGAGAAAGAAAAGAGAGAACAAGATGTTAGACAATAAATATACTAAATGAATGAATGTAAAAAAAAAAAAGTCAAGCTCAGATTCCTGGAAAATAAAATGAAGATTAGATATTACAATGAAGTAGATATTCAAGAAATAATTATTTGAAAATGTAGCAAGGTTTTTTGTTTAAGTTAATTATTATTAGGGGTGGGACGTAATGGGTGAAAATTTCAGATTCATGCGAGTAGTATTTTTTTGTGTTCATTTATACATAAATAACACTAAACAATCAAACATTTTTGAAAATTTTGCAAAATTCAGAAGGTGCAGGCCAAAAATAGCCGTTCGGGCTCCACGGGACTCAAAATCCATCATTTTTCGGTGAAAAAGTGGTTTCATGCGACATTGCAGGTCCTAAAACATCCTCAAAAGCTATGAATGGATATAGATGGTTAAATCTGATATAGTACTTTAATTTAGGACCATTTTCAGGCTGTGAAAGGGTTTTCATGAATGTAAAATAGCCAAAAGCTATTGGCCTGCACCTTCTCAATTTTGCAAAATTTTCAAAATGTTTGACTGTTTAGTGTTATTTATGTATAAATGAACACAAAAAATACTACTCGCATGAATCTGAAATTTTCACCCATTACGTCCCACCCCTATTATTATGAATGAAAGGAAAAGAGAAAGTTAATGACGTTTTGATTTAAAATAATAATTAAACCACAGACAAGTAGAAATTGAGAAAACATTTTGATGACTTAAATAACTCATTCTTTATTTTGGTACTTTTTGAGATGAGGATTGATTATTTGGATTATTCGGACTACTATTCTCATCTTGGATGCTATTCTCACAACATTTCGGCATTCTTCAGATGCGGTAATTTTTATGGCGAACTCGGAAATCTGCATGGAAGTTCGAATGCAATCCTTTGTTTAATCTACGGGGGGAAGCTTGTTCTCGTCCGGTCAGCCATGACCGGGTAGAAATCACCTCACTGAGTTGGCGTCAGGAAGGGCATCTGGCCTATAAAAATCTTGCCTCAACGAAGGAAATGACTTCCAAAGAAAATCTGCTGTATTTCAGGTTATGTAGTTCGAATAATGACCTGACCAGACATAGGTTAGTTTAGAAGTAAATTTCTAAAAGCAGTCTAAACACATGCCAGCATGTAAAACGGGCGTTAAACCTGATGATGATGATGATGATGATGAAGATGATGATGATTGTTGTTGTGGTGGTAGTGGTGGTGACAGTGATGATGTTGATGATGCTAATGATGATGATGATGATTGGAACAAACAATATTTTGGAAAAAGAATCCGGCATAGTTTTAAAAAAAAAGGCAAAACAAATTGCAATTAAATATACTACCGATCAACACTCCTTTCTTCCTCCTTGTGTCTAACATTAAACGGAATTTCAATGCCCAGAGTTTATTTCCAACAACTTCCAATTCGTTAAACACGTTTCCACAAGATTGATTCCCCGAGGGCTACAATATGGTCATCTTCAAATCCAATGTCAATTTTTTTTTATCTCCTTTATATTAATGAACAAGAAATTAACAGCAAACTCATTTTTTTAGGTCATAATTGAAAAATGTATCCATTTTCGCAGTTGTCCGAGCAGGATTACATCTTTTTAAAAATAAACTGTATCGAAGTACAAGATTATAGACATAGCATTACAATAAAACATGAAACTTCGGCTCAAATGCTATTTAGGTCTAACTTTTAAAATCCCATCAAACCCTCTATATGTTAGATGATGTTCATGTCTTCTCTTTTGTCAATAATTATTAGTTTGAATAGCAAAACCATAGCATAATCAAATATGAGAAATGTCTACTTGGAAATTCATCCGAAAGTTTCACATGAAATTCCCCTCGACTACTGGTCATCTCATTTCTATCAAGAAAACTTTCTATTTGTTCTTCATTGTAATTCTTGTTGAATATTAGTGGCAATGTTCCATTAATGTCTGGTCAGTTTTTCTTTTCGTCTAATGAAGAGAAGCCCAAGGTTACCAACAATGCTTATACAACTATAAAGGCCCGCAGCAGTTAATACGACAACAATGTCCAGTGATTAAACGTCATCATTATTCGTTGATAAGAAATTGTTCCGTGTTAGCATATATATATATATATATATATTGAAGTTAGAATATTGAATGAGTAGCTTTGAAATTGTGGTAAATTGATTTAAGTTTCCAAACTAACTTAATGGAAAGTTTTCCAAGAGATTCCAAAGCGAGTACCATGCGCGGTAGCGATACATAGAATATAACTTAATTTTGATGCTAGCGTCTCCGAAAGAACAAAAGGACGATTTGAAATATGATTTTGGAGTTAAGTCAATTTAGTCTACGTCCTCATCAGAGTAACTCAAAGTTCTGAATATTTAAGAGACAGATGCAAAGAGATGAGTGGTGATTAGAGCTCACATGTCTGAAGTTATGGGTTTGGGAAAGTTATAAATCTGTGCAGTTAAGCCAGATTATATGGTCTTCTATTTAAATAAATAAATGTGAGAGTTTGCTTTTTTTAGTTATCACATCTATATTACCATCAAAATGGATCATTGTTATGTAAATCAATAATATAACATGGTAGTTTTAAATACTGTATATATAGTAGAAACCAAAGAGCCAAACAGTAATTTGTACGTCTAATTTGCACGACTATTTTTTTAAACAGTTTATAATAAATTACTGTTTAGTATTATTTGTAATTTTATTGTCCTATTTACCTATATATATATGCAATCGTTTTGTTGATATTAACAGTAATAAAAAAAGGATAAATTACCAAAACATTTCTTAAAATATTATGTTCATTAATTTTCAAGGGAGGTAATTCCAAAGAAAACTAATAGTATATAAAATTACAATAGATTTATTTATATTAAAGATATGTGATGTAAGCCTTACATTTACAATAAATACTCAGAGCTAGATTAATAGCCGCAAGATGGCGGATAGATTTTCGCTTGTTTATAATAAAAACAAAACAAAAAGAAGATAAGTATGACTCTATCAGAACAATATAAATGGTAGAATACCATTCTTATTAAATTTTATATTCTTGGGTTCAAGTTCCGATGGATACTGCACCCCATAGACTGGTATTGTCTTGGCATTCGGGGCTTGATTTACGCCGGCCTATGGGGCTGTCCTGTGCAGTTCTAGGAGGTCCACCCTCCCAGGCTTTGCCTCCCCTCTTTGGGGAGGAGTAAGTTTATTGCTTACTGCCTGAGGCGCCCCTACCGGGGAATGCCGACGAGGCTGCCCAGGCAATTTTTAAGGGTAATAGGTACTCTTCCTCTAGAGTGCTGACTTATCAAACCCCCACTTTCCGCCCTTGTGTCACACTTTACTGTGTGGGGAGTAGGCAAATACCATCAGACACACAGATCGAAAGACAGTCAGATGTGTCTGATATTTGTAGAAGTGGGGGTTAGGGTAAGGTTTAGGGTTGGGGTTAGACACACAGATCTAAAAACAGACAGATGTATCTCATATTTGAGTAGAACTTACTACATGACTCCAGGGATATTTTAGATTTGAGACAATAAGTAAGCGGAGGAGGAAGAAGAGGGGGGGGGGGGCTTATTAAAATCCTGTTATATTAGATACCGATCAAGATACAGAGATATTTCTTTTAGCCCGAGCATTTCTTGCCCAAATTTTAACGTTAAATCACTTGATGGCAATGTCTGTGAAAGAAAAACAGGAGGATTTCAAATATGATTTCATGGTTCATTTAATTTAAATCCTAATCACAATTGCTCAAAGTTCTGAACATTTAAGAGGCAGAAACAGAGGGATGATTGGTAATCCGGCCAGTGTTTTCAGACCAGCTGGGGATACATTCTTGACAATCATTCCGACAAGCTAAGGACTGAGCTGAAACACACGACAAATCTGTGTCCGAATGAGATAAAAGTTGGTCTCAATCCTAGGAGATGCCCTCTCCGTGGTTTATTACCAATTTCCGACCAGAGAATACACACGAGTCCGTTCACGGTTATTTTTGTATCAGTCAGAGTGCCACTCCCCCCCCCCACCGAAATAGCTGACTTCCTCACCTTCCGGCCTTGTGTCACAATTTGTTGCAGTGAGAGCCAAATCATTATAAATTTTCTATAATGTTCTTTGTTCTTATTAAATGAACAAGAATGTGAATGCAAAATTCGATAAATGCCATTTTCAAAATTATGAAGTTAACCCGACAACAAAAAGTGTTGCATTTCAACACCCTACCACACTCCCAAACCATATATTGGTACTTTTATAGCTGACGAACCATGTTTCCATGACTTCGCGTCGTCAACGTTCGGGCACGTTACGGAAGGGTCCGAGAGTTGACGAGGTGAAAACTTCCAAACGCTAAATTGAAGACTGGCAGCCGATAAATTACGACAAAGAAAATCAAACTAAAATACATATATAAAAATAAAGAACGAACAAAACCATAGCTAAACAACTGTTAGTAATTAGATGTTTATTTTTGTTCTTTTTTGTCAAAGGAACCATTGTTAATCAAATGTTTTTAAATAAAATGTTATTTTTTTGCGCACCGGAAAGTTTCAAATGATGATTTTGTTTGATTTGTTAAGCAAATGTTTTTTTGTTTTTTTTTTACATTTCTTTCTTGTTGACATAAACACTGCAACAACTGTTTTTAAGCAAACTTTTTTGTTTTGTTTTCTTATTTTAACGAAAAAAAAACTGTTTATAATCAAATGTTTCTTGGTTAATAGTTTTGTCAACTCTCAGAACGTTGACGACTAAAAGTCATGGAAACATGGTGCGTCAGCTATAAGAGTACCCTTACATTTTACATACTGTGATATCAACATTTCTTTTTCTTTGAACTAAAATAAGCTTTTACTCAGAGTCTAAATTTAATATGTTCGTCTCTATGTTTAATGTCTCAATTTAAGAAATTGGATTTATTGCATTTTGCGTTGGAACTCTTCAGCTATTCTTAAGGTGTGTCAATTCAATCTTCGTGTTGATCGATGAAAACACGATTCGTCGCGGCAAAAAATCAAGTTGACACACCAGTTCATCAGAGTACATACTTTTGGAATACCAGGTGCTGTAAGCAGATTCTTCATTATTTTCTTGCTGGAAAATATAACTGGCGACAGACTAGCGTCCTGTAACGCAGATGATCCGGTCCATTCATTCTGATTAAGACCGGTGGGTAAGCACCAGACTTGAGAGCCTGATAGGCCGAGAAAAAAGACTTCTACTACTGAAGCATAGAATGGTGATAAAACATAGACTGTTGGACATTTATGATTGAAACTTGGTGGACAAGTCAGGCATAGACCGAAGCTTTTTTGTAACAAATATGATTAGATTGCAGAAACGATTGTGAGTTTTATTAATGACTTTCTGGGTGACAGTTTTTGCGGGATTTTGTATATATATATATATAATTCCGAAGCATATATATATATATATATATATATATAATTCCGAAGCATATATATATATATATATATAATTCCGAAGCATATATATATATATATATATATAATTCTGAAGCATATATATATATATATATATATATATATATATGCTTCGGAATTTTTTAGATGATAATTTGTAGAATTTGGTATATTCGGACTACTGTTCTCATCTTGAGTGTTTTTATCACAGCGTTTCGGCCGATGTAACCTCCGATCTTCTTCAGGTGTACTTTGTCGAACTTGGGAATCTTTCTGGCGAACTCGGGAATCTGGATAGAATTTTGAACAGAACCCTTTATTAAATCCACGCGGGTAACATGCTCTCGTTCCATCTGCCATGACTGGGAAGAAGTGTTCAGTAATTCGCAATTCTTCGTATCGCCCGCACTGAGGATTGAACCTTTAACCTTCAGATGACTGTCACTTAGAACTGAATTATACTTAGTACTATATCCACTGTGCCAATTCTAGTATGAATTTTTGGGAGTCTTAAACCTATTCTCGTTTCCCGAGTTCGACAAAGTACACCGGAAGAAGGTCGGAGGTTACATCGGCTGGAACGTTGTGATAAAAACATCCAAGATGAGAACAGTAGTCTGAATATACCAAATTCTACGATATATATATATATATATATATATATATATATATATATATATATATATATATATGTGTGTGTGTGTGTGTGTGTTAAACTTTTATACTTGTTTACAACAGTAGAAATAGTACAATTTTGTTTTTTTATTTATTATAATTGTTTTAGAAAGAATCAAGAAATTGAAAATATAAAAACTTTATTTATTCCTGTACAACGATAAGGGAAACAAACGTTTTTATCTACAATCTCTAAAAACTAAAAAAAAAAAGAAAATGGTGGCTTCATATCCTTTCTGGGGATGTTTTTCATTTTTTTTTTCATTTTTTTTTTCTTCTAGAAATGTTAATAGCGAAGGCAAAACAGTATTTATAAAAAGAACCCTTAAAAACATTGACATTTAATCAGATATGCTGTCTCTTAAAGAATTCTTACATCCTTAAAATAATGTCCAACTTTGAGAATAGAATTTGCTTATTTTAAAATCCCCATCAATTTTCTTTCCCTCATATGTCTGTTTTTTGTATTTTGAAACGTACAGTTTTATGAAATTATGTTTAATTAACTTTCTTTAGATGAGGATCGATGTGTATTATCTGTTTCATTCATGTCTTTCTACAAAGAGTGTTAGTATATCAGGTTCACACTGCTCACATAATGCAAACTACATTAGCTTGGCCACGTCCACTGTATGCCAGATGGCCGCATTCCCAAAGATCTTTATGGAGAGCTAGCCCTTGGAAGGAGACCAACCGAGCGGCCACAGTTGAGGTACCGCAATGTTGTAGAGCGTGATGTGGGGGCTGTGAAATCAACACAGAGTCCTAGGGGAGCCTGGCAGCCAACCGATTCAAATGGAGAAGAACCCTGCCCAAATGGCTAAAGTTGGGAGAGGAGAAGCTGGCACAAGTCGCCACAACAAAGAGGCAGGTCCACAGAAATCAAAGCGTTGGCTCCAGCGCCTCTAGGACTAAACAGGCATGCGATCGCTGCAACAGATACGGTCACTCCTGCTACAGTCACAGACGTTGATGCTTCAACCAAAAAGAGAACTCGGGTGCTACTCATGGTCAACCCTGACCGACAGAGGCCTACATATCACGGATATACTAATGCTTGTGCTATGGAGGATAAAGAATAACTTTTTATCTTCTACACACATTAAATACTCCCATTGGTATGTAACATAACGAAAGGACAAAGGAAATGAATAAAGAATAAAAGAAAAAAGAAAGGAAAACAAGAAAGGGGCAGAAAGAATAACAGAAAAAAGGAAAGAAAGAAAAAGGAAAGAAAGAAAGAAAGAAAAGGATAGAAAGAATAACAGAAAAAAGGAAAGAAAGAAAGAAAAGGACAGAAAGAATAACAGAAAAAAAAGAAAGAAAAGGATAGAAAGAATAACAGAAAAAAGGAAAGAAAGAAAGAAAAGGACAGAAAGAATAACAGAAAAAAGGAAAGAAAGAAAGAAAAGGACAGAACGAATAACAGAAAAAAGGAAAGAATAAAAGAAAAAAGGAAAGAAAAAAAAAGGATAGAAAGAATAAAAGAAGAAAGGAAAAAAATAAAGAAAAGGACAGAAAGAATAACAGAAAAAAGGAAAGAATAAAAGAGAAAAGGAAAAATAAAAGAAAAAATGAAGAACGAAATGAAGTTATGTTTTGAAATTTTTTAAATGAAGATTGATAATTTGTATTATCTGGATAATTCGGACTAACATTTTCATCTTGGTTGTTATTTTCACAACGTTTTGGCCGATGTAACCTCTGAACTTCTACAGGTGTATAGGTTCCTAAGTTTGACAAAGATTTCCAAGCTCGAAAAGATGCACCTGAAGAAGATCGGAGGTTACATCAGTCGAAACGTTGTGAAAATATCAAGATGAGAATGCCATCACCATATTACGTTTAACGTCTGCTTTACAGGCGTTGGACACCTTTTAGAAATTGACTGCCAAACTAACTCTATCTCTTTTCCTGAAATCCATCTTTATCAGCTCCTCCCATATTTTTCTTAGCATTCCTCTGCTAACTGACCTTTATACAGCAACTATTCTATATCTACTAACCCAAGCACTTCCATCCATTCTTTGAATGTGACTAAA
This sequence comes from Sepiola atlantica, assembly GCA_963556195.1. NCBI lineage: Eukaryota > Metazoa > Mollusca > Cephalopoda > Sepiida > Sepiolidae > Sepiola > Sepiola atlantica. The sequence continues at coordinate 78,524,321 of OY744540.1, forward strand.
CCAACAAAGTCTCCTGTTCAGGATAATCTTTGTGCGTTGCTAGTCTTTCTCTACTCTATCATTATTTCCCAAACGGAAAGTTCTCGATTGAGCTTCAAGCTCGAGTTACTTTTCATAAAACATTCACAGCAAAAACTTGGCTCTCTATCACCACTGCAAAAAACTCCCCTTTCCTCCATCCCTGTGCCTAACATCAAACTGAATTTCCATGAACAGAGTTTCTTTCCCAAAACTTCCAATTTGTGAAACACGTTTCTACAAGATTGCTTCCCTGACGGCTACAATATGGTCATCTTCAAATTCAATGTCAATTAACACTTGTTATAAACCGTGAGGCAAGATTTTTATAGGTTGGATGTCCTTCCAGGCGCGAACCCAGTGAGGTGATGGGGACCAGTGCTTTTATCGAGACACCGCCTACCAAAGCTAAAGAGCGCTTCACGTGCATCTTCGGAATATTCATTGTTCTTCTTTTCGTATCAAATGGCATATTGATTCCATACCATGCAGAAACACCGAACAATATTTGGTAAAAGTGTCGGCAACGATAAGACTAATTGGTTATCAAATAAACACCAGTTCAACAAGTAAATATGCCTTTCGGCGAGATACTAACAAGACTGATTTGTTTCCTTATTCTCACATGTTTTATTGTTCCCCTATTTGTTCAACAACAGGTAAAAGAAAAAAATAGAAATGCTTTTGCCAATTGGTGCTTCAACCGTTTATTAAATAAAAGAAATCATTAATGGCCGTGTCCACATGCACCGAAGAATACAATAACAAGACACCCATACTAGCTTGATATAAACATGTTAGCACAACTAGTTAAGCATATCATCCATCGGTCATAATAACATATACAATTTCAATAGAGATATGTATAAATAGCGGGTTATACTAAGGGAGGTAATTAGTATATCAGGATATATTTAGGAGAGTAAAATGTGGACTTTGGGTTGACTTGCGACAGCCTCGTAACTCTCGCTTCCCTTATTTTGTCCTTTTGTTCTCACATTTCATGAGCGATATTTCTGACAAAGGGGGAATAATTGCTGCTTTCTGGGTCGGAATCTATCCCCCAAACACTTATGGTTGGCTAGTTTTTGACCTTGAAGTGGTGTTTGTTTTCTTTAGCTCCTTACATCAAGTGGCTCATTCAAAGCCAAAGTTAAGTTAGCAAGTATCGAATTATTAGCAACGAAAACGTTACAAATACACATTGGATTCTTTATACTTTATTATGTTGACTATTAATCGAATATTTATTCATCGTACTCGGTTTAATGTCCGTTTCACATGCTGGCATGTGTTGGACGACTTTTAGAAATTGACTTCTGGTCAGGTTTCTTTGGAAGTCATTTTCTTAATTGAGGCAAGATATTTATAGGTCGGATGCCCTACCCGATGACAACCCAGTGAGTTGATGAGGACCAGCGTTTTTATTGAGACACCAGATATTTAATTGCTTCCCACCGCAGCAACATGTGACACAAGGTCGGAATGTGGGGGAAAAGTCAAGCAAGCGCCCCTAAAGGAGGAACACTTTGGACTAGCAAAAATAGCCTATGCAGCCCCGTCGGCATTCCCAAGTCAGGGTGCCGCAGGCAGTAAGCAATTAACTTACTCCACCCCAAAGAGGGGAGGCAAGGCCTGGGAGGGTTAACATCCTAGGACAATCCAGGACCGAATACTTCAGCCCGACAGATAAAAGTCCACCGAAATGGCCCAGTTCCTGCCGGACTGATTGTCGAGAAGGAATCCTCGACTGGCATTACCCCATCCCGACGTCCTCAATCAACCGAAGTTAATGAGAGACTGAACGTTATTGAGACACCATCTCTAGGTGATTGCTCACCAAGGTTAAAAAGCGCTTCACCTACCTTATATTCAGACGATGCAACCTTGTAACACTACGAACAAACTAATAAATAAAGGTATATGAATAGCAATGTTGTTTCGCAACACATTTATTGAAATCAAAATTATAATTAGAGAAACCAAAAGGGATTTTTTAAAATCCTATTTAAAAGAAAAATTGTAATCGTAAAATTATATTTTGAATGGTTTTTTTTTCTAAGCCCTCCACCTGGAAATATGTCTCAACTCGAGAAAGCTGGATAAATACACCTCGTGTATAATAAATGGTTGTTTTTTTTTTGTTGTTTAACGGCATATCAACCTTTTATCGACATTTAATGTTGGGAATTATTTCTCTACACAATTGTGTGTATGAAAATTCTTAGCAAATGAAAATACAAAGAAAAAATATCTAACATTGATATATGTCATAACTTACCATATAATCAATCATATAAAATAAGAAAATTTAAAAAAAAAATTATTTTTCAGCAATTTTATTCCACTGTTTAAAATTCTTTAGTATATCACGATAAGAAAATAAAAGTTTTTAAATAAATAGTCTCAACTAGTTTTATCAACATAGACAAAAAAAAATATCGGATTTCAATTTTTCAGAGACTTTTCGAAATTAATTAAGTCGTGGACTAAAAATAATATTTCCGCTAGCATTTCTTATGAAAGACTCATTCGATAAATATAGTTGAAAAGGTACCGAAATTGGTATCGAGATCATACAAGAGCCTCAAGGGATGTTCCAACTCATCATCCCTCGCTATCATCCGAGACAACGCCATGTCTATTATTTTTATTTATTCATTTTTTAAAAACTTTTAGTCACCTAACTGAAGTATAAGGGCCTACTGTAAGAGGGGTCAGTTTATAGTGGGGGTAACCTGTAGCAGCAAGACGTTTGTTCACATTACATTTAAAATTTCTGCATTTTATACGGTTGGGAAAACGTGGAGCAGGGAGATGACGTCATCCTGTAAGTCTTATTTGTTTCCTCGACATGCAGAAATTTAAAACTAATGTGAACAAGCATCTCGCTGCACAGCTCCCTATTTAGGATGACCCCTTAAACTTTCACCCTAATTCTCAGTCGCCTCTTACGTCTACAGTGGTGGCCTGCCTTGTTTGGGGTGAAATATTTAATATTAGTAGCAACTTGCCCTGTTTGGGGTGAATTAAGTTAAAAAAAAAAAAAATTGGAAAGTATAGGGAGATGTGTGCAAAACAGGAGACTTTTGGTACGGCCATGTTGAAAAAATGAATGAGAGTTCTTGGGTTAGTAGATGTAGAACAGTTGAGGTAGCAGGGTCAGTTAACAGGGGTTAGGGTTAGAAAAGAAAACAGTTGAGGTAGCAGGGTCAGTTAACAGGGGTTAGGGTTAGAAAAGAAAACACGAGAGGAAGGGATAAGGATGGGTTTGAGAGAAAGAGGGATAAATAAAGACCTGGTCAGAGATAGGTTAGTTTGTAAGTCAATTTCTAGAAGCCGTCCAACAGATGCCGGCATGTAGAACAGACGTTAAACCAAATATGATGATGCTGATGCTTTTAGCCACCTCGTTGAAAGTATTTTATTTTCGGGTGTTTCAGCTGTCGGCTCTTGTATACGTTTTCAATTTATAATTCTCAGTTATAAGTTAATTATTTCATTCTTGTTTCGGTTGATTGATCTGCACTTCTAGAAATGCCGCTTTATTTGTTGATCTGTAAGCGTTTCAAAAGAAAATTAATGGCGACACTTATCTTTACACTATTTCAGAAGCTATGCAAAAACAAAAAAAAAATAATAATAATAATAGACAGTCAAATAACGTCGGCTAAATAAGTAAAATAATGAATCGTCCGTTGACACCTTATCTTTTTAAGATGGAGGATTTATGTCGATCGGATGAGGTAAACAAAACAATCAGCAAGAAAGATCACTATCTTAACAGGTGAAATGAAAACAAAAATCGAAAAGAGTTCTATACAAAAAAAGGTTATTTTTAAAGACATACACACAAAAGTTTTTGTTTCGAAAACAAACAAGAATGAGGATATTCAAATACACATATGAAGAAGTCGCTAATATTTTGAAGTACAATGTAAAAAAGAATAAATAAACGTTTCTGTTCTTTCTTCATGAACATTTAGACGTTGCTGGACAACGTCGTGAGGGACATGGCATTGCCTAGGATGATAGCAAGGGAGATGCACTGGAACATCCATTTGTCGGGGCTCATCCATCCAATATCTCATATGAATCATGTAGTATCCGGACCAAAGACAACTGATGTTTCGACTGAGATACGTTAAAAAATGAAACGGTCAGTGAGTAAACTGGGTAAATCGATTTGTCGTCGGTAGTTTCCGGATATTTACGTAGACGGCCGGAAACTACTGAAGCGCTTATCCAATCAGAATGCGAGAAAATAAGAACTACAAGTGAACATTTTAATTGATTGAATCGCGAAATTCACTAATTGGAAGGAAAAATTGATCAAAGTGATAAAGAATTTTAACGAACCCTAACACCGTTTCAACACTTGTTCAGTGATATTTTTCTTTAAAAAAAAATTTATGTGTAAAAAAATAACTTTTTTTTTTTCAAAACGAGGCAGGATATACATCCTGCCTAGTTTTGAATTTTTGGGACGCAGGCGGCAACCGACTTTTCATTCGGCTTTTTCCGGCCGTTTATGTAAACACCCAGAAACCTGGTCATAGAAATTACACCTGATGCTAGGAATACATAGAAAGAAGGGAAAGTTACTTTCAGTTGTGGTAAAAAGTCGAGTTCTTGTTGTGAATGTTTCGAGCTGAGTCGTATAAAACACTGTAATTTGTCCCTCATTTATCGATACAAAGCATTTCCACATGGATTAGCGACAATAGAACTCCAGCTCCATTCAAATGGCCGATAAACGTCATCATCAAATGTTTGTACAATGTTAATTTGATACGAGTAAAGGATGCCCTCTATACCAGTCAAAATATCCAATTTATCTACCGATTCCTAATAGATTGTTAATGTCGCATTGGCCAACAAAGGCCTGTTGAAGACATCATCAGTCTGCGAACCCCATCTGGTACAGATGCAACTAATTAATCATACAAACCATTCTTCTATTAATCTGTCTTTTGGAAGTAATAATCAACCCGAACTCAAAACAGAGTCAACAACTCATTAAATGTTGCAGCCTCGTAGCGGCGATTTCCTTTGAAAAGAAGCAAATAATTCTATACATTATGCCGTCCTTCAATCCATCCGTCCATTCAGAGCAGTGTGCATGGATCTCCAGAACGATTCACTTGGTCACTAAATTATTGAGTCGAAGAATAATACAACCTGTCATTTTATGCTAGATCTGTTCTCATTGTTAACATTAGAGGTTTCACGAGCAGTTCTGTGAGAAAGAGCGAGACTTCTTCGGAGCCACAACGAAGACAATGTTTGTTAACAGCAAATCGTCTTCGATATACGAGCTAATACATTACTGTAATTTCTTTCAACATTTCAGATGGAGAGTCTGAATTTCTTAGAAATTTATATTTATTTGCAATGAAGAACACCAATCACAGAAAGGGGATTACATAGAACCCATTTTCGATTGTAATGGGGGTAAGCATAGCACTTTACATGCCATAAAACCCGACAACCAAGCAACCCTGGCACTTTAATATTATTGCCCCTCAACATCTCAAGCTTCAGGTCACATTGGCTTACAACTTTTATATTTTCAAAGTTATGCTAACCAGTAATAGATTATTTTACTGACATATATATATATATATATATATATATACTAGTTTTGATGGGAATTCGAGTAAAATAGCTCAATGTACTTATTAACAGAGCAACAAGAAATGTAAAGGAAATAAATTAAACAAACATTAGGGCTATCCACATTATAAATTATTTCGACCTAGATGGGTCTAATCAGATGCATAAACAGCTACATTTCGGAACTGTGGCTGTTTATGCGTCTGATGATACCCACCTAGGTCGAAATAATTTATAATGCAGACAGCCCTAATGTGTGTTTAGTTAATTTCCTTTAAATTTATATATATATATATATATATATATATATATATATATTTGTGTGTGTATTTAGGCATTTTCTCATTTATGCGAACATTGTTAAAAATAACAGAATTCGTCTGTTTAATTATACCTTTTTTATTTTTTCAATTATTCTGATGGTCTTTTTTGTATTAAAATAAAAAAAAATTAATAAATATTCCATAGGTTTCACGAACGTTTTCGATTCTTTGTCGAATCATACTCAGGTGTCAAAAGCAAATGAACAAAAAAGCTGGAGAAAGAAGAGAATTTTAAAAAGACGGCAGAGAAAAAAGATATAATTAAACAGACGAATTCTGTTATTTTTAACAATGTTTTCATAAATGAGAAAATGCTGCCTATATATATATATATATATATATATATATATATATATATATATATATATATATATATATATATATATATATATATATACATTAATGTAGGTGTGTGAGTTGTAAATAAGACTAAATGTCGAATAAAATTTTTAAAAGTGTAGAATCAAAAACATCTTTGAAATAAGCTGATTTCTATGCAAGGCTATTATTTTATACAAATAATTTACACAATATAAAGAGAGAAAAAATATAGAAGTTTCAAATGAGATTAGAGAACATTACTGAACATATTCGTGAATGTTTTTAACAAATGGCTTCAGGTTGAACGAAAAAGAAAGTGATAAGATTTAGTACTTGAGTTTTGCTGAAAAAATACTTTCAGAAATGGTAAGGGCTTCAGGCCTTTAATTTCCAAGACATTTTAGTATAATGGTCGAGAGAAAAAAAATCCTTTTGAATCAAAGAGTGTGTAGATATCTTTTATATTTTCTTTATTCACGATATTCATTTTCATTTCTTTAAAGAGACAGAAATATTTTTACTCAAATTATAAATAGGTTATTATTTGTTTACTTATTTATTTTATTCTTGCATTTATCATTATATATATATATATATATATATATATATATATATATATATAATGAAGGAGAATGGAAAGGAATTAGAGAAAGCAAAAGCCAAATCAAAATTCAATTCAAAAGTTCAAAGCAAGGTATATTCCGCAAAAAGGCAATTTATTCAAGTTAAATTTTCCTTAAGCCAGGCTTTTCAAAGATCAAAATCTTATCATCAGAGGAAGTCGCTGGGATAGATAAGTTGGCAATGGCCAAGATTTAAAATAAAAACTTAAGGAAAATTTAACTTGAATAAATTGCCTTTTTGCGGAATATACCTTGCTTTGAACTTTTGAATTGAATTTTGATTTGGCTTTTGCTTTCTCTAATTCCTTTCCATTCTCCTTCATTTCTACCTGCTCTATCCTGGATATTGAGCTGTATACTCTTCACAATAGGGTTTTACCTTTCCTAAAAGTTCGCTTTTAGTACACCTCTTTATATATATATATATATATATATATATATATATATATATATATATATATATATATATATGTATGTATATATATATATATATATATATATATGTATGTATATATATATATATATATATATATATGTATATTAATCATTTGGCGTTTATAGATTTAAATCTCTCCTAACTTCGATGCTGGTTGACGCCGGCTGAGGGGTAAGTAACTCGACTACAAATCAGTGGCGATTTGTAAACCGGGTTCGAGCCCTCCGACTGATGTGAATTAATATCCCCTACACTGAAGATTGCGTAAGCATGAAACATCGATGTCTGTAGGTTATAGTAATTGATATTTACTTTTAAAAATATAAATATATATATATATATATATATATATATATATATATATAGGTATACCTAAACAAAAAACATAGATATAAGAATGCTATATCTTTCACTGAATAAATTAAAGTACTTTCAAAAACATTTTTTCCATGGAAATATATATGTATATATGTGTGCAAATATGTATCAGTACATGTATATATATATATATATATATGTGTGTGTGTGTTCATGTATAAATATATATATATATATATATGTGTGTGTGTGTTCATGTATAAATATATATATATATGTGTGTGTGTGTTCATGTATAAATATATATATATATGTGTGTGTGTTCATGTATAAATATATATATACATGTGTGTGTATATATATGTGTGTATATATATATGTATGTATGTCTATATATATGTTCGTATGTATATATATATATATATATATATATGTACGTGTATATATATGTACGTATACATATATATATATTATGGATGGTTGATACTTTGCAATTGATTGTATAAGTGGTTCCTCGTTCTATACATTGAAACCAGCGAAGTGCTTCCAGCCAGCCATAATCTAGAAGTGCGAAGAATCTTTGTTCAGCTGAGACATCTCTTTGCGACTTTGAATTATGGTTAGAATCAGCTCAAAGGTAAAGCCACAGAAAAAAAACCATCACAAATAGAATATAACCTATTAAAAGTTCTTCCACAATTTCATATGCTACAGTCGTACAAGGCAAGCAAACATTTGATAACATAAAGAGACCCTTTTGACTTAAAATTGTTTCATATTTTTTACGTTTTTCTATGAATAAAAAAATAAATGGATGACAAATTTTCACAAAATATATAATATACATAAAAACTCAGTAAGAGAACTAGCTCAGACTCGAAAATAGAATTCAAATAGCACATTGCCATCATCATCATCATCATCATCATCATCATCATATTTGGCGTAACGTCCGTTTTACATACTGGCAATGCGTTTGGATGGCCTTTAGAAATTGAGTTCCAAACCAACCTATCTCTGGTCAGCCTTGGTAGGCAACCACCTAGAGATTATTTCTCGATAAGAGTTATTTCCCTTGAGTTATATCCAAGTTATTTCCCTTTGATCAAACTGGCCAACAAGAGAATGCACTCTTGTGTCCGGCAAATCAAATGTCTAATTCCGCCCATGTTAGAATTCAGAACAAGGATCTCTCTTTTCTTTGAACTTAGCTTTCAAAGCCACCAGCATGCCTTTCAGAAATATGAGACATGTTTCCACCAGCATGCCTTTCACAAATATGAGACATGTCTCCACCAGCATGTCTTTCACAAATATGAGACATGTTTCCACCATAGTGGTAGCTGATATCTTAGACTCCTTCAACTGGTTACAGCCGTGCAAACTCCTCGAACACATGATCAAAAAAATGACTTAACTCATTTCTTATTACGTGTGTACTGTGAATATAGGCACCCATATCCTCTGCAGTTAAATGGAAAGTGTTAAGACTGTATGGACACTAAAAAACATCCATTGCCAGTGTCAGCAAGGTATATCTAGAATGTATGGTGAAAGGATGCAGAAAAAGCAGCAAATCATCACGATCCATCAATCGGCTAAACAAATTAAAAACAGGGGTTTTAGAGACAGTTAAGGTGTAATATACTGCACCATGCGGGGAAAATGTTTCATTATAAATGTAAGGAAGTTCTGAATATGAGAGTGAAATTTTCTCCAACTTCCTTTATGTATGATTATTTTTAACAAAAATATCGAGCAGGAATAAATATGAAAATCGAAGTGTACATGGATAGCAGTGGTAGTTAGTCAGAGTGTGAGAGTAAAAACTCCTCCAACTTCCTATATGTATGACTAATTCAAAAGAAATATCGCATAGCACTAATTATTAACATTGAAGAAAGCAATCAAAACCAAAATTCTGTTTTCTAACAACATAATCCTATATATGCCAGAAATCACTAACTAAAAAAGAATTATGTATGTGCCTTGTTTTACCGAAGCTATTGGGCACTCATAGGAAAAAAAAAACTTTAAACATTCTTATATATTAGTAAAATCAGTTTTATTTGCTAAAAATATTTTATGTGAGATAGAATAAAAACTATTTCATTTTCTTGATTATATCATCCACCTTTAATTACATGTAACAATAATTCATTCGAAGTGTTATACAATATTACTCAATAATGTGATACATTTGAAGTAAACATTCCCATTTATTATTATTATTATAAAACTCTATATGGAACAGTATTGAGTCTTTTATACCAACAAATTTTGATATGTTGATGTTTATGTTATCTCTATATTTATAAAGTTAGGTATATGAATAAAAATTGGGATATAATGATCCGACGTAATGGAAAATGAAAAAAGAAAAGCCAAAAACTATATTATTTATGCATTCATCAACGTTTCGTTTTTATTGTGAGACTTCCTCAGGATGAAGATAAATGCAGAAAAATCATAAAGTTAATAATTTTGATTTGCCAGAAATTGTCCAAATTCCGGCATGGCTGTACTTGTTCACATCCACAGCCATGCCGAAATGTGGACAATTTCTGGCAAATAAAAATTATTAACTGTATGATTTTTCTGCATTTATCTTCATCTTGAGGAAGTCTACAATAAAGACGAAACGTTGATGAATACATAAATAATATAATTTTTGGCATTCCGTTTTCATTTTCCATATATATATATATATATATATATATATATATGCGTGTGTGTGTGTGTGTATGTTATACAGGGTAATCTTCTAAACTAATGAACGGATCATTATGAATTTTAGAACATATATTCTAAAATATACAGTGAGTAACATGGGCATATTATTTTTTGTAAATGTTAACATTTAGGAGGTGCATATATAAAAATTATTTTTAATGAACCGATCATTATGAATTTTGAGAACATATATTCTCGGCAACACGGTGAGTAACATGAGCACATAATTTATTTTGTAAACTTTATCATTTAAGGGGTGCGCCCACCCGAACTGACAGCCACCCCGAAAAAACTTTTAATCTACTAAACTAATGAACGGATCATTATGAATTTTGGAAGATATATTCTAGATGTAGTGAGTAACATCGACACATTATTATTATTTTTTTTTTTTGTAAATGTCAACATTTAGGAGACTACGTATATATTAAGTATTTTTTAAAAAGTTTTAAGTTTTTTTATGAACCGATTATTATGTATTTTACAAATATATTTTCTCGGCAGCACGGTGAGTAACATAGGCACATTATTTTCTTTGCAAACCTTGCTATTAAGAGGATGCGCCCACAAAAACTTGCCCCCCCCCAAAAAAAAACAACAACTTTTGTACTAAGTTAAATACATAAAATGTAATACAAAAAAGAATTGCTCTACATCAAATAGTGAGGTATATTAAGTAATACATTTTAAAAGGATCGGTGAGCGTGCATTTACGTCAATAATATGTATATCCTGTTGAACTTATCATTGTAAATTATTAAATATTTATTCTAGGCACATTTTTTTTGAAAAGATACCATTTAGGGGATGCCATCAAAACCATACCATACCCACAAAGAAAGAAAAAAACATTAAACTGTATACTAATACTATATTTATTGCTTATACTCGTCCTGGGACAGGTACTTTTTAGTTATATATATATATATATATATATATATATATAGTGAATGCTTTTATTCAAACATGTACAAGGTCTGCTACACTGGCATGTCGATGTTATCGATCTACAGCTCTCAAGAGCTGAGGTCTCATCATTATTTTTTGATCCAACCTGGTTGCTGAATTCCAGGGAGAATTCAGCAACCAGGTTGGATCAAAAAATAATTCTCTGCCTGATGAGACCTCAGCTCTTGAGAGCTGTAGATCGATAACATCGACATGCCAGTGTAGCAGACTTTGTACATGTTTGAATAAAAGCATTCACAATACAGCTCTATATTTTTTATTGAGCACTCTTTTATAAACCCGGTTTGATTCCCTTTGGATTTCTACCCTGTGGATTTTACCCTACCTGTATTAATATATATATATATATATATATATATATATATATATGGGAAAGGAAGGATGAAGGTAATCCACTTCTCCACTCACTGCTATCCACATTATCCCTGCTCACCTCCTTCCACTTTTTTCACTCAGAACCATCAACATTTATTTCATTCCACACGACTGATATCACCAAGCCCGGACGTCGGTCCTACTGCTTCCAGTAGTGGCTACTAGTCTTCCCATCAACCCATCATGTCAACCCAATATATTCACGTACTTGCATGACATTTTTCTTAATATTATCATCCTGAAAAAGTCTTACAAATAAAGACGAAACGTTGATGAACACATAAAAAAAAGATCCTTTTTGATTTTTCCTTTTTCATTTCCCATATATATATATATATATATATATATATATATATATATATATATATATGGGCAAACATTATTAAATAACACGGAGTGATTTTGCTTGATAAGACTTCTTTTTTTTTTTCAATTTTCCTAATGGTCCATTTAATGTTTCGGTCAAATTGCTGTATGTAAGTTCCATGGGTTTCTTGTTCCATTTTCTTTCCTTTTTTGCGAGTACTTTCGATTTGATTGGTCAAATCATCTTCAGGCCGTGTTAGTTTTGGTTTCTTAAAAATATGTATTTACTGTTGAGTTTTTTATTATTATTATAACGGCCAGTAATTTACAACTTAAAAAAGAGAGTGTCTATAATATTGAGATGTTACATGAGAGCGTGATTACGTTCTAAGAGCGTGCAAGATTCTAAAAGTTTGATTGCTTAACCGTTAATATATATATATATATATATATATATATATATATATATATATATATAGTCTGAAGGTTCGAATGATTTTGATGGGAATCTGAGTAAGAGAGCTCAATGTACATTTAAACAGAGCATGAATAAATTTAAAGGGGACAAAAAACTAGACACACATTCGGGTTGTACACATTAAAACTTATTTCGACCTAGATCGGTCTCATCAGATGTATAACCGACCGCATTTAGAACATAAAGTAAAGGGAAAAAAATTAGTTGATGGTTATAACGACCAATCATCAACTAAAATTGTTTTTTTCCTTCACTTTAAAAACGGTGGTAACATTTTCTCATCATTCATGTTCTAAATGCGGTTGGTTATACATCTGATGAGAACGATTTAGGTTGAAATAAGTTATGTGTACAACCCGAATGTGTGTCTACTTTTTTTCACAATTAAAATTCATATATATATATATATATATATATATATATATATATATATATATATATATTATTTTTATCCACGTACCATTTTCAAAATGATCACACAATTAAAAAAAAGAAGTATTTTTTAAATATTGGAATTTTCGCTATAAAAAATTTTTAATACGTGAAAAAAACGCACGTCAAAAGTAAAAAATCGTTGCTAAGACAAAAAGTGCCCCAAGTCAATTTGATCCGAAAATGATTTCTGATTGAAATGAATGAGTAGAATATCTTTCAAGAAATAAATAGAAGACGTCAGAACATGCTTGAAGAAGCTTTATTCTAGTGAGATCTACACAGGGATCGAGTCTCTGCAAGAATAATGGCTGCCTAAGAGAACATGAACAAGGGGAAGTAATTTAATTCAAAAAAGTAAAACGGGAAATTGAAGAGTCTTTTGTTTTTCATCACACTGCTGAACAGGTGAGAGCAACCCCATTAGATATTTCAAATGAAAAAAAAACATTATTCCTTAAAAATGTTTTCATTTTCCGTTGGTTGCATCTCTCATTTAGTTGAACCAATTTTGCTGCCTGGAAAGAAAATTGCATTATGGTTCGTTTCATAATATGTTCAAACGTTTTATTTTTTTAATTAATTTTTTTTTTTTAAAGAAAATTCACTGTGATAGTCACATTAAAAAAACAATATCGATTTGATGCTTCGACTTTGCCATCACAATTTAAATCCATAAAGAGTAACAAGGCAGATGGAAGGAGTTAGTGTTAGGGTTAGAGTTAGGGTTAATTTACGCTTGAAATGGAAGTAATGAAAGCATTAAAATGAGGAAATGTTTAGCTACAGGTTAAGTCAAGGGCAAATACGCAATGCATTTTCAACATGCTGAAAAAAAAACAATCTAGTGAAAACAAACGGTTGTTGCGAGTGAGAAATCAGTAGTAACCGGCTGTTGCGATAACGCAAAATTATTTGCAATGGTTATCAAATGAGGCGAAGAGTGCTGGAAATTTGTGAAAACTTGTCACTTGCAGTCACTGATAATGACTCGTGTGAAAACTCCTAGCGAGATAATAATGCTGCTGCTGCTACTACTACTACTACTACTAATAATAATACTACTAATAATACTGCTACTACTAATAATAATAATACTACTACTACTAATAATACTAATAATACTACTACTAATAATAATACTACTACTACTAAATATAATAATAATAATACTACTACTAATAATAATAATAATACTACTAATAATGCTAATACTACTACTACTAAATATAATAATAATAATGCTAATACTACTACTAATACTAATACTACTAATAATAATAATCATAATGCTAATAATAATTATAATGCTAATGCTAATAATACTACTACTAATAATACTGCTACTACTACTACTAATAATAATAATACTGCTACTACTACTACTAATAATAATACTAATACTACTACTGCTGCTACTACTAAATATAATAATACTGCTACTACTACTAATACTACTACTAATAATACTACTACTAATAATAATAATAATACTACTGCTACTACTAATAATAATACTACTACTAATAATAATAATACTACTACTGCTGCTACTACTACTAATAATAATAATACTACTACTACTACTGCTACTACTACTACTACTAATAATAATACTACTACTGCTACTACTACTAATAATAATACTACTACTACTGCTACTACTACTAATAATAATACTACTACTACTAAATATAATAATAATGCTAATACTACTACTAATAATAATCATAATAATGCTAATAATAATCATAATGCTAATGCTAATAATACTACTAATAATACTACTACTAATAATAATCATAATGATAATAATCATAATGCTAATAATACTAATAATAATACTACTACTACTACTAATAATAATAATAATAATCATAATAATGATAATCATCATAATAATAATAATACTAATACTACTATTACTAATAATAATGATACTAATACTACTACTACTAATAATAATACTAATAATAAAGTGAATGTTGCCAACTAGTCCAAAAGGAATAAAACACGAGACATGACTTGGTGGAGAAAAGTTTCTTCCTAGAGCTTCTCATCTTTGGAACACGTTGCCACAGGACTGTTTCCCTGCAGACAACAACAAATGTAGTCCAATGTTTACAAATACTTGTCGAGCCGTCCTCCTGACTAATCAAATATTGTCCATTCAATTCATCGATTTTCAATCCTCTCATAGTATTCTTCATCATCCGACTGGCAATCTCATTAACCCTTATCCTCAGATGGCTTTTGGCCTTGGTAAGTGGCGACTCATTAGCATATAAGAGAAATATTGACCAAGGGAATAAATTTAAGAAGACATATATAAATTGTGGGAGGCTCTTGTAGAGATGCGTCCATTGAATCTGCACATTTCACGATTGCTATTTCAAACTGAAGAATGAACGACACACCGACGGACAGTTCTTCTGAAAGAAGCAACTGAAGAATGAAGTCTATGGATAGAATTCAAGGCAGGACCAACAATTGAAAAATAAGTCAGGTAGTAAGTTCCCAAAGCCAATTTAAAGAATAGAACATTTTATTATTTACCAAAAAAACAAAACAAAAAATGCAAATAAGTAAATATAAAATGATTGCCAAAACTTTTCCAAATTTATTGTTAACCAAAACTCTCTTATTTTTTCTCTCCTCCTCGATTCTGGATTGGCATTTTGTGAATAATTCACTCCTTTTATCAAATACGTCTTCAAGAGACAAAAGAAAGAGAGTTAGAGATAACGAAATTATCACGGCAGCCAATTCGGGAGAAAAATACTTTCATTTTAAATATGCATATCACACTTTATAAAATTGCAGGAAAAACGCAACATAACGTGTAATCTATGATTTTACATGCCTCACTTTTCACGAGTCATGGGATTTAAATCTACGAGAAGAGTTTTGCAAAACAATTCTACCAAAAACGAGAGAAATCTTTCAGATGCTGCTCGGTTATTGAAATCAGGTTTTGCTTAAGTGAAAGATATTTTACTCTTCGAGTTGAAGACTTCGCTAGATAAGATTTAATAAATGTTAATAGACGTATGTAAATGGCCCCAAAACAATATGAAAAGACGAGCTCAAAATCAGCGTATGAATATCAGAACTATTAGGTTCACGAGCTTGGGAAAAAAATAATAAAATCAAAAATAGTAGTTTTAAAATGGCAGAGGGGTAATTCATTTATTATATGCATTTCTTATTTTAATCAAATATCTTAGTTTAACATTTAATAGAAAACAGATGAATAAATAAACTTTTTTTAAAATCACACACACACACTCTCTCTCCCCCTCTCTCTCTCTATATATATATATTATATTTGCATTCCAATAAACATAGGAACAATCAATCAATACCCATAACTTTCATCTGTTCTTTCAATTTCTTTATCTTCATATAACGTCGAATACCTTTACCTTCATATAACGTCGAATACCTGTAATTCCTCTTTGTCTCACAAAGTTTTTTTTACATATTTTAATTTTTTTTTATTTGTACCAAATTCAATACTTTTTCTACATTTTACGCGCATTTTAAAGCAAAATCAAGATAGATATATAGTCATCCACATACAGACTGTTTCACTGTATCACAGCTCTTCGGTGCGGCTAGACCAGTTAGTGCCTCAAGCCGGGATTGAAACTCAACCGTCGAGCCGACAGTCGGCGATCCTACCCCTGCGCTATCATACAACAATGACTGAATGTAAGTAATAACTCAATGTAAACATTGTCAATTGCCGGCAGCTCGAATTAGTTTTACCCAATGAGCTATGCCTTAAAGCTATTCATATTGAATATATATATATATATATATATATATATATATATATATATATATATATATATATATATATATATATATAGAGAATAAATATGAAACTAAAAGTAAACTTTTAGTAGAAAGAACCTATAGTGAAATGGTAAAAGCTCAATATACGAGATAGAGCAATTATAAAGATAGATGGACGAAGAGTGATAAACATGCACGAATGTCCAAATTTATATCAAACTTCGATTGTTCAATGCAAGGTATATTCTGTAATAAAATAATAGACATAATTTTATTACAGAATATACCTTGCATTGAACAATCGAAGTTTGATATAAATTTGGACATTCGTGCATTTTTATCACTCTTCGTCCATCTATATATATATATATATATATATATATATATATATATATATATATATATTCAATACGAACAATTAGCGAAAAGACTGACTTCATGTGCCTGAGGAGATTGTAGTTTTTAATGACTACCGATCGAAACAGCCATGTCAGTTTCGCTTTTGTATATATATATATGTATATATATATATATATATTATTTATGCAATTTTATACCATTTCAATGTTATAAAGGACAGATTCACGTCATTTCATAAAACTTATTTTTTATTCAACATACAATTGTTTCAGTAAACATCAATATATTTGTAAAATGCTCTTGTGCATTTATTTCTTGGTGTGGATATCTTCAGTGCTAATTTTACAAAACAAAGCAAAAATGAAAAAAAAAACACATGAAAAACTAGGCACTCAAAGCCTAAATTACAATCAATTTTTCTTGATGAATTTTTCCTGTATTTAAATTTGATTTTTTCCGCTTGTCTGTTTTACACATCTTGTCTTTCATGGCATTTCATTTTATAATATATCGCGCATAACAAGCAGTACTACTAGCTTCATTGCCAGATCCAACACAGTTTGTTGTTGTAGATCACTATTCGCTGCTCGTTGTAAAATACCCGCCGACTTGGTATTTACAAAGTTAAATTCCTCCTCAATGCTAAGCTAATTTGCAGTGGCCAACGGGGGAACGCTCTTGACTACGAATCAGTGGCGATTTGTGATCGGAGTTCGCGCCCACCGACCGGCGGAAATTAACTTCCTGCACTGAAGATTGCGTAAGCATGAAACATCGATGTCTGCAGGTAATAAATAATTAATATTTATTCATAAATATTATATATATATATATATATATATATATATATATATATTATGAAACTACATTACTCAAAGTACTTGGGTAAGTGTATTTCATTTTGATCAAAGCGGGTATAACATTAGTGCGATATCTGCGTTCATGCTTAACCGTATGTGGTACAAATAAACGTAAGTGTATACCTGACTTGCCCACCAAGTTTCAGTCATGAATGTTCAACAGTCATTTTTTATCAATGTGCAATGATAAGCACACCTTCAACGTCTTTATGCGCATAAAAAGACATTCCTTTTCAATAAATCCCTTTTCTACCACAGATTAAGTTGGATTCATGATCGAAATATTAGTCGGCGTTAGAGATTATCTGTATTATTATTATAACTAGTCTGTTTACATGCTTATCCACTAATTCCATATACTAACCATTCCATTTTGTTTGAAATTTCAGGTCATTTTTTAAACTTCCTTGGACAATTTACTAAATAATATACGCCTACAAAACAAATTTACGTACAAACAATTTTTTAACAAAAAATAGATCCCCGGGCGTATAGATGTCTGTTTAGTTAAATAGATAGAGAATCCCCCCCTCCTCTCTCTCTCTCTCTCTCTCTCTCTCTGATTTGATAGATGACGTCATTATTTTGTGACATCATCTACTGTGCTGGTTATTTCTATCTGTCTTTAGTGGATGATGTCCCAAAACTGATGTGGCCATCAGTTTGTGACGTGTCATCCATTTTGCTCGGTATTCCTTCATCTGTTTCAATGAGTGACGCCATAATTTTATGACGTTTTCACTGATGGCAAACCAAACATCTAACCAATCATAAAACAAATAAGATAAGTATAATTTAATTAACGACAAACTCTTCCAGGTAAAGCAGAGGTAAACGCCATGGAATCATCTTGCAATTTATATTTCTAAAACAACTACCTGCACCAATCTGAACATGGGACTTAATCTTACTAAGGAGAGTGTGGAGTCATCCTTTAGTTGCCATTACTCTCAGGTCCACTCTGATCCGGATTGGTATTACCTGTCAGAGTCCCATCTATGGGTTAAAAAGAATCTCTAGGTGGCAGACTAATTATTTGCAAAAATAATACGTCGCCAATATTGAACTTCGTAGTCAGTGCTCAGCTCTCTGACCAGTTGAGCTTGAACTAAAACTGAGATGAGAAGGCAGAGAGTTCGTTTATAAGCAGGCTAGGATGCTCCATTAAACCGATGCCTCTCTTATGCATTACATATGATGTACATTTTCATTGTTACTGAATTTAGCAGTCATTGCTCAGCTGTATGACCAGTTAAGCTAGAACTAAATAAACTGAGATCAGAAGCTAGAGAGTTGGTGTATAAGCAGGTTGGGATGCTCCATTATGCTCAGATGGGTAAGTTCATTCTTTGGATTCTGATTGGTTGCTATCCCATGAGTGAATATTTCTTTATATAAATACTGCTTCATTTAAGCAAGACTTTTCCTGTCAACTGGACGTCAGTTTGGAACTCTTACACTAGTAAGTGTCAACTTGATTCTACAGATAAAACAAATTTATCTTCAAATATTTGAAGATATTAAGAACTTGAACCATAAAATATTATACCAAAATGACTCAGTTTGGCATGAAATTTCACCATAAAAGGGTTGATATAACATAAAACAACCAAATAAAATCATAAATATTGTTGAGATAAGAAAGAACATTAGCTGGAAGATGTTTATTATGGTCATTTTGTTTGACAAATGTTTCTAGTTTTATAGAGCTGTCTTGACAATAAAGAATATTTAGCCAAAAAGGACGCATTTTGAATGAAGAAATATGAGATTCAAAAAGTGTTTGCACAGAATGTAGATTCTAGATAAATCAATAAAACTATCTTGAGTATTTAAGGAATGATCAGCAATGGAAGATTTTTGAGAAGAAAAAATTTAAGGAATGATCAGCAATGAATGATTTTTGAGAAGAAAAAATTTAAGGAATGATCAGTAATGAATGATTTTTGAGAAGAAAAAATCTAAGGAATGATCAGTAATGAATGATTTTTGAGAAGAAAAATTGAAGGAATGATCAGTAATGAATGATTTTTGAGAAGAAAAAATTTAAGGAATGATCAGCAATGGAAGATTTTTGAGAAGAAAAAAATTGAAGGAATGATCAGCAATGGAAGATTTTTGAGAAGAAAAAGTTGAAGGAAAGAAAAAAAAAATGGATATTTTGAAGATACGTGATTCAATCTATGCATTTAACAGTGCATCGATTTGGCTCGGCCATTTTTGTTTATGGCATATCAAACCTTTTTGGGTAATTTAATGCAAAATTGAGTCATTTTTGCAAAATGTTATTCATGCTTCAAGTTCTTAATATCTTCAAATATTCATAGGTTAATTTCTTTTGCAGGCAAATATTTAATAAATGCATAGCCTGTAAACGATAGATTCGAGTTACGCCATAGATGGGAGTCTGACACGTACTATACTTCCAGATCATAGTAGACCTGAGAGTAATGGCTTCTAAGCGGTGACCACACACCACAGAGCTCTCAACTTGGAGCCTCACTACCGTATGTACTTCACAGTCACATCCAGAACTTTATACTGTGAAGATGTTATTTATATAAGGAAAATACGTGAGGTGGCGTTGGTGAAGTGGATCCCAACATGGAGTTACGGCCTGGCCATGCCAACTATTAATCCAGACGGTTCCATAGTACCACTTTCACTTATGGATGTTGGCAACCTTCAAGTGTTCCCTCTCGTAAGAACCTAACTAGTGCCTACAAGAGAATCGAGCTGGTCAAAATGCGCACCATGATGATTGATACGAATTGGCTTTTTTAAGGAAAATACAATATCAATATTATTTATGTGTTTTGTATGTGCATCCATAACTTTTTTTAGACGAGCAGCTGCCAGCGTTGAAATTTGCTTTACAGAAACACCTCGATAAATGTGCAAAATGTGATGTTGTAGGGGTCATCGGCAGTGATCAGGGTGCAGTCTACAAAGAGCTTGCTGTGTACTCTGATCAGTTTTATCGATGTGAGACGGGAAGTCACCAGATCACAAAGGCTATCAGTGATGAACGCCATCTCCTTCATGGACTTGAACCAACAATCTAACGACTGAAGTCAAAGAGAAGCTTCCTCAGCCATATCGAACCCCTAACATCTCAGGAGAAGACCAGACTACAGCTGTGGACCAGACGGCTAAAGAATGGCCCCCTCCTACTGACATGAGAATCCCCCCTCTGAGGCCCTCCCTCCCGGTTCAGAGATACCTTAGCTCCAGTGGAAAACACTCAACTGCTTGAGAACGGGAATGGGATCGATCAAAAGTTGCTATGAGTAGATGGGGGCTACAAAACTGCCCTAATAATTAGCGAGGTGGAGAAGAGGACCATACGATGCAACACTACCTTGTCTGCCCTCTACTGTCACACCGATGCAGCTTGAAAGATCTTGCATAGTACAACAATAATGCAAAGGACTGCGTAAAAAGTGTGAAAACTGTTGTATGACCACATGACAATTCAAAGACACGCAAAGAAAGAAAGAGTTTTATCAAAGTCACTTGAATGCTCCATCAAATTGAAATTGAAATAGAGATGCGAAGATGCTTACAAAAAGGGAAGGTGTCGATTGCCTCATCAGCACTTGACATCCACATCCTTGGAACTTACTGCCTTAATTTATTTATTCTAACAATTTAAATCTTTTTAAATAAATATTCTCTTTCCTTCTTTAAAAATAATTGTCAACTAAATATCCTTTAGCTAAATACAAACGAATGTCACTTTTAAGTCGATACCAATAGAATGTTATGCATGACGTCTTATTCGATTTTGAAATTTGTAAAATCTCAATTTTTTTTCATGGCTATAATTGAGAAGATAGTTAAAAAGGGAAATTAAGAACTGAAAATCTATTTCAAACTTAAGCATGAAAGACGAATGAAAATGCTATTTCATATATAAGTCTAACAGATAAAAAGAAAGTGCCATTTCAAACTTAAACATGACACACCAACGGACGGACGGAGCCTCTTCTAGAGATGTTTGGACGCATCTAAAATAAGATGCGTCCATTTAATCTGCACGCTTAGTGATGAAAATTCTCATTCAAATTGAAATTCAAATAGAAATGCGAATATGCTTTAAAACAGAGGGGGGGGATGGGGGTTCGACTGCCTCATCAGCAATTGACCTCAGCATCTTTGGAGCTTACTGCGAGGCTTTAATGAAGAATAATGTGCTTTTATAATGAAACAGAATTTCTAATAAATGGTGGACATCTTTTGATCTGGTTGTTGAAAAATTATGAAGTCATACATCTGCTTTAATGAACGAATAAATTGAATACGTTTTCATCACTAATTTTTTGTGTGTGTGAAGGTAAAAAAAAATTAATTGACTGGCAGAACTGACAATATTTTAGCTAACGATAAATGATTATGTGTATATTTATTCAACATGTTTTTTATATGATAAACCTACAAGTCTTTATAGAATTAAATATTGGCTTACTTAGAAAATTTTTGTTGAAATCATCTAGTTTGAGTGACAACTTTAAAATTAGGTGTCAATTGAGGCCATAACGAAGGGTAGTCATTTTATTGGTTGATAGCTTAAACCACTATAACCATTAATTGTAAGATAAATCTAATACAATATATGTGTGTATGTATATATAATTTTTTTTTAAATATATATATATATATATAATTTTTTTTAAAATATATATATATATATATATATATATAATTTTTTTTTAAATATATATATATATATATATATATAATTTTTTTTAAAATATATATATATATATATATATAATTTTTTTTTAAATATATATATATATATAAATTTTTAAAAATATATATATATATATATATAATTTTTTTTTAAATATATATATATATAATTTTTTTAAAAATATATATATATATATATATAATTTTTTTTTAAATATATATATATATAATTTTTTTAAAAAAATATATATATATATATATATAATTTTTTTTTAAATATATATATATATATATATATAATTTTTTTTTAAATATATATATATATATATATAATTTTAAAAAAATATATATATATATATATATATATATATATATATATATATATTATTAGCCGGGCATAGAAATACCTGGTATAGTACCCAGGTGCGATGCTACCCTACTCGGCGAGATGGGCATGTAGATTTTGGTAGAAATCAATTTACCTTTTTACTTGCAATTTAGAAATAGATCACAACTTGTTGAAAATCAAGTCGGTCCCTCGAAAGAAAAGAACATTTGAGCACAAACGCTAAATATTTGTCCCGAAAATAAAAAAAAATCGCGAAAAAGAACTATTTGTTATATTAAAGTTTAAACAATTATTTAATTAAAAAACAATAACAAATAATAATTTATTAGTAAAATGTCCTTTTTCGAAACCAATATGCAAATTAGTTAACCTTGCGACTGATACCGCATATACATAGGCAGTATATAAAAAAGATGGTACTTCTATTGTGTAAAGTTGAATTGATGTTAACTAGGTCGTTAGCGAATTTTTTCATTTTTTTCATTTTTTGAATTTTTTTCAATTTAAAATCTTAGTCTTTTATGAAATAAGTGCAAATAGTGTAGATATTTTCTTCGAGTCAGAAATGATTTTTCTTGGTTCAAAAATAATTATTTGATCCGTACACAAGAATAACCAAAATATAATAATATTATATTGAATGCATTTATGTGAGCTTTAGTGGGTTTTTTAATTAAATAAAATAAAATAAACACACAAATAATGAAGTAATATAAAAACGTTAAAAATCAAAAGAAAAATAATTGATTAACAAGAAAAGATCAAGAAGATAAAAGATTAATGAAGAATGAAAAAAAAAAGAAGATTAATGGAAAGAAACAACAGATGAATAAAACAAAGAAAAGAAAATCTATAATAAAGGAAATGGACGATTTTGCTGACTGACTGAGTCTTTAATTATATGTGAACAATGATATCATCATACAAAGAAGAAATACTGAATAAATATTCATTAAAATAATATAATTCTATTTCCGTATTGAATCCAAAATATGTACATATTTAAAAATGGCTTCTCAATAGAAATCTATAAAACTGACACAAAAGAAGAAATATCTCAAGGTTGAACTTTTTTGTTTGAATACAGTGGAAACCAACTAATATAAACGCGGTATAACTTGGATTATTCGGACTATATTTCTCATCTTGAGTGTTATCATCACAACGTTTCAGCCGCTGTAACCTCCGGCCTTCTTCAGGTGTTTCTTTTCTGAACTCAGAAATATTTCTGTCGAACTCAGGAATCTGGACGGAATTTCGAACGGATTCCTTTATTTAACTTATGAGGGTAGCATGCTCTTGCCCACAAGGACCTATAGTGCAGTGGATATAGTATTAAGCTAAATTCAGTTCTAAACCCTTTATTAAATCCACGGGGGTAGCATGCTCTCGTTCCACTTGCCATGACTGCAAGGATCCGTGGCGCAGTGGATATAGTACAAAGTAAAATTCAGTTCTAAGTGACAGTCATCTGAAGGTTGAAGGTTCAATCCTCGGTGTGGACGATATGAAGAATTGCAAATTACTGAAGACTTCTCCCAGTCATGGCTGACAGAACAAGAGCATGCTACCCCCGTGGATTAAATAAAGGGTTCTGTTCGAAATTCCGACCAGATTCATGAAAGACAGACAGAAATATTCCCGAGTTCGAAGAGATAAACTTGACGAAGGCCGGAGGTTACAGCGGCCGAAACGTTGTGATGATAACACTCAAGATGAGAAATGTAGTCCGAATAACCAAAATTATACAAATTATCAATCCTCATCTCAAAACTGCAGAAATATTCATTACACGTGTATCAGTTATTGCAAACAAAATAAGCGTTTTTTTTAAAAAGTCTTCTGTTATTCTCGTTTCTCATTACACCATGGCATTCTTCAGATTACAACAGATGAGATGGACAACCCTACACCCCTAACCCTACACCCAACCCTAACCCTTCTTTTATTTATGCTGAAGCATCGTGCATGCGGAACTGGCGCTTAAATGCAATAAAACAATTCATATCCTTAACAGTAATTAAAAGAATATTGGAATAATTAAAAGACATTTTTTTTCTCCATGTTATCCAAGTAGAGTAAACAATCAATGGAATTGCTTGTTGTTTTTCCACTGTTTGCAGAACATTCAATTGATCTCGGGAATTTTAAGAACCTTAATGCAAAACAAATGAGCATTTCAAAATTTTTACCGCAATAAAATAACTGAGAAATAGAAATGTAAAATCAACAACTCAAAATTCTAATTCAGATTCATTTTGGGATCCGATTTTAGTGGTTTATTTATTTGCTGTTCTTTTGTTGTTGTTTATTTATTTGTGTTTCATTTTAGTGATGAAACCAGAAAATATTGTGTTTTAAAACCAATTTATTTTGATACAAATTGTTGTTTAAATCATGATACTGTATAAATACAACAATGATAAAAGATATCGAAAAAATAATTTAAGCATGCATAGAATATCTTAAACCATTAATGGACATATTGAGAACAACGTCTTCTATGGAATTACCAAACTGAATATATGCATATATACAGTTGAGATTCTGCAACTCTTGCTTCACTATAGACTAGAGCAATCATTCTTACAGACCGAAAGTATGCCAAGGAAATGCTGCAAAATTGAAAGTAGATCCGATAAGACTTGAACAAAGCATAGTCGATTACATAGTCTGCGACTCTATCCATAAAACCAGTCACACACTCCTCTGATGATTCAGTATGGGACTGGATGAAAGAATTGCTAACAGACTAGGAAGCGCAGTTGTCACCCTTACCTTGGTTGCTTGCAACTCGTGGCTATGCTAACCCTAACCTTGGGTGCTTGCAACTCGTGGCTATGCTAACCCTAACCTTGGTTGCTTGCAACTCGTGGCTATGCTAACTCTAACCCTTACTTTGGTTGCTTGCAACTCGTGGCTATGCTAACCCTAACCCTTACCTTGGTTGCTTGCAACTCGTGGCTATGCTAACCCTAACCTTGGTTGCTTGCAACTCGTGGCTATGCTAACCCTAACCTTGGTTGTTTGCAACTCGTGGCTATGCTAACCCTAATCTTGGTTGCTTGCAACTCGTGGCTATGCTAACCCTAACCTTGGTTGCTTGCAACTCGTGGCTATGCTAACCCTAATCTTGGTTGCTTGCAACTCGTGGCTATGCTAACCCTAATCTTGGTTGCTTGCAACTCGTGGCTATGCTAACCCTAATCTTGGTTGCTTGCAACTCGTGGCTATGCTAACCCTAACCTTGGTTGCTTGCAACTCGTGGCTATGCTAACCCTAATCTTGGTTGCTTGCAACTCGTGGCTATGCTAACCCTAACCTTGGTTGCTTGCAACTCGTGGCTATGCTAACCCTAATCTTGGTTGCTTGCAACTCGTGGCTATGCTAACCCTAACCTTGGTTGCTTGCAACTCGTGGCTATGCTAACCCTAATCTTGGTTGCTTGCAACTCGTGGCTATGCTAACCCTAACCCTTACCTTGGTTGCTTGCAACTCGTGGCTATGCTAACCCTAACCTTGGTTGCTTGCAACTCGTGGCTATGCTAACCCTAACCTTGGTTGTTTGCAACTCGT
Organism: Sepiola atlantica; assembly: GCA_963556195.1. Classification (NCBI taxonomy): domain Eukaryota; kingdom Metazoa; phylum Mollusca; class Cephalopoda; order Sepiida; family Sepiolidae; genus Sepiola; species Sepiola atlantica. The sequence goes on from OY744540.1 coordinate 78,550,910, forward strand.
GGCTATGCTAACCCTAATCTTGGTTGCTTGCAACTCGTGGCTATGCTAACCCTAACCTTGGTTGCTTGCAACTCGTGGCTATGCTAACCCTAATCTTGGTTGCTTGCAACTCGTGGCTATGCTAACCCTAACCTTGGTTGCTTGCAACTCGTGGCTATGCTAACCCTAATCTTGGTTGCTTGCAACTCGTGGCTATGCTAACCCTAACCTTGGTTGCTTGCAACTCGTGGCTATGCTAACCCTAACCTTGGTTGCTTGCAACTCGTGGCTATGCTAACCCTAACCTTGGTTGCTTGCTACTCGTGGCTATGCTAACCCTAACCCTTACCTTGGTTGCTTGCAACTCGTGGCTATGCTAACCCTAACCCTTACCTTGGTTGCTTGCAACCCGTGGCTATGCTAACCCTAACCTTGGTTGCTTGCAACTCGTGGCTATGCTAACCCTAACCTTGGTTGCTTGCAACTCGTGGCTATGCTAACCCTAACCTTGGTTGCTTGCAACTCGTGGCTATGCTAACCCTAACCTTGGTTGCTTGCAACTCGTGGCTATGCTAACCCTAACCTTGGTTGCTTGCAACTCGTGGCTATGCTAACCTTAACCCTTACCTTGGTTTCTTGCAACTCGTGGCTATGCTAACCCTAACCCTTACTTTGGTTGCTTGCAACTCGTTGCTATGCTAACCCTAACCTTGGTTGCTTGCAACTCGTGGCTATGCTAACCCTAACCTTGGTTGCTTGCAACTCGTGGCTATGCTAACTTTAATCTTGGTTACTTGCAACTCGTGGCTATGCTAACCCTAACCTTGGTTGCTTGCAACTCGTGGCTATGCTAACCCTAATCTTGGTTACTTGCAACTCGTGGCTATGCTAACCCTAACCTTGGTTGCTTGCAACTCGTGGCTATGCTAACCCTAATCTCGGTTGCTTGCAACTCGTGGCTATGCTAACCCTAACCCTTACCTTGGTTGCTTGCAACCCGTGGCTATGCTAACCCTAACCTTGGTTGCTTGCAACTCGTGGCTATGCTAACCCTAACTTTGGTTGCTTGCAACTCGTGGCTATGCTAACCCTAACCTTGGTTGCTTGCAACTCGTGGCTATGCTAACCCTAACCTTGGTTGCTTGCAACTCGTGGCTATGCTAACCCTAACCTTGGTTGCTTGCAACTCGTGGCTATGCTAACCTTAACCCTTACCTTGGTTTCTTGCAACTCGTGGCTATGCTAACCCTAACCCTTACTTTGGTTGCTTGCAACTCGTGGCTATGCTAACCCTAACCTTGGTTGCTTGCAACTCGTGGCTATGCTAACCCTAACCTTGGTTGCTTGCAACTCGTGGCTATGCTAACTTTAATCTTGGTTACTTGCAACTCGTGGCTATGCTAACCCTAACCTTGGTTGCTTGCAACTCGTGGCTATGCTAACCCTAACCTTGGTTACTTGCAACTCGTGGCTATGCTAACCCTAACCTTGGTTACTTGCAACTCGTGGCTATGCTAACCCTAATCTTGGTTACTTGCAACTCGTGGCTATGCTAACCCTAACCTTGGTTGCTTGCAATGCTAACCCTAACCCTATTATTGCTCCTGATCCTTTTTATAGATAATTCGTTAATTAATATTTTGGCAACATTTGTATTCTTCAGAGATATCTATAGTTAGTCATAAAGATCGGAGTGTCTTTGAAACATTACACCTACTATCTTTTGTATATTGGCAACACTGATCTCTCAGTTTTCAGTATACTTTGAAAATCTAGAGTGAAACTATACAATGAATTTCATTTATTATTCAATCAAAAGTTTTTCAGGTAAGTTGTCGCTATAACCAACCCACATTAATATATAGTATCAATGAATGATTGACCCCCCCACCCCACCCCGGGCAACGCTAGCACACGGATCTTGCTAGTATAGTATCAATGAATGCTCTAACTACCCTATAAAGTCAAGTAAATCTTTGAAAGTAATTTTAGTATTTAATAATATTGTATTTATAAAAGATTTTTGGTGATCTTATATAAATAGAGATCTTGTCCGTCTGTTAGTCACAACTTTCCTGTCACTCACATTTTTTTAAACATAATACATTACAGAATTTGTTTCCTTTCGAAATATCAGAGATCTTAACTACTTTTAGAAATGGAGAATATTGCATTCATTTCTAGATGGCGGAGTTCTTGACTAATTTTAGAAATGGAAAATGGAAAATATCGCATTCATAGTCAATAATAAATTTCCAACAAATAAAGCGAATGCCATGACCGGAAATCGAAACCGAAACTTAAAGATCTTCAGTCTGACGTTCTACAAACTGAGCTATTTGGAATTTCTTATAAATAGAGCTTAAAACATTACCTTGACAAAAAAGTTACAGCTTTGACGTGACATCAAAGATTTATGATTTACATCATGTTTCAAAACATGAATAAGCGATAATAAAAAAAAATGAATGGTTAAACGTTATCAATAGCGTTTGAAATTATTTTTAATAGTCCAAAACAATTTATTTTGCTTAAAAAAGTGTAACATATTTCTATTAAAAGTTCTATCTCTGTCTTTTCCCTCACCCCCCCCCTTGGGTGTATATTTAAGTTATTGTGAAAAAAAAAATCCTAACGGCTCAGTGGGATCCGAACGCTCGGCCTGTTGGTCTTCATTCTTTTACTGTAACCATTACACTACCGACGCAAATAATAAAAACTATAGGAAAATAGGTCATGTTAATATCGTGGGGTTTTTGGCAAACCGCACATGCACACCACGTAGAAATGACTGGAATACAAAGAAATTTAATACCCCTCCAAGAAGTTCCGTGTCCGCTCGGCATAGAGAAATCAATGTTTTTTTTCAAGTTTTTAGATATTATGCATCCGAAAGCTGGGAGATTCGAAAATGTCAACTTTATGGAGATCTCTTGAGTATATTGGCGTTAAAAACAATTTAATATACACATATATATATATATATATATATATATATCTATATATATACTAGAATTTGGGCCCAATAATTATTATAACATCTTAAAAGAAATTCACCAGTGTTTGTCAGAGCACATTTCATTGAAGTATGTGTAAGACAAGCACAGGGAAACTGATTTTATTGATAGACTCATAAACCAATGAGTTGGATTAATTGGTATTGACCTCACAATAAGTTTACATAACAATTTCATATGGCCTAAACACAAAGTCAGGCAAAGTGCAATGCAATGCAACCAAATCACATGAATGAGACCATGCACCAGCGGGAAGCGGCTAATTACTTCAATATACAGTTCCTTTAAAAGAACTGCCCATTTTAAAAAAATGTCTAATAAATATTTATATTGAATATATATGTATATATTTATATTGAATATATATGTATATATTTATATTAAATATATATGTATATATTTATATTAAATATATATGTATATATTTATATTAAATATATATGTATATATTTATATTAAACTAGCAGGGGTATCCGACGTTGCCTGGGGCTAACCCTAACCCCCACCCAAAAAGGCAAAAGTGTAACAATCTCTCTCTTTCCCTGTTGTCCTGAGGAAAAGCTGTCTCTTTCTCGGTCGCCCCCTCATCCCTGCCCCCTTCCCCCGGTTTTCCAACTCTCTTCCCCCCCCCTACTCGCGTTCTTTAGAAGAACAGCAAGCCTCTTTAAATCGTATTAAATGTTGCTCTCTTGTTGTTGCACAGAGGCCCCATAACAGTTAAAGATTCCTAGTCTCTGAAATGTAGGTCTGCCATTTGAATGACCACGTAGCAAAAAAGTAGGCCAGTCATTTCCTTAAACGGTAATAACTGGAAAAAAAAAAAAATTACTGACTTTGTAGACATTTTCTGACCATAAAACTCACGCTAAACTCTATGAATGTCAAAGCGAAAAACGTTCATAACTTGTCGTAAATTCTATTTGTTTCGTCTTTCCGTTTACATTTTTTGTCTCTTACGAATTATTAAGATGTCTTGTTTATGATGACAGTTATGAAGTGAAACATATGCATATTTTACTTATAGTTAGGAAGAGAGTTATGAAAGTATTATATTTGTTAGTTCGATGGCCTATTTTGTTTGCAAATAAATTTCTGCTATTTTGTTTGCAAATAAATGTCTGCTATTTTGTTTGCAACTAAATTTCTGCTATTTTGTTTGCAACTAAATTTCTGCTATTTTGTTTGCAACTAAATTTCTGCTATTTTGTTTGCAAATAAATTTCTGCTATTTTGTTTGCAAATAAATGTCTGCTATTTTGTTTGCAAATAAATGTCTGCTATTTTGTTTGCAAATAAATGTCTGCTATTTTGTTTGCAACTAAATTTCTGCTATTTTGTTTGCAAATAAATGTCTGCTATTTTGTTTGCAAATAAATGTCTGCTATTTTGTTTGCAAATAAATGTCTGCTATTTTGTTTGCAAATAAATTTCTGCTATTTTGTTTGCAAACAAATTTCTGCTATTTTGTTTGCAAATAAATGTCTGCTATTTTGTTTGCAAATAAATGTCTGCTATTTTGTTTGCAACTAAATTTCTGCTATTTTGTTTGCAAATAAATGTCTGCTATTTTGTTTGCAAATAAATGTCTGCTATTTTGTTTGCAATTAAATTTCTGCTATTTTGTTTGCAATTAAATTTCTGCTATTTTGTTTGCAACTAAATTTCTGCTATTTTGTTTGCAAATAAATTTCTGCTATTTTGTTTGCAACTAAATTTCTGCTATTTTGTTTGCAAATAAATTTCTGCTATTTTGTTTGCAAATAAATTTCTGCTATTTTGTTTGCAACTAAATTTCTGCTATTTTGTTTGCAAATAAGTTTCTGCTATTTTGTTTGCAAATAAATTTCTGCTATTTTGATTGCAAATAAATTTCTGCTATTTTGTTTGCAAATAAATTTCTGCTATTTTGTTTGCAAATAAATGTCTGCTATTTTGTTTGCAAATAAATGTCTGCTATTTTGTTTGCAACTAAATTTCTGCTATTTTGTTTGCAAATAAATTTCTGCTATTTTGTTTGCAAATAAATTTCTGCTATTTTGTTTGCAAATAAATGTCTGCTATTTTGTTTGCAAATAAATGTCTGCTATTTTGTTTGCAAATAAATTTCTGCTATTTTGTTTGCAAATAAATTTCTGCTATTTTGTTTGCAAATAAATGTCTGCTATTTTGTTTGCAAATAAATGTCTGCTATTTTGTTTGCAACTAAATTTCTGCTATTTTGTTTGCAAATAAATGTCTGCTATTTTGTTTGCAAATAAATGTCTGCTATTTTGTTTGCAAATAAATGTCTGCTATTTTGTTTGCAAATAAATGTCTGCTATTTTGTTTGCAAATAAATGTCTGCTATTTTGTTTGCAAATAAATGTCTGCTATTTTGTTTGCAAATAAATTTCTGCTATTTTGTTTGCAACTAAATTTCTGCTATTTTGTTTGCAAATAAATGTCTGCTATTTTGTTTGCAAATAAATTTCTGCTATTTTGTTTGCAAATAAATTTCTGCTATTTTGTTTGCAAATAAATTTCTGCTATTTTGTTTGCAAATAAATGTCTGCTATTTTGTTTGCAAATAAATTTCTGCTATTTTGTTTGCAACTAAATTTCTGCTATTTTGTTTGCAAATAAATGTCTGCTATTTTGTTTGCAAATAAATGTCTGCTATTTTGTTTGCAAATAAATGTCTGCTATTTTGTTTGCAAATAAATTTCTGCTATTTTGTTTGCAAACAAATTTCTGCTATTTTGTTTGCAAATAAATGTCTGCTATTTTGTTTGCAAATAAATGTCTGCTATTTTGTTTGCAACTAAATTTCTGCTATTTTGTTTGCAAATAAATGTCTGCTATTTTGTTTGCAAATAAATGTCTGCTATTTTGTTTGCAAATAAATGTCTGCTATTTTGTTTGCAAATAAATTTCTGCTATTTTGTTTGCAACTAAATTTCTGCTATTTTGTTTGCAAATAAATGTCTGCTATTTTGTTTGCAAATAAATTTCTGCTATTTTGTTTGCAAATAAATGTCTGCTATTTTGTTTGCAAATAAATGTCTGCTATTTTGTTTGCAAATAAATGTCTGCTATTTTGTTTGCAACTAAATTTCTGCTATTTTGTTTGCAAATAAATGTCTGCTATTTTGTTTGCAAATAAATGTCTGCTATTTTGTTTGCAAATAAATGTCTGCTATTTTGTTTGCAAATAAATTTCTGCTATTTTGTTTGCAAACAAATTTCTGCTATTTTGTTTGCAAATAAATGTCTGCTATTTTGTTTGCAAATAAATGTCTGCTATTTTGTTTGCAACTAAATTTCTGCTATTTTGTTTGCAAATAAATGTCTGCTATTTTGTTTGCAAATAAATGTCTGCTATTTTGTTTGCAAATAAATGTCTGCTATTTAGTTTGCAAATAAATGTCTGCTATTTTGTTTGCAACTAAATTTCTGCTATTTTGTTTGCAACTAAATTTCTGCTATTTTGTTTGCAAATAAATTTCTGCTATTTTGTTTGCAAATAAATTTCTGCTATTTTGTTTGCAAATAAATGTCTGCTATTTTGTTTGCAACTAAATTTCTGCTATTCTGTTTGCAAATAAATGTCTGCTATTTTGTTTGCAAATAAATTTCTGCTATTTTGTTTGCAAATAAATTTCTGCTATTTTGTTTGCAAATAAATTTCTGCTATTTTGTTTGCAACTAAATTTCTGCTATTTTGTTTGCAAATAAATTTCTGCTATTTTGTTTGCAAATAAATTTCTGCTATTTTGTTTGCAAATAAATTTCTGCTATGCTTTGGATATTATTTCAGAAACATTTTTCTTGCGCAAACACAACCACTTCCTTTCAAGTCACATGAACAATCCACGAATGAGTAACAAGTCAATATGCTTGCACAATCCACAATGTCACATGACTGCTGGTTCTTGGATATGTATGAACAGTATCCGCCTAAGTGTTTCTCCCTCCTGATTTTGTCTGGGTTTTTTACAATACCTAAACACAATACCTAAACACAATATCTAAAGTAAATGACTTATCAAATTTTTCCGTTGACTGTTATACGATAAATCAACTCATTTTGGTTTATTTACTGCCTATTTTAGACGATCTATTGTAGACGATCTATTGTAGACGATTTATGCTCTATTTCTCATTCTCACCACAATCAGAATGCAATGCAGCATGTTCTATGGTGAGCTGCCAACCTATTACATAATGTTTGACATCGCAAATCACGCGAAACTACCTAACCAGGTGAGACGTTCATATTCCTGTACAGTACATCTAAGAAAATGATAACCTTTTGTCTAACTCTATTTTTAAATACCTTTAAAACATCACAGTTGATGGGAAATAACTCTTACATTTGCATCCGGGTTTTTTTGTTTGTTTTGGGTTTTATTTTTACATTAAAGATCACCGCTTATCAAGGCTTAAAGGCCACTCGAGGATAAGGGTTAAAGAGTTTGACTGGTGGATGGTGAAACAACATCGCGTCCACCGGCACAATGGTGGTAGCAGCAGAGCAGAAATTGATTATTTACGGCGACGGTTCAACAAGAACTTGTTTACATTGGACTTGAAGACGATCATATTGTAGTCGTCGAGGAAGTTCAAGGAAAGAAACTCTGCCTATGGAAGTTTCGTTTCGTCTTGGGCACACAGAGGGAGAAATGGAAATCATTAACAGTGGTAGTAGCTAGGCGGGTTCTTATTGTGAATGTTTTACAAGGGTGGAGGGTGAGCATAGATTTGAGCTCAGTCGATCACTTACCAGGAAAATAATGGTAGAGCAAAGAAAGACTAGTAAGAGAGTGGCTATAGGTCATAATAAATATTTCAATATCTGTTCATATGACCACGTATGTGACTAGGGTCATCAATGGTATTCTTATCAAACTACCCATCCATATTTTTTCATAATTTTTGGTACTTTTATTGATCCTGACCCAATCTCCGTAAATTTTGCATCGGCATATGTTAAGTCAAAACCAGGACTACTATTTATTCTATTTTAATTTTGTTCGAAAATTCATAAACTCTGACGTCATATCTGTTAAGATATTCTTCTCGCATAACTAAAAATAATAAGTCTCTTTACTTCCATACTATTGTTATTATATGAAATACTATTTTTTATCTGAAAGTGAAAAGTTTATTGTTTGCCATCCAATTTACATACATGTGCGCGGTATGTACAAACACGTATGTTTTGAGACATTTAGAAATATTAGAGAGTGGTTGAATCAACTTACAGTGAGAGGGAGTGAGAGAAATAAACTTTTCACACGTAAACACCCGAGAGATGACGAGCTGAATGGTGGCAAGCCGATAACTTCGATGCGTTGCTGCGTCGTATTTTATTCAGTTTGAGAATCTAACTTCAATTTCAAGGCTGGCGACTTTCATGAGATTGTTAAAAATGTATGTCGAAAGGAAATAAGTATAGGTTCAAAAGTTAACCAATGAGACTTTTACCTTGTAACAAGCAACATGTGAATCTGGGATGAATTTTTTGTCATTCATATTTAGTAACTTAGTATATGGCCCAAAACATATTGCTGCCACGCAAGTAATGCTGATCTTCGATTGATTTCTGATAGATTACTCAGCGTTCCATGGCATGTTCTTCGGTCAACTCTACTCTTGCAGTTTATAGGGAGTGCTGAAATAATGAAGTCATTATTTAGAAAGCCCTAAACATGGCGCCTTGTTAACTATTCTGTACTTTCACCTAACAATTTACTAAACAACAGATACCGTGGAAATTCAGTTCAAAACGTTTAATTTTTCTTAGATGAATTATAATAAAGAACACTTTTTGCGTTGACATCAAAGCAGAAACCGGAACTGAATTTCAATACCTAATCCTTTCCATAATTAGTATTAACAATACTACTATTATTACCACTGGTTTTGTTGCTGTTTTTGCGTCTCGCTGACCAACAGATCTCGCAAGAGTCATTTTCACTGATCGTCTCCTGTCAGCCATTTTGGTTCTCTTGTGAGAAATAAAAATGTTCATTTCGTGCAGGTAACATTTTTCTGGAAGGCTTTCTCAATAGAGTCTCATCAAAGTGAATATTCGCAAAGGAAGAAACCCTAACCCCTGACCTCTCCCTCCAACGGATTTGTATGTCAGTCGCTAAGGAGTAGATGCACTTTGCTAAACCCGAATGGCGGACAGTTCCATTCAGAAAGTCAAGAAACAGAGTTGGAACGAGCATACATCCAAATGCCATAAGCAGGAAAGATGAAAGTTGGCAATGGCACTATTCATAAACGTGTACAAGAACCGGGATGTGATTCCGATGAGACCTAAGCAGGGAAACTGGCATTGCCTGAAACAATGAAGAAAAGCAATCTTCAAATCCGATAACCAAGTTGCAGTTAGAATAAAATCAGAAATTCTTATTCTCATGTCAAAACACTTTTGAAGTCAAAAGCCGGTGCTTCTCCAGATTAGGATCCGAACTAGCTTTGACCCCGTCGTTAGGGTTAGGGTTAGGGTTGTAGTCAAAGTTAGATCGGGTCCTAATCTGAAGAAGTACCCAGAAGTCTTTGAGGAAACATTGGTGAACAAACATTGACAAAACGTAAAAGATGATATCTCATAGCGGGACATGCGTTTTATGTGAGCATATCGCACTCTTTGCATTGCAATAAAATCATTTACAGTTGACATAAAGAAGGATTTTTATCGAGACGCCATTAACGGAAGACCGATTGTATAGAAAACACCAGCGTAATATATTCTGCAAAGCATAATGGTCATGGCGTGAATGTCGTAAACCATTATACAAGAATAAAAGCAAAGTAGCCTTCCCTAACCCTAACCTTAACCCTAACCTTCCTACTAAAAGTATGCAGGACTGTTTTATGGTTTGATCAATCACGGAAAAAAGATTTGCGCCAGCATTTAGTAGTTTTGCTGCATTCTACATGATTCAAGTTATCTTTCGGAAGTCTTGAGATTAGGATTGATCATTTGGATTATCTTGGATGTTATCCTCACAACGTTTCGGCCGATGTATGATCAGTTCTTTCATCGAGTGCGGCTTGCCGAACATGGACCCATTACGTAACGGATAAATTTAATTTTAGGAATATTATACCTATAAAATAAATATGAATTAAGAAATTTACACTTCATATATATATATATATATTTATATATTGTTAATCTCTTAATTCCCCCCCCCCCATCTCTTTTCAATTGTGTCTTCTTAGTCTCATTACTATAAAGTTACCTCTTATCCCACAATTGATTTCTTCAGTTCTGTGTTAATTCTAACCAGATTCTAGATTTCAAAGTTATCTCCCCTTGACCGTTCGTTTTCCCGTAACGGCTTAAATTTAAAATTTTAAATTGAATTAAAAAAAGATAAAAGAAAACAAATCAATTAAAATAAAAAATAATAAAATTATATTAAAATAGTAAATAAACAAATATATTAAGATAAATTACGATAGGATTAATTAATATTGATTTTTTTTTCTGCGTATCTACTTCCATTTTTCTGCGGTATTTCTTCAACAGTTGATCCCATCAGTCCATCTTTTTTCGACCACTCGGTCATATTTTTGGTCTTTTGATAATGAGAGGTATCTCTCTCGAAAACTCAAGTTTACCTTATTCCGGAACTGTTATTTGCCTGGCAGTAACCTCTTTTTATTTACTGTTCTGGTATTTAATCTGCTTTACGTGAAATATTAATAAATTGATTTGAGATTTCATTCTTGTTTTCTCTTCTCATTTATTTTTGTTCATCTGTTCCACCTTCCGGTACCTATATCACATTGCTTCTGCCTCGGATTACAAACTTACATTCATATATATATATATATATATATATATATATCACATCTTTTTCCTACCAATTATATTTTATGTACTAATGAATTACCGATTATTAAGGCTCAAATGCCACTCGAGGATAAGGGTTAATGAGTGTGTGAGGTGAACAGTGAGACAACACCATGAAGATTGATTAAAACTGGGCAGAATTTGATTATTTAAGAAGACGGCTCAACAAGAATTTGTAAACATTGGACTTGAAAACAACCATGTTGTAGTCAGCTGGGAAGCAGCCCTTATAATATTGTGTTCCACCGACGGGTAGTTTTTGAAAAGAAACTTTGCTCATGGAAGTTATGTTTAGTTTTATGTACACAGATGAAGAAAGGAAAGTTATTTACAGTGGTTATAGCTAGACGAGTTTTTGTTGTTAACAGGGGAGGAGGCATAAATTGAAGCTCAGTCGAGCCACTACCATCAAAATAATGATAGAGTAGAGAAAGACTAGCAACCTCTCTTCTGTGTGAAAGAGGCTGTAGTGAAAAGAAGACATCCCTCACTTGATTTTGAAGTCTATTTTATACTCTGTCAAGGCAGAAATGGTTGCTATGAGCAGCACCTCCCCAGATGTGGCAACATTACTCCATCTTTGGATGTATTTGACTCTTATAGAGGTAGAGGATTGCGTCAGGAGTGAGATACTTTTTGTAAGCACTTTTGGAGCAGATTGACAGCAAAAATTCTTGTGAGTTAGACATTCAGGCAGACAGATGCCACTTTTCAAAGGAAATTATCCAATCAACCTCGCAGCATTCTAACAGCAGATATGATCAAATCAGTGAAGAAGGCTTTTACCAAATCTCCACAACTTTCAGCCCTTAATCATCCCCTGGAAATGTCGGATCAGAGTTAGAGAAAGAATTTTCAAGGTAGACTTTAACATCCAATCATAAAAAAAAATGTTGAATTACACAGAAACTTCAGATTTGTCAGGGTTAATTTGGATTTTAGAAGGATATAAAATCAGGGGGAAAACTTCAATTCTTCTTGCTTCAAATTTATTCTTGCCAAAATCAAATCTTACAAAGCAAAGATAAGTAATTTTGCTTCTATAAACGATATTTGTCTTATGATTTACAATGTTTGAGCTGCTTTTTTTTTTATCTTGGTTCTTGTTATAACAACGCTCTGGCTGAGTGTCGATGAATGCAACATCATTTCGTTTGCAGTGGGGAGGGAAGGTATGAGTGTCAGAAAAGGAAAAGGAAAGTTATGAGTGTGAACAGAGGATGAGGGAAGGTATGATTGTCAACCGATGAAAAGGAAAGGTATGAGTGTCAACGGAGGAGGAGGAAAGGTATGAGTGTCAACAGAAGAAGAGGAAAGGTATGAGTCAATGGAGGAGGAGGGAATGTGTCAACAGAGGAAGAGGAATGGTATGAGTGTCAACGGACGAAAGAGGAAAGGTATAGTTGTCAGCGGAGGAAGAGGAATGGTATGAGTGTCAGCGGAGGAAGAGGAATGGTATGAGTATCAACGGAGGAAGAGGAAAGTTATGAGTGTCAGCGGAGGAAGAGGTATGGTATGAGTGTCAGCAGAGGAAGAGGAATGGTATGAATGTCAGCGGAGGAAGAGGAATGGTATGAGTGTCAGCGGAGGAAGAGGAAAGGTATGAGTGTCAACAGAGGAAGCAGAAAGGTATAAGTGTCAACAGAGGAAGCGGAAAGGTATAAGTGTCAGCGGAGGAAGAGGAAAGGTATGAGTGTCAATGGAGGAGGAGGGAAGGTATGAGTGTCAATGGAGGAGGAGGAAAGGTATGAGTGTCAGCAGAAGAAGAGGAAAGGTATGAGTGTCAATGGAGGAGGAGGAGGGAAGGTATGAGTGTCAACGGAGGAAGAGGAAAGATATAGTTGTCAACGGGGGAAGAGGAATGGTATGTGTGTCAATGGAGGAGGAGAGAAGGTATGAGTGTCAATGGAGGAGGAGGGAAGGTATGAGTGTCAACGGAGGAAGAGGAAAGATATAGTTGTCAACGGGGGAAGAGGAATGGTATGAGTGTCAATGGAGGAGGAGAGAAGGTATGAGTGTCAATGGAGGAGGAGGGAAGGTATGAGTGTCAACGGAGGAGGAGGAAAGATATAGTTGTCAACGGGGGAAGAGGAATGGTATGAGTGTCAATGGAGGAGGAGGGAAGGTATGAGTGTCAATGGAGGAGGAGGGAAGGTATGAGTGTCAACAGAGGAGGTGGTGGTGGCTAAGTGGCAAACGACACGGACTGACAACCAGGGTGTGCCAAGTTCGTTCCACAGAAACACTTTTACTTAGGATGGTCGCTCCCATCAGTACTCAATGTCTTTCTAGAAAAAAACTCTAACTAGAAAGATATCGGGGAAACCAGTGCCAACAACAGAATCATCTGATTCATACGAAATGAATGAATGACTGAATGATCCATTCTTTGAATGTGACCAAACCAAAGAAGTCTCCTCTTTGGAAAACATCACCCTATTCTGTCCAGATTTAATCTTCCTCTGAGGTCATCAGATCTAAGCTTTTACGACTAACATTACACACCCATCCTATTGTAATATACTTTCTCTCCATGCAACACATATCCTCAACCCTCACTGGCCATGTTTCACTTCCATAGATCATCACACTGCGTCCACATGCCTGATAGACAAATTTGTTGTTATTTTTCTCGTGGGGGGGGGGGGCAAGGATCTTCCTCTTAAGCAGAAATGGAATCAGCAATTGCATTTTTTCGGGGGAGGGGGGGGCTTTTCTTGAGTATCACTATGGGGCCAGTTGATTCCTAATAAATCATTAACACCAACAAATTCTCTTTCCATTATTTAACGTTTTATAGTCAGCAAGCAACAAATAAGAAAACGGCAACCATTTTGGTGTCGTTTGAAAAATGTTATCGTCCCAAGATAGAATTTCAAGTTTTCTCCCTTCCTTATTTTTGATTTCCATCAAAACTAATTCGTTTTTGATTCGTCCTTGAATGTACGTGAGAGGCTTCGTCTGTCAGTCACTTTGCCAGTTCGTCTGTCACACTTCAGCTCGAAACAGCATTTTCATTGCTAGATTGAATGAACACATCTTATTTTAGATGCGTCCAACCAAGTATCTCTATGAAACGCTCCACCTGCAGGTTGGTCCGTCACACTAAAGCTTGAAATAGTATTTTTGTTGGTCTGTCACACTAAAGCTTGAAATAGCATTTTCATTGGTCTGTCACACTAAAGCTTGGAATAGAATTTTCATTGGTCTGTCACACTAAAGCTTGAAATAGCATTTTCATTGGTCTGTCACACTAAAGCTTGGAATAGAATTTTCATTGGTCTGTTACACTAAAGCTTGAAATAGTATTTTCATTGGTCCGTCACACTTAAGCTTAAAATAGCATTTTCGTTGGTCCGTCACACTTTAGCTTTAAATAGTATTTTCATTGGTCTGTCACACTAAAGCTTGGAATAGAATTTTCATTGGTCTTTCATACATAAGTTTGACATAGTATTTTCGTTGGTCAATCATACTTCAGTTTGAAATAACATTTCGTTGGTCTGTCATACTTAGATTTTAAATACAAATTTAGTCGGTCTATCAAGCTTAAATGTGAAACAAGATTTTCGTATGTCTGTCACAGTTAAGTTTGAAATAGCATTTTCGTTTGTCTGTCACACTTAAGTTTAAAATAAATATTTTGTCAGTAAGTCATGCTGAAATTTGAAATGGCATTTTCGTTTGTCTGTCATGTTTAAGTTTGAAATAGCATTTTCATGAGTTTGTCAGGTTTCAATTGTAAATAGCAGTTTCTTCGCTCTGTCACATTTCATCACGAAAACTGCAGAATGTATGGGCGCAACTTAAGAACGTCTTTTCGTCGCTTTTGTTTTTTGGGTAATTTATTTTTTTGCTGCACTCAAGCGGAAGCAAACAGCAGAAGAGGGGAAACGGAAAACGCATGATTGCCAAGAACGTTATTCCTTGATCAATTCGACTGGAAATCACTCACAGATTTCCCAAAAGTAATTCATTTTGAATGAATGAAACAGGAATCTCCTGTAAAGGAACAAACACAAAAATGAAAATCAACTAAAACGAAAGATTTAAAAAAAAAAAAAATTTCTATTTTTTTTTTTTTTTTTCTGTTTTTAATATCAGAAAATACAGTTATTTTTTAGGGCTTTTAATTAGCAGAAGGCTGATAAAATCTGGAGAAAAAAAAAGCACCTAAGGGCCACAAGAGAAATTAAAGAAATGGCAAAGTATGGCTAAGTCATTTTTAAATAACCAGTCATGCTTAACATTTTGTTCACACAGCAAGGAAACTTGAAATACTAGCAGACTAGAAAATGATAGTTTTGTTAAAATTAATATTCTACCATCTTGAACTTGATTAAGAAAATCACTAACTATGATAAATAATGGTAGATAATGCAAGGTTGTAGCTAATTTAAGTTTTATTCAGCTATGTAAGTACATTTACAATCTGGCGCTGAGTAAACAGACGCACACACATTTTATATATATATATATATATATATATATATATATTTAAATATTTTCTTTGTCGTACAAAACTTTAAAATAGCATTGAAGAGACAATATTTATTATTCATAATGAATTTAAGAAATTAAAAAGATGAAAGGGCAGCTGACCGGTTTCGTACCTCGCTCAACAGAGCCAAATATCGAGGTAATGTATAAAAAATATAAAAAGATGCTATGAGAATTATAGCGAGGGAAAGGAGTAAAAAAAAAAAAAAAAAAAAAAAAAAAAGAAAAAGTTCAGTCAAATAGAAACAACATTAAGCCCGAGGAGATTTTCTCTTTGTTTGCAAAGAGAAGGTCTCAAGGACTTAATATAAATTGTTTCTAAGATCTTGAGATGATAAGGGGAGTGCGACTTACTAAGAATGGAGAATAAGTCGACACTGAATTTAGAGGCACAGGTGCGATTATTTATGAGATGTTGACCTATCGACGAGCCATAAGTATTATTCAAATCATCAGTTGGTAAATAATTTCCATTGCGAATTTTTGTGGGCACGTGTTGTTTGACCCGGATGTCCAATCTCTGTGACGTCATCCCGACGTAGTGCATACAGCAACTACATTTAAATAAATAAATAATGGAATTATTATGATGTGGGGGAAGGACATCTTTTCGAATAGAAGTTAAGATTGGACGAGAGGAAAAAACAACACGCGTATTCGCAGCAAAATAACATTGTTGTACAGACAAAGAGATTTGTTTGGCGAATCTATCACTAATATTACCAAGCCAAGGTAGGCGAAGGTAAATAGGGCATCTGTCTACAGAAGCTGGTTTGCTTTTGTAAAAATGTAATATTTTTGTTTTAATCGTAGATTGTACAATGTCTAAAGGGTAGCCATTGTTACAGAGGGTCTTAGTAATAAATTTAATTTCTTCATCCAGCTCGGTCTTCGAACAAATCTTTAAGGCCCTATGGGTAAGGGTCTTAATAAGATTAAATTTTAAATTTTTGTTTTGTGGGACAAAATGAGTCCCAACGAGTATAAAGACCAGTGAAGGTAGGTTTCCGATATACTGATGTTAAGAAACCACAGGAAGCTTTATTAACTAATACATCAAGGAATGGCAGTGAAGAATTAGTTTCCTTATCAATAGTGAATTTAAGAGCTGGATGAATATTGTTAAGGGACGTAAAAAAAACGTCCGCTTCCGTTTCATTGTTGAACAGGCAAAAGGTGTCGT
>OY744540.1:78577443-78612443 GCA_963556195.1 Sepiola atlantica
CCTAACCCGTTGTCAAATATGTTTAACTATGCAAGAAGAACGTCTTACAAGATATGGGACAGTTTATGAATTTTCGAATGAAATCAAAGTAGAATAAATAATGGTGACAGTCATAATCAAATGTATCGCGATATGTCTAGTGTGTGTGTATGTATATATATATATATATAGCACTAAATAAAGTGAAAGAATAAAATAAGGTGCAAATCAAATTTTATTAGAATTCAATGTTCAAAGTTTAATTTTATTACCTGCAGTAATGTCATTGGGGTAATGGTCCTCTGAGGAGAAGATTTTCTTTGAAAACTCATGAGTTAAGGGCTTTAAAGTACTTTGCTTGAACATTGAATTCTAATAAAATTTGATTCGCACCTTATTTTATTCTTTCACTTTATCCAGTGCTATTAATGCTCTATCCAGTATATTGAGCTTCAGTTTTATCCGGATGTTCAGTAATTAAAGATATTAGTTGCCTTTTATATCTTTTGTTGTATTAACCTTATATATATATATATATGTATATGTATATATATATTTGTTTTTGATAAAACAGCTGTTTCTTCATAGCAGTACAATCAAAGCATTGGTAATTACAAAGTCTGGATTTTATAAACAAATGAATCTTCAGATTCATACTTTGTAATTAACAATGCTCTGATTGTATGGCTATGAAAAAACAGCTGTTATTTTTAATTAAAACAAATTTTAATTGATATAGGACCTTGTTTTTGTCAGAAAATATCTCACTTTATAACTGCTTTGGAATTACATGTTGCAGCCTTTAAAACGTCTAATATCCATCATCATCATCACATTCTGTTTAACGTCCGTTTTACATGCTGACATGCGTTAGACGGCTTTTAGAAATTGCCTTCCAAATTAACCTATCTTTGCCCAGGTCTTTATTAATCCCTCTTTCTCTCAGGTTCATTTTTATCACTTCTTCCCATGTTTTCTTTGGCCTTCCCCAGTGAACTGAACCTGCTACCTCAACTGTTCTACATCTACTAACCCAAGAACTCTCATCCATTCTTTAAACATGGCCACGCCATCGAAGGTTACTCTTCTACACACATCTTCTATACTGTACAGATTTAATCTTCCTCTGAGGTCATCAGAACTAAGCCTGTCTTTAAGACTCACATTACACATCCATCGTATAATTCTCACATCATTTCTCTCCATGCAACACTCTTTGGTTAGCTTTCACTTCCATAAATCATCACATTGCATACACATGCCTGATAGACACTCACCTTGGTCGACAGTGGTAACGCTCTGCTGGTTAGTAATGACAGAAGTTTGTTTTTTTAAGCGACAAAAAAATATATATATATATTGTCTGTACCATCCTAATAAAGACTCTTTTATGAACTGAAAATTTGAATTTTAAATAAATAATTTTTTTTTTTTTTTTAAATCTGCATTGGATTGGTCTCTTTACCGTTTTAAAAATTACAAATTTAAGTGCATTCGAACAGTGGAAATATTTTACTCATAACTCACACGTGCGTACCAAAGCACACCACTTCTATCGGACATTATACACCAGACTTCAATAAGAACAGAAGTTCAAGACTAAGTGACAACAAGTCGCTTAAAAAAAAGAAAGAAAAAATATTGTCTGTATCCCCCTGATGATTCTGTTATGAATCGAAAATTTGAATTTTAAATAAATAATATTTTATTTTAAAAAAAAAATCTGCATTGGATTGGGGTCTTTACCGTTTAAAAAAAAAGTATATATATATATAAAAATATCGAAATTATCTTTGATTTTAGTTTAGTTTGGTAGAAACAAATCTGACAGAGTGCTCAATTATTTAATAATATCAGCATATTATTTATTTATTAATAGCGTTACAGAAGATCAGAACATATCAACATGGTACCATTGGTTTCGAACTGTAACAATTTAAGAAAACAAAACATAATTTAACATAAACAAAATCTACCGTCATGCATGTTTAGACTTGGGTGTAAAGTTTTCCTCAGCTGGTCATGTAACCCCAGTTTTAAACATGGCTGACGGAGTGGGTGTGAATGAACGGTAGGTTTTGTTATATGACATTATGTTTCGTTTTCTTAATCTATTATAGCTCGAAATCAATGGTATCATGTTGATATGCTCTGATCTTTTATAACACTATTAATTTATGTATGTATATATATATATATATATATACATAAATATATATATATACATAAATATATATATATATATATATATATATATATATACATATATATTGTACATGTATTGTATTAGTTTCTATAAATGGAAATCCGTTGAAACTCAAGTGTTTATAAAAAGTGCTCAATAACTAGTAGAGCTGTTTATAAATATAAATTTTTATTTATACAAACATTATTGGTTACATATGTGCATACATGTTTCGGTTGCACTTTTCACAGAAAGTCAACCTCATCAGACCAAGGATTCCAGAGAAGTGTGATGGATTTGGAGACCTTTCTCCCCTAAATAAATCTTCGGATTGGTTATTTTCTATTTCTTATGACTTAGTATCGGATTACCTATTTTACTTGTTGACTCTTTGGGTTAGTTCCTATCTTTTTAATTCTTTTTATGACCTGCCTGTCCCGTTTTCATGTTTTATTACCTCCTTAGCTTGGATTTCTTTCAACTCTATTTAACCTTCCAAGTTTTACAAACCTATTTAGGTATAAATAAATAAATATATATATATATATATATATATATATATTGAAATGAAGAAACAACCCATTATATTCGAGATAAATTATTTAATGTTTTACAATTAAATCTGTTACTTTCTTCCGGTGTATAATTCATCACAAACACTTTTGAGAATAGATATTTTAAACATTCTAGATATTCTAAACATGAAAAGTTATATTTCTTGTTCACAAAACAAAATAACATTGCTAGAAAAACATCCGTTTATAAAGACTAAAGTAGAAGAACTATATTCATAATAATAATAATAATAATAATAATAATAATAATAAGAAGAAGAAGAAGAAGAAGAAGAAGAAGAAAACAGCTACAATCCTGAGAAATGTCCTCGAATGCGGAAACCAACCCACATAAGCAACGAATGGAGAACAAACACATGGAAGCACAAGACAACAGAACCGGGGAAAATACAACCGCACGAGAGAGGCGCAAGCATAGGCTAACGCCACGAAAATTATGGACAGAGGGTCGAGGAGGGAAAGCGCAAACCAGACTTCCACTGGAAGAGTGCGGACAGCTCTGGGACCTTGGGAAGGCTTGTTGCCACTCGGGCCCCAGAGGGGATTGATGGCCCTTATCAGCGGGAAATCGTTGGTAGGTGGCTGTTACGATTACCGCAAGGTCATCAGCGGTGATGAACGAAAAGAGGTGGAGCATACTGGAAGTCTGAGGAGACTTGTTGTCACTCAGACTCCAGGGAATACCACAGGTTGTCGGCAGTGGGTGACCACTGACGATGACCAGTGTGATAACTCCTAGTGAGTAAATAATAATAATAATAATAACAATAATAATAATAATAATAATAATAACAATAATAATAATAATAATAATAATAATAATAATAATAACAACAACAACACCAAGCTGCCGCTTATGGCTTAGACAACATTTCTAACAAAGTGTATACTTTTGCTTCCAAATATCTTCTGTTTTTTTTTAATGTTTTATGCGTTCCTTATTCTTTTTTTTTTTTCCTCAGGGATCAGTCTGTTACTAGAGCTTTTGCTGAAATCAGCTTGGAGCAATGACATCGCCATAATTACAAATGTCGATAACAATACTCATGCGTCGAGGCGAGTTGAAGAAACGTTGGGAGGAGAGATCCGCCCAAGACAATGGTTGAATGAGGATGGGAAAATCAATGAGAGGACAGAAGGTCTGCTTTACGTTTATTCCATTGTTGAAAATAATAAATCATGTGACCTATTTTTTGACAAAATGCATCAGCAATGTTTGCTATGAGCGATTCTTCTTTCTCCAGGATCTAATCTCATAAACGCATATCACTGTTCGACAATGGGCCAAATCCATCCTTTAAAATTGACCCTATCTGCAGTTGACCATAAGAATGTTTCTCCCATGATTGACATTGACAAAGTTGTCAATAATTTTACTGGAACAAAATTTCAAAACAGCGTATACGCTAATTTTAAAATTTGGTCAATTTGTAGATTAACATCCTCCGGTTAACTTAGGTTGATCTTACAGGAACCGGTTGGTAATTAATTAAAAAAAAAAGTATTGCTGTGGATTACCACCCTCCGCTGAATCCCCCCCTCCCCTAAAAAAATGAGAGATTTTACTTTTTTTTGGTGATTACATGTGAACACATTGAAAAGATTTGTGGAACAAAGAAAAGAAAAAAATCAAAAACAATTATTTTAGAATTTAGAGTGGCAGATCAGTTTTGTATATACATTTAACGAAAAATGATCCCCCATTTCTGTGCCATTTTTTAGGGCTGTTAACCAAATTCTTTTCATTTCTAACCCTAAGTCCGAGTGGCAAGGTCGTAAAACCACACGTAATGGGCTAAAACAGTATAACCACTACCCCCCATACACGCAGACACGCACACAAAAAAGTGCACATGATTTATCTCCCATAGTAATAAAAATATTTGGTTAACAACTGCCCTAATAATCTAGAATGGCCCGGAAATGGGGATCATTTTACGTTAAATTTATAATCGAAACTGATTCCCCTAACTAAATTAAAAAATTATTGTTTTTTTTCTGTCTACATTTTAGGTGTAATCGGCTTAAAAAATGTAGAAGCTCAGTTTTTGGGAGGAAAGATTAAGCAGAGGTTAGGGTTAGGGTTAGTGTTAGGGTTAGGGTTAGGGTTAATCTACAATAATACTAATATTGTTTAGTTGAGAAATTACGATGTTATACGGCGATAATAATCTTGACCCACATCAAGATCACCGAAGTTAAGCAACGTTTAACCT
This sequence comes from Sepiola atlantica, assembly GCA_963556195.1. NCBI lineage: Eukaryota > Metazoa > Mollusca > Cephalopoda > Sepiida > Sepiolidae > Sepiola > Sepiola atlantica. Next base: position 78,582,399 of record OY744540.1, read on the forward strand.
AGTCAGTACTTAATGGGTTACCATTTGGGAATACTAGGCCATCATCATGATCATCATATTCGGTTTAATGTTCACTTGACAAGCAGGCATCTTCTGGACAAGGTGCTGTATGTAAATCTCTTCAGAGCGCTGACACCAGATGGAGCGACACATCGGCCAACATTGTCGTTTATTAATATGCTCTTTTTAAATCCATCATCACTTACTTCAGTATACTGATATACTTTTCTCTTTTTGTATACTAACGCCTTGCACCATCGCCATCATCATCGAAGTGTGTTGCATTTCGTCCCCATCATCATCATCATCATCATCATCATCATCATCATTCAGTGTGCTGCCTTTTACCGTCGTCATCGTCGTAGTGGCCGCACCTAGTAGTCGTCATCGCCGTTATCGTCTAGTGTTTGTAATCAAACTTTTCATGCAGAGAGGAAAACAGCGAGCCCGGCCGAGAGTTTAAACTGGGTCTTTATTTGGGAGAGATTTTCTCGTCATACGGATATAAGTCACAGATTCATTAAATTTGAGAGAGAGAGAGAGAGAGGCCAATTTGTTCTTCTTAACTTAATTCTACTTAGTTACGGGAATAGGAAGGAAGGGCATAACAGTCGCTATCAACTCTTTTAAGAATTAAATTCCCATTTTCCTATTTTGAATTACATCTCTATTTTGCATCCATGCACCACGCTCCCAAAAGACGAACCGACTAAAAAACTTCTTTTTGTTCTCGTTCCCACGATTTGTGACTTCACTGCTTCAAAGGGGGAAACTGAACTTGTCACAACGCACCTGTTTGACCCTTCCCTGATCTCTGATCTGAGTTCAGGCTTGTTTATATTTTTAGTCCGAGAGCGAACTTGTTCCCCAGATTTTCGTGTAAAGTTTTGCACTGGTCCACCTAGATACCAAATCCATACTAGCCGATGTAATCGTTCTTCACATACATACATCCATTATGTAACATAAATGTCGCAAACAAATTTTGATGGAAAAATTCAGTGCCGACACTGCTTGAGCCGGATAAAAATACAGTAGAAAAAGAAGAGAAATTACCAGGTTTTCTTAATGCATTACTTACAGAAATTACAATAAGTAGTTTGACATCTCTTAGTCGATCGAATTGTTCAGCAGTTAAGGTTTTCTTATAATTGTATCTATATACAAACACTGGAAGGAAGGTACTATTTGATAGAAGTAAGGGTATGGTTGGAGTCGCGCACTCTATGCTAATTCATCCAAAAAATTAAATGAGACGCTATCGTTCATAGTTGAATACATGTAAACAGACTGGAAATGTTGGCTGTAAAAATAAGTAAATAATAAGAAAAAAATATTTAGGTTTAAGAGGTGGTAAGACTAATTGCTTTTCTTTCTGCTGAAAATATACACCGAAACATGTTATGAAGAAAGTAATTATGTCTTGTTTTAGGGCGAAATTGACTTTTAACGATCCCATAGACTATTTTCTTTTTTTGTTACAAACTCGTATTATGAATGAATGATGGTCACGTGTGCTTCAGCCCCCCCCCCCCTCCCGCACTCTCCACCCGTGATGGTAGTAATAATATTGTTAAAAATAGTAATTAAAAATGTTTTCGGGCAATATTGATTACTTTTGTAAGCAAGTAGGTCGACTGTAATATTACACGACTGATTTTTTTTTTTCTTAGACTCAGGCATTTTTTTTTTCAGATTACTCTGCATTAACTTGCAATAATTCTTCTTCATAAACATAAACTATTAAAACAACTAGTGGGACCTGTGAAAATTCCACAGTTGTAGTCTTTGTCTGTTGTATATTACTGCCGTGCTTTTAAAGAATTTTACTTTTTTTTTTTTAACTTGAGTTCATCCTAAACATGGGGGCACATTGCCACTGAGACGAAAGGGGCTACTGTGAATTAGGGCCCAGAAATTAAACGGAGGCATCCTAATTGAAGAGTTGTGCAGCGAGATGTTTGTTTACGTTACATTTAAATTTATGCATGTCGGTGGAAACAGGGAACAGGAAGGGAGTTCCAAAGGCCGGCAACTCGAGGAAAGAACCTATTAGAGTTGAAAGGTTTCCGACATCATGGGACCACCACAGTGAATAGTTGGGATTTAGCTGTTTGTCGGGTTGGTCGAGTGTATTTACGTCGAAGGGGCACCTGAGCAACAAGTTCATCGGAGCACATTCCATTGAAGTAAAACTTGTAAAACAAGCACAAGGATGCAACATTGTGACAACGGGACAGAGATTGGAGCTTGGTGGATAGTGATGGACCTGTTAGATTAGTGACTCGTTTTAGGAGCCTGTCTAAGAGGGGAAGAATAGTGGATGGTGCAACAGATGTGACACCAGTACTTCATGCATCAGCAGATGGTGGCATTGGCTTAAAGATATTTCCATTTTATGGACATTCTGCACGATTGCAGACGCCATGATATTCTCGTACCATCTTTGTTCAAACTGAAACATACTTATCTAAATCGTCTGATTAATGTAGTCTTAATATATACAGTTTGGGTTAGAGTATTGGGTTAGGGTGTTGGGTTAGGGTATTGGGTTAGGGTTAGAGTATTGGGTTATGGCATTGGGTTAGGATTAGGGTATTGGGTTAGAGTATTGGGTTAGGGTTATGGTATTGGGTTAGGGTTATGGTATTGGGTTAGGGTTAGGGTATTGGGTTAGAGTATTGGGTTAGGTTTAGAGTATTGGGTTAGAGTTATGGATTATGGTATTGGGTTAGGGTTATGGTATTGGGTTAGGGTTAGAGTATTGGGTTAGGATTAGAGTATTGGGTTAGGGTATTGGTATTGGGTTAGGGTTAGGGTATTGGGTTAGAGTATTGGGTTAGGGTATTGGGTTAGAGTATTGGGTTAGGGTTATGGTATTGGGTTAGAGTATTGGGTTAGGGTTAATCCATACGGTTATGGAAACCCTTTATAGGAGTTTTTGCCATTTTTTCACACGAACACAAACCCCACAATATTATTATACTATTTTTGGACAGAACAGATAGTACACTTTGATCCTAGCTCGAAGGTCAAGAAAGTGTATTTTAATTCGAGGTTCACGTTTGAGACAACAGCGATGTCAGACTAAATTTAAAAAATCAGATGAAATTGTAAAAATATTTTTTTTTCTTTGCTTCTTCGACGATTGGGCGATCCCATCTTAACAAAAAAGGTGGAGGGTGATAACGTGCGTACGAAGATGAAATTTTCCAATTATTAAAGAACTTACGGATGTTTTCATGGGTGGCATTTTTAAGTGGTCATCTGTATGATGAGTTCCTCGTTTAAACTAACACCACTTTTTAATTATATTTTAATTCTACTGTATTCTCAATATTTTTCCTGTATATAAAGTGCACTGAAGATAACCACAGGGAAATTGATGTTCAAAGTACATAAGTATCTTTGTATGAGTTACATCTTAAGGATTCCTTTGATCAAACCGCTCATGAGAAAATGTTCTCATGTCTTTCTGATATTCTTAGGTTACAGTGACATTTTTGTCAAGCAGCCATTCTCCAAGATAATGTCAGGGTAACCCTTAGTACAAGAAAAGTAAGTTTCTTTTCATCATCATCAGCATCATCATCATCATCATCGGTTTAAGGTTTGTTTTACATGCTGGCATGTATTGGGCGGTTTTCAGAAATTGACTTTCAAACTAACCTATCTCTGGACAGGTCTTTATTCATCCCTTTTTTTTCTCAAATCCATCTTTATGTCTTCCCATGCTTTCCTTGGTCTTTTTTTGAACGAACTGAACTGACTAAAGTTCTGTTTGAAAATAATTCTAGTCTAAGAAAATGTTCAGCACATTCATCCTTTTTTCTGAAATATTGTTGACATGTTTGTTGACAAAAGTCTTTATAATCACTGTTATATTGTGATGGTGGTGGTTTCCCTCAGCAGAAACATCCTTCAATTCTGTTTTTAGTTCAAGGTAGCATTGAGTCACGTATGTTTTAGATCTTGATGGCAGTTTCATCCATAGACAGAGCTAAGACAAAAACATCCTTCAATTCTATTTTTAGTTTGAGATAGTGAAAAAGAGAATAACCCAACTGCAGACTTTCATTTTAAACGATTTCTTCACATATTTTTACTTTAATCTATATTTCCTCTGATAACAACGGATGAATTTTACCTTAAATAGATAATTATCTTCAGGGCTTTACGACCCCAAGAAAAGTGCTTGCAGACCTTATTTGGGGCCGTTGTGAACCTCTGATCTTAATTCTGTCACATGACAATAAAGTACTTACTCTTCAAATTCTGTTTCAAAATAATTTTTGTCAAAGAATTTTTTCTGTGCATTCATAATTATTTCTAAAATATTGTTGCCAAATGTCTTCATAATCATCGTTGGAGCAAATATCTTTTATACTGTGATAAGGGTTTCACTCTCGGACAAATCTAGAACAGAAACTTATTCTTCAATTCTAGTTTTAGACCGATGTGACATGTTGTGAAAAAGAGAAATAACACTGTTGTGTTTTTATTTATTATGGGTCACAACTTATCTAGGCCTGGAGACCACTCGAGGATAAGGGTTAATGAGATTGTCAGCTGGACGATGAATAATACTGTGAGAGGATTGGAAATGATGGGTGAAATCGGCAGAATATTATCATTTAAGGTCAACAAGTATTTATTAACATTGGACTTGAAAACGACCATGTTGTAGTCAGCTGGAAAGCAGCCTTGTGGTATTGTGTTCCACAGATAGGAGGTTCTAGGAAAGAAACTATTTATGGGAGCTCTGTTTGGTTTTAGGTCTACAGAGAGAGAGTGAAAGAGAAAGAGAGAGAGGGGAGAGAGAAAGAGAGAGAGGGGGGAGAGAGAAAGAGAGAAAGAGAAATAGAGAGAGAGAAAGAGAGAAAGAGAAATAGAGAGAGAGAGAAAGAGAAATAGAGAGAGAGAAATAGAGAGAGAGAAAGAGAAATAGAGAGAGAGAAAGAGAGAGAGAGAAAGAGAGAAAGAGAAAGAAATTCTTTGCTCTGGTTTTAGATTGACGAATTTTTGTTGTGAATGGGGTGGGACTAGAGATTGGAGCTCAGTCGAGCACCTACCATGAAAATAACGATAGAGTAGAGAAAGACTAGCAACGTCTCTGCTATGCACTTCAATTTAAGCGATTTCTTTACCCATTTCTGCTTTAATTTATATTATATCTCCTCAGATAAGAACGGGTGAATTTTACCTTAATTAGATGATTATCTTTATGGGTTCACGACCCCAAGAAAATCACTTGCAGACCCCATTTGCGGTCGCGACCTCAGGGTTGTGAACCTCTGATCTAGACATTGTCATGTTCACCTTTAATAGCCGGAAGCAGTTAAATGATGAGAGTACCGATGATGGGAATTCGCATAGAATTTTAATAGTAAGAATGATAGAGAAAGTGTCCACAGGATTATTATTCATGTTATTAAAAGTTATTAAAAACAGAATAAAGCTTTGCCAGATTTCTCATTGCACAATCATATTAAATGTCATTATGAGTATAGTTATATGGGCAGGGAAAATCCTCCACCTTATAATAAAGAGCATTGTGGGTGTGTATATATATATATATATATATATATATATATATATATATATATATATATATATATAGTAAGCAATGAAAATATATATGGCAATCAAGCCACACAGAGGCTCCCGTGTTTCATCCCCGGAGGGAATCATCAGGCTAAATGCATGGAGTTATTTTTGTCAGGTGTTTTTATATACATGGCTTGCTAGTTAACCAATCAGATTCTTTGTTGTTCCCTCAGCCAATCGTTGGGCTTCCCTCGAACAAAGGCATTGTTGGTGACGCACCTATTTTTGTTAACAATGGATTTTCCTATATCCTGTTTCCTTTGTTTTGTCAATACAGTGGGCGAATTTATATATATATATATATCGAATAGGCTATTTTGCCGGGACCGGCAGAATAACGATGGGGCTGTTATTTTGCCGGCTCATGTTTATCTAACCTAACTGTTACAGTTACAGTGAAGATTTCACGAGTCAACTTAACTGCCGGTTTATTTTTATTTCAACATTTTTCCAATAAAAAAAGAAATAATTAAAACTTCTGACTATTTTTTTAAATTAAATAAATAATTAATACGGTGATTTTCGCCACGACTTACGAAAAAAAAATGTTTTATTTCACCATAGACTAAGTAACTACGATGTATTTCTATGTCTATTTAAATGCATTTGCGTATTGTTTTTATTGTAAAAAATACAAATTATGTTTTAAGTACAAATAATTCGCTTTGAACCCCGTTTGTGTCTACTTTTTTTTAATATAACTCTCTACCGGATTACCTCACAATGTTTGTAAAACAATTCAACTTTGCATTAAAATTCGTCGTTACATGTAGCAGTTGAAACTATTGACAATTACTACTGTTGTTATTTTATCGCAAGAAAAACATTCAATTTAATGGTTAATTTAGTGAAATGAGAAATAGTCCTAACATTTATCTTAAAAGATAGTGAAAAATCAGTTTTAAAATTGTTGTTTAGACTGTTTATAAAACTGAAATTATATAAACGTGCATACTGTTGAAAAAAAAAGTATATCTGATTGAAACTATTATTTTTTTCTTAAATAACTAAAACATTTTTTATCCGACGCAAATTACTTCTAAATCCGACTAAAGAATCTAATAGTCTGTAATATTTTCGTTTATTTAATTAATTTTTACTTTTAATGTTTTGTTGTATTAAAAGCAGATTTTTCTTTTATATTCAAAAGATTAAAATAACCGACAGAATAACAACTGATGATGACGATGAAAATAAATGTTTATTAAATATTTGTCCTTATTTATTTCATTACCCTTTCTTTCACAAGGCCATAACAGTTAGGTTAAAAAAACAACATAAGCCGGCAAAATAACGAGGGGGTCGTTATTCTGCCGGGACCGGCAAAATAGCTTATTCCTATATATATATATATATATATATATATACATATATATACTAGTAAAATTTTACTAGGCTGGGAGGATGTCATGATGAATAAACTACATACACTGACCTTCAAAGGAGGAGGTAATGCCTAGTAGGATGGTGTACTTAAAACAGAACACTGGGATGATCTTCCTCATTAAAGAAGAAACAACAGAAAAGATACTACACCCCCCCCCCCAAAAAAAAGGAGAAGGTCTCATGACAACAGAACAGATACTACACCCCCCCCCAAAAAAAGGAGAAGGTAGTACCTGGGAAGATGGTCTCATGACAACAGAACAGATACTACATTAACCCTCCTTCAAAGGAGGATGTAATACCTGGGAGGATTACCCCCAACTCCTTAAAACGAAGGAGGTAGTTCCTAAGAGGATGATCTCATGACAACAGGACCAAATACAATGATAGATTCAATCAGTTTTTATTTTTTTATTTTATTCATTTAAAATGCATAGTCATAAATCATTATTTTGAAAAGTGCAGTATCTGTTCTCAGCGTTATAGCGACATTGGACGTGAATTTAAAAATAATTTAACGTCATTAACGGAAGATAGGAAGGGGGACACAAATAGACAGCCAATCGCTAGCTAGCCACCTTCTTTCTCGTTTTTCCGGTCGGTAAGAATTCTTTCGAGTTTTTTCTTAAGTTATCATTTTTTTTTATTCAAGCATTTTAATTAATCACTGTTAATATCGACGAAACTATTGTACATAGATAGATAAAATAGTTCAATAAAATAATAACATCAAATGTTAATTTATTATGAAGTGCTTAAAACTTCAACTTAGCCGATCTAATGTCTCTCCTTAAATCGTTCGTCTTTACTATATATAGAGTATTTCAAATTTCTATGTTGCATTGATTTAAAAAACAGTAACCCGTTTTGATGGTAATATAGGAGTGATAAATTAAAAAAAGACTTTCGCATTTATTCATTTAGATATATATATATATATATATATATATATATATATATATATATATATATATATATATATATATAAACTAAGCTCAAGCATAATGATAACATGGAGTTAAAACTAATATTTTTTCAAAAGTGCTCAGTACAAAGTAGAGCTTTTATAAATAAAATTATATAAACATTAGAAACAGTCTACATGGATAAACCAACGTTTCTAATGTTTATATCATTTTATATATATATATATATATATATACATATGATAATTTTATTTACACAGACATGGAGAGATTCTCTCCAAATATGATCTGAGGTTAAGATCGGATTCTAACTCTGCCTGATGAGATCTCAGTTTATAGTAACTGTTGATCGATAACATCGACATGCCAGTGTCGCAGATTTTGTACATGTCTGTGTAAATAAAATTATCATATATAAAGCTCTATTTTGATATTGAGCACTTTTTATAAACCCGGTTAAAATTCTTTGGATTACCACCCTGTGGATATTTTTCACCTGGATTATTACCATTATATATATATATATATATATGTGTGTGTGTGTGTGTGTGTGTGTGTGTGTGTGTGTGTGTGTGTGGTATAAAAATATACTTATGGCAAGTAACCTATGCATAAATGTTTATATTTCATTTCCAGCGTAAATCATCTAAGTTCTACTCACATATTGGAGATTGTTGAAGTGAATACTGAAATATATATATATATATATATATTATGTAAGTGTACACCTTCCGTCAAAAATTACAAATAACAAAATTATGCTTTGCCTGGGTTTGCACTAATATTCAAATAAAATATTTTCTTTTTTTTTTTTTAACTTTCCAGTTTGAGACGTTTTATTTCTTTCTCATTTTTTTCTTTTAACTTCACTGATTGAGACGTTATGTTATATGAATAATAAGTTTGAACGCTGGTGAAGCATACTTTTATTTCCCGTCATTTTTGAGAAACGGTGTACACTAGATTCATAATAATGATAGTATCCCTTCATGATGATTCCTACTTGAAGTAAAGTAACCAAAATTTTTTGCAGAATACTAATTTTTTTTTTGGGGGGGGGGGGAATAAGGCAAAACATATTCAGACATTTGTCTTCATATTTGGTATTTTAAGGTTACATTTTAGATGATGTATTCGCAATCTTCCTTCGGGATATGTTAAAGGCAATACGGCATCCAACTGGGGAATGGTAAAAAATGATTTAGCTGAAATGGTAAATATAGACGAAGACAACAATCTGCGGAACCAACAGAAATATCTACAGATATTTTATGTGGGAAAAGAAATTGGTTTAAAAATTCTATGAAAAAAGCATATTTTAGGAATAGTCGTCTAATTTTAATATCATTCTTAAACAAAACAAAATCAAAATTCACATTATTTCAAACATTATAAGAATTTATTATCATATATATATATATATATATATATTAGTAATATGTTAAGAAGGCTGAGAGCAATGCAGAGTGCCGGGTAGGTTGTAAGCTGGAAAAAACAAAAATAATAAATCGAAGTGGGGGCGACTTCCCACTATTACCACACTTGCTGTTATGTAAGATTTTAAGAAAAAATAAATAGTAAGTCCCCCCACTTAAATTTATTATTTTTGTTCTTTCCAGCTTACAACCTACCCGGCACTCTGCATTGCCCTCAGTCTTCTTAACATATTACTAATATTCCCAGGAAGGCTTCAAGCAAACTACCATTCTCTATTAATATATATATATATATATATATATATATATATATATATATATATATATGAAATATGAGACTAAAAGATATAATGTATTTTAAATTTGAACCTATCATGAAAGAATTTATGCTCGATATACGAGATAGAAGATATACGATATACGAGATGGCATTTTTCCCTAAAATTTATCTATCATACTTGCATCTACACCTTTTCAAATTATGACTTTTAGTATTTTTTTCGCCAACTTATCTATTTGTATTCCTCTGATGATAAGAATTCCATTCTTTGAAAAGTTATGGCTTAAGGAAGGAAAAATAAAAATTCTTTATTTGAATATACCTTGTTTTGAACAACTGAAGACGCGATAGATTTTGTATTTTCACATCTTTTATTTCTCTTCTTTTATTTGTCTATATATATATATATATATAAAATATACAACATATTCATTTACATACGTTCCAAGAATTCAACAAACAGTTTCGCATACGATCGTTTCTGAGACGATATGTACTTTTATTGATATCAAGTCTCTTCACTAGCACAAGGTGTAGACATCCACTTCGAAGTTATAATATAGCATCAGAACTAGAGTATAGTCCATATATATATATATATATATATATATATATTAGAAGAGGCTGTTTCCCTTCTACCTATGACCTTAGTCTTTTCAAAACTAAGGCCAATAAGCACCACTGTCTTTGCGATACTCATCTTTCGTTCTTGTCAGCTCCTTACATCAAGAAGTTTCATGCCTTGTCTGGAGCGATGTCCATTTTAAAAAATATATGTTTTTTTAAATTTTTATTCTTTTACTTCTATTCACCCCAAACAAGGGACGCTACCACTGAGACGTAAGGGGCTACTCTCAATTAGGGGTCATATTTATAGTTGCATCCTAAATGGGGAGTTATGCAGCGAGATGCTTGTTCATATTACATTTACATTTCTGCACGTTGGTACAGTGAGGAAAACTGGGAGCAGGAAGAGAATTTCAAAAGCAAGCTGTTCGAAAAAAAAAAAGCTATTAGAGTAGAAAGCTTTTCGGCATCTGTGGACCTCTACAGTGAAGGGGTGTGATTTTGCTGCTTCTTGGGTTGGTTGGGCGTATTTACGTTGAAGGGGGGGGGCAACAAGTGCATCAAGATCATCAGAACACATTCCATTGAAGTACTTGTAAAGCAAGCGTAGGGGTGCAACATTGCAGAGATGGGCTGGAGCTTGGTAGACAGTGTAGAACCTATTAGGTTAGAGACTCTCTGTTGGACCCTTTCCATGAGGTACAGACGAGTGGTTGGTACACCAGCCCACATGTGGCAACAATAATCCATGCATGGGTCGAATGGCATCTTTGTAGAGATATAGGATGATTATTCTTTTCTCTTTTCAAAAATTGCTTCTCACGTGTGATCGTACTTTCCGAGAAATATCATTTTGTGGCTTCTTCAAAATAAAAATTGCTTCTCACATGTGATCGTACTTTCCGAGAAATATCTTTTTGTGGCTTCTTCAAAATAAAAATTGCTTCTCACATGTGATCGTACTTTCCGAGAAATATCTTTTTGTGGCTTCTTCAAAATAAAAATTGCTTCTCACATGTGATCGTACTTTCCGAGAAATATCTTTTTGTGGCTTCTTCAAAATAAAAATTGATTCTCACATGTGATCGTACTTTCCGAGAAATATCTTTTTGTAGCTTCTTCAAAATAAAAATTGCTTCTCACATGTGATCGTACTTTCCGAGAAATATCTTTTTGTGGCTTCTTCAAAATAAAAATTGCTTCTCACATGTGATCGTATTTTCCGAGAAATATCTTTTGTGGCTTCTTCAAAATAAAAATTGCTTTTCACATATGATCGTACTTTCCGAGAAATATCTTTTTGTGGCTTCTTCAAAATAAAAATTGCTTCTCACATGTGATCGTACTTTCCGAGAAATATCTTTTTGTGGCTTCTTCAAAATAAAAATTGCTTCTCACATGTGATCGTACTTTCCGAGAAATATCTTTTTGTGGCTTCTTCAAAATAAAAATTGCTTCTCACATGTGATCGTACTTTCCGAAAAATATCTTTTTTGTGGCTTCTTCAAAATAAAAATTGCTTCTCACATGTGATCGTACTTTCCGAGAAATATCTTTTTTGTGGCTTCTTCAAAATAAAAATTGCTACTCACATGTGATCGTACTTTCCGAGAAATATTTTTTTGTGGCTTCTTCAAAATAAAAATTGCTTCTCACATGTGATCTTATTTTCTGAGAAATATCTTTTTGTGGCTTCTTCAAAATAAAAATTGCTTCTCACATGTGATCGTACTTTCCGAGAAATATCTTTTTGTGGCTTCTTCAAAATAAAAATTGCTTCTCACATGTGATCGTACTTTCCGAGAAATATCTTTTTGTGGCTTCTTCAAAATAAAAATTGCTTCTCACATGTGATCGTACTTTCCGAGAAATATCTTTTTGTGGCTTCTTCAAAATAAAAATTGCTTCTCACATGTGATCGTACTTTCCGAGAAATATCTTTTTGTGGCTTCTTCAAAATAAAAATTGCTTCTCACATGTGATCGTACTTTCCGAGAAATATCTTTTTGTGACTTCTTCAAAATAGAAATTGCTTCTCACATGTGATCGTACTTTCCGAGAAATATCTTTTTGTGGCTTCTTCAAAATAAAAATTGCTTCTCACATGTGATCGTACTTTCCGAGAAATATCTTTTTTGTGGCTTCTTCAAAATAAAAATTGCTTCTCACATGTGATCGTACTTTCCGAGAAATATTTTTTTGTGGCTTCTTCAAAATAAAAATTGCTTCTCACATGTGATCTTATTTTCTGAGAAATATCTTTTTGTGGCTTCTTCAAAATAAAAATTGCTTCTCACATGTGATCGTACTTTCCGAGAAATATCTTTTTGTGGCTTCTTCAAAATAAAAATTGCTTCTCACATGTGATCGTACTTTCCGAGAAATATCTTTTTGTGGCTTCTTCAAAATAAAAATTGCTTCTCACATGTGATCGTACTTTCCGAGAAATATCTTTTTGTGGCTTCTTCAAAATAGAAATTGCTTCTCACATGTGATCGTACTTTCCGAGAAATATCTTTTTGTGGCTTCTTCAAAATAAAAATTGCTTCTCACATGTGATCGTACTTTCCGAGAAATATCTTTTGTGGCTTCTTCAGAATAAACATTTTTTCTTTTTTATTTGTTTAAAGTTCACGAATTAATTCTACAACAAACAAATCAAATGTAAAAAGGTTTCTTCATGGATATGCTAAGGATGATCGCATTTCTATTAAATCAGAGAACATATATTGACTCAGATGGCTAAATTGTCTTTTTGCATTTTTTCCGCATTCGAATGGTTTCTTTCTATTCCCAAATGTCTTGAAAAATAAAATTTTTCCACTATAATTGAATGAGAGAATTACAATCTGTCCCACATGAATTGACTTCACGGGGGGGGGGGGAACCCGATTCCCTTTAGTCTGTACAATATTGATTCCTTTTATGCTTCAGGTCTAAAAGTATTTACCGTTTTGTTGCAAGATCCACTGAAACATGAAAGCTGACAAGCAATATGACAATGTAAACTTAAATATTTTGAATTTTTGTTTTTGAGATGAGGATTGATATTATGTATTTGGATTGTTCAGACTATTGCTCTCATCTTGGGTGTTGTACTCACAGCATTTCGGCCGATATAACCTCCGACTTTCTTCAGGTGTCTTTTGACAATGGCTGTTATTAATGAATAGTGGAAAAATGTTGCTCCAATGGTATCACCAAGGTAACAAAACTTCTTGACAACCGCAATAGCTTCGTCATCCATATATACTTTGTCCACATCTGAGTTCTCATCCATCTCCATTGTCTTTCACTTCTTGTTGCGCATAAACTGGTTAACTCCACTCAAAATTGAACCACTTGAATTCTGAAGAATTTGTCCTAATTTACATGCCTCTCCCCGATAGCATCCCTTTCTTCTTCACCTCCTCATCCCTTTCTTCCTCATCTCCTCATCCTTTTCTTCCTCATCTCCTCATCCCTTTCTTCCTCATCTCCTCATTCCTTTCTTCCTCATCTCCTCATCCCTTTCTTCCTCATTTCCTCATCCCTTTCTTCCTTATCTCTTCATCTCCTCATCCCTTTCTTTCTCATCTCCTCATCCCTTTCTTTCTCATCTCCTCATCCCTTTCTTCCTCATCAATCTCTCCATACAGAACCTTGAGAGAATGTGAACGTTACTTTCACTTATTACCAAATTTACTACTGAACTGTCACATGTACAGATATTCATCATCATCATCATCATCATCTTCTTCATCTTCATCAACCGGTTAATTTGTTGAATCAGGCCACAATTAATCCTCTGATGAGGGTGGGGCCTGATTGTCCAGTCATGATCTAAGTCTTCTCCTCCATTCTTGTCTTTAGTGAGGCTCTGCAGAATCCATACCCAAAGCTCTCCTATCACTTTTGATCACGTCCTCCCAAGACAACTTGGGTCTGCCAGAGGTTGTCTTCTCTGCTGGCACGTTCAACTCTCGGACTTTAGCAATCCAACCATTGCTGTGCTCAACGTGCCTCAACCAACACAGTCTGCTTTTCTGTATGACGTCCGCGAGACTTTCCAAGTTGACCTGTTCAGGCCTCATCATACAGATCCATATGATCATTGCCTTGTCATTATGGTGCAGTTTCTTCAGTCTTCCGGCAAAGACAGCACAGGTTTCAGAGTCATACACCAGCACACTTCTGACACATGAGGAGTATATACGACCTCTCATAGCTGCTGGCAGGTGTTTGTTTGTCAGAATTGGTAGCAGCTCTCTAAATTGTCTCCAAGATATAATGCTACTAAACCTTATGTATAGAATCCTTCTTTCAATTTTGGATCAAAATCCATTACATGATTTTGATTCTAAAAATTGTCTAAATTGAAATTCGAGGAATCCTGCTTAGTTGTTGTCTAATGATTGAATAAAATTCAATGCAAACTCGATATTAAAAACTTATATTCAAATTTTCATGACTTTGCGAATATTATGAATATTTATTCTTGTAGAACCAATTATTAACGTGAAATTGTTAGTTTTGTTCATATGAAATAATTACCACCAGATTTCCAGACTTGACAGTTGAAGTGAACCAGATAATGCAATAAATGAGATATGGGAGTGACATTAAAACGTGATTAAGCATAACACGTAGAAAAGCAATAAATCCGATCTTGTATTTATTGCCACTATTTTAGTAAACACATTACATGAATTGAAATTGAATGTAATTAATTTTAAAATCAAGTGACGAGTAATGCGTCTGCACAGAGGAAGGCAGAAACAGACTGCAAGGAAGAGGGAGAAAACACACATGCATATACACAGGTCTCTATTTATATAAAGGTTTTTTTTTCTACTGTTGTTCACCCGAAACAAGTCATATTGCCACTGAGACGTAAGGGGCTACTGTGATTAGGGGTCAAATTTATAGAGATAGACAGCCTCCGAAGTTAGGAGTTGTGTAGCAAGATGTTTGTTCACATTACATTCAAATTTCTGCATGTTGGTACAGTCAGAGAAAAAGGGAGCAGGGAGGGAATTCTGAAGGCATGCGGTTAGAGGTAAGAAGCTATGAGAGTAGAGAAGTTTCCGGCATTTGGAAACCTCTACGGTGATGGGGTGGGATTTTTCTGCTTATCTGGTTGATCGGAGATACAAATGCAGTAAGTTAGGTATGTGTATATGTTTATGGGAAGAGAAGGATGAAGGTAATCCGACGTGATGGGAAAATGAAAAAGGAAAACCAAAAAATGGATGTTTTTTATGTGTACATCAACGTTTCGTCTTTATTTATAAGAGAAAGTGAAGATTCAAGGAGAAAAAGGAAGGGTGTGAGTAAATGGAAGAGTGTCCTAAAGGTTAGAGATGAAAATAAAAGTTATCTATGATCAGGCAAGAGTCTTTGTTCTGTGAGGATCTTGCTTATTAAGGGTGATAGGTTAAAGAAACCATTTCGTTGCTTGATGGTGGTGGAGGCGGTGATGAGGGCAGTTTCCAATAATCTTCGCCGAGATTTGTTGTGGATGTATTTAGTGATTTTGGCTTGTTCAAATTTGAACGCATGACCATGTTCTAGTGCATGGGAGAAAAGTGCACTAAGAGGGTTGTTGTTTTTTATGTCCCTTTTGTGTTCATTTAATCGTTTCTTTAATTCACGTTGTGTTTCTCCCACGTATATGTTTATATATTTCTATGTATAGGATTCACTCCTGAATTAATTAACCGATCATTTGGAACACAGCTGTCAGGTGTAAGGGTGGGTAATGTAGGCTGTAAGCATATTACGTGAATTGAAATTGAATGTAATTAATTTTAAAATAAGTGATGAGTAATGTGTCTGTATAGAGGAAGGCTGAAACAGCCTGGCAGGTAGAAGAGGAAAACACAGACAACACACAGAGATAATCTAGAGAATAACATTGTCAGACATGTTATCGTCTGTATAATTTGGATTATTCAGACG
Source organism: Sepiola atlantica (assembly GCA_963556195.1). NCBI lineage: Eukaryota > Metazoa > Mollusca > Cephalopoda > Sepiida > Sepiolidae > Sepiola > Sepiola atlantica. The sequence goes on from OY744540.1 coordinate 78,598,541, forward strand.
ACTGTTCTCATCCTGAATGTTATTCTCACAACGTTTCGGCCGATGTCACCTCCGATTATCTTTAGGTGTATCTTGTTGAACTCGGGAATATTTCTGCTAAACTCGGGAATCTTTCTGTCGAATTAGGTAATCTGCACGGAATTTCGAATGGAACCCTGGGTAGGTGGCGTAACGGATAAAGTACTATAGAAAAATCTAATTCAAGGTGCAGTTTTCTTAAGGTTGAAGGTTCAATGTTCAGTGCGTGCGATACTAGGAATTGCGAATAACTGAAGACTTCGACCTGGTCATGGTTGACGGAACGAGAGCATTCTACCCCCGTGGATTTAAAAAAGGGTTCCGTGCAGATACCCGAGTTCAACAGAAAGGTTCTCGAGTTCGACAAGACACACCTGAAAAAACTTGGAGGTTACATCGGCCGAAACGTTGTGAGGATAACACTCAAGATGAGAACAGTAGTCCAAATTATACAAATCCTCATTTCAAAAATTCAGAAAAAAGTTTTCATCTGTCCGGTGCAAATGATTAAATTAAACTCCACAAAAACACGATTTAAATAAAAAGGGAATGATATTGAATTAAAGACGATAGTAGACCTTTCCCGCACGAAGAGATCAATATAATTTCAGATAGACACTATATATATATATATATATATATATATATTATTTTTTAGTTTAGATAAATATTTTATATCCACAGGCACGTGTTTCGTCATATAAAGATTCATCAGTGTTTCAGTACTTATGCAAATTAGGATCCAAGCTGACCCTAATGCTAACCCTAACCGATGCCAAGTCGATTTTAGCTTGGGTCCTAATCTGCATAAGTACCAGTGTTTCTTTATACAGCCGACCTTATAGCTCGAACCTCAAACTTCAGTTAACATTAACGGTTAAGGTCTAATGACCTAGCTACCTCGGACAGCAAAAATTATTAGAAATATGTCATAATTATATATATATATATATATATATATATATGGTTCTCTCTGTTGGAGAAATAGAACTTTCTTTAGAATCACCTATTTGTCTACGTCCCACAAAGTAGAATGTGACACAAGGTCGGAAGGTGGGAATTTTCACTCTAGAGGAAGAGTGAGGTGAATCTCAAAAAATTGCCTGGGCAGGGCGCCTCAGACAGTAAGCAATAAACTTACTCCTCCCAAAAGAGGGGAGGCAAAGCATGGGAGGGGTTAACCTCCCATAACTGCACAGGACAATCAGAACAGATACTACACTTTGATCTTAGCCAAAAGACCAAGGAAGCATCCGAAATCACATTATTTGCATTAACATTAAAATAAAATTCAAGGTGTATTCACTGTAGAGGTCCCCAGATGCTGGAAACCTTTCTACTCTAACAGCGTTTTTCCTCGAACCGCTGGCCTTTGGAATTCCCTCCCTGCTCCCTGTTTCCTCGACTGTACCAACATGCAAAATTTAAATGTAATGTGAACAACTATCTTGCTACAAAACTCCCCACTAAGGATGTCCTCTATAAATCTGTCCCCTAATCATAGTAGCCCCTTACGTCTCAGTGGCAATATGCCTTGTTTAGGGTGAACAAATGTATTAAAAAAAAAAATTTACGTTTGGACGCCCCTGAATTAGATAATGAAATATATTTTCTTATCTTGGACTCAACTTAAAAACAAAAAAAAAGATGAACTTATTTTTATTCTAAGCATGGACAGGTTTTTAGGTCTCTCAGCTTGATATTAAACGGTTTCTATATTTCCTGGATAACTTTTTTGGGGGGGGAATGTTATTGTTATACGATTTGGGGAATATCCAGAAACTTATAAAACATCTATTTATTGGCAATACTACAGCATGAAAGACAAGTATAAATATATTTTAATAGCTTCAAGAGGAAAGGTCTGCAATAGTGTGGAACTAATATGTGCAATAGTTTGAACCACAAATAACATTTTTATATACTGAGTCACCACTTATCAAGGCCAAAGGCCACTCAAGGATAAGGGTCAATGAGATTGTCAGTTGGATGGTGAACACTACTACGAGAGGATTAGAAACAATGGACAGAATCTGATTACTTAAGAGGACAGCTCAACAAGTATTTGTTAACATTTAACTTAAAAACGACCATGTTGTAGTAAGTTGAGAAGCAGCCCTGTGATATTGTGTTCAACAGATAGGAAAAATTTGGAAAGAGACTCAGTTGATGGAAGTTTCGTTTTGTGTTAGGTAAACAGAGTAAGAAATGAAAGTGGTTGTAGCTAGATGAGTTTTTGCTGTCAACGTTTTACAGGGAGAACCAGACATTGGAGCTCAGTCGAGCACCTACCATGAAAATAACGATAGAGTAGAGAAAGACTAACAACGTCTTTTCTGTGAGTAAGGGGCTGTAAAGAAGGGAAGAGATCATCCCCTAGGAGATTGCAAAGTCGATTTTGTACTCTGTCAAGGCAAGAAAGGGTGCGCTGAGCGGCACCCCCCCAGATGTGGGAGTAGTACACCAGCTTAGGACGTATCTGCCTCTCATATAAGTAGATATATTAGAGGATTGACATGTACCCCAATCCTATAATATTAACTGACCAACGGCGTGGGCGAAAAAAAAAAGCCATGCCCCAAAATTCCAGTTAAAAACGAAATTAGATTTTTCTTTCAAAATACATTATTTTGCGAAAAAAACAAAAATGGCTGACACGTGATATGCTTTCACCTATGTCCGCCGCATCTCTGCGATTAAAATTCCTTTTTTGCACCCAAACTAAAGGCGCTTTCTGGAGCCGATTGAAATCTTTTTTACGGTCTGGTTTACGTCAAGAACACAAAGTTGGAAAAAAAATCAACACACGGAACCAGAGGACAACGTTTCTACCTCCATCGCTCTTTTGGGCTTGGGAGGCTTCCACTATTCAACTCACATGCACATGCTTACACACCCTACTGACAAAAAGCGACATGCACACACAAATGCCTACACTGTCCTAAAGTGGTCAAAGGATGCCCTATTAATTCTCAACTCACGCACACACACACATTTGTATACTTACGCATCCTGACAAAAGGCGATGCACACATTCATACACTTATGCGTTCTAACACAAATCATCACACAAATTGCACGCATATATACACTCATAAACTTTCAACTGAACATTTCAAATGAATAATTAATTTCTGCAATTTTGTATATATATATATATATATATATATATATATATATTGTGTGTATTTAGGCAGCATATTTTCATTTAGGCAAACATTATTAAATAACACGGAGTGATTTTGTTTGATGCGACTTTTTTTTATTTTTTCAATTTTCCGAATTGTCCATCTAATGAGCACAACAGTAAAGACACTAAAACTAATACCGCCTGAAGATGATTTGACGATTCAAATCGAAAGTACTTGCAAAAAAGAAAAAAGAATGGAACAAGAAACCCATGGATCATATTTACATCAATTTGACCAAAACATTAGATGGACAATTCGGAAAATTGAAAAAATAAAAAAAAGTCGCATCAAACAAAATCACTCCGTGTTATTTAATAATGTTTGCCTAAATATATATATATATATATATATATATATATATATATATATATATATATATATATATATATATTGTTCTTTAAATAATGTTTTATTATTTCTTTCTACTTATATTGATGCTTTTACTCTGTTTCTACCATTTTTATAGAAATTCAAGGGGTGCTATCCGTACAGAAGAGTGTACTATGAGTCAGGTACTTTCTGGGGTGGTAGAACGCTCGAATAATTTTTCCAGCGACCTCTGCGACAGATTTGATGTAACTTTTCCATTTCACATGAGGAGTAAAAATCAGTCCCAGGACCTTATCAAGGCAAAGAGCTTCCTCAAGGAGAGAGCCATTCATTAAAACCAACAGGAAATTGAGTGAAAGTAGAACTTTCATGACTAATTTGAAAAGTGATTACACATTTTGAGAATCGACCTCATGTTTTTCAAGTATCTTGTATGTTTGGTCTTTGTTTGTTTGTTCTCTATGTGAACGGGATAAAGTCACAAGGTGAAGAAAAAAAGACAGAAAAATAAGGAGAAGAAGAAAGAAAGGAGAAACGAAAGGAAGTACAAGACATGAAGCCACTTGATGTAATGAGCTAAAGAATACTACTTCAAGTCAAAAACTAGCCAACAATAAGTGTTAGACGGATAGATCCGACCCAGAAAACAGCAATTTTTCCCCCTTTATCAGAAACACCGCTCATGGAATGTGAGGACTAAAAGACAAAATAAGGAGGCTGCCAAAAGCAAACCGGAAGTTCACTTTCTACTCTCCTTTATCATTATTATTATTAATAATAATATTATTATTATTAATAATATTATTAATATTATTATTATTAATAATATTATTATTATTAATAATATTATTAATATTATTATTATTATCAATAATAATATTATCATTATTATCATTAATAATATCATTATTATTATCATTAATAATATCATTATTATTATTAATAATAATATCATTATTATTATTATTATTATTATTAATAATATCATTATTAATAATATCATTATTATTATTTTTATTATTAATAATATCATTATTAATTATAATATTTTTAATTATAATATTATTATTATTATTTTTATTATTAATAATATCATTATTATTATTAATAATATTATTATTGATTATATTATTATTATTATTATTATTATGAAAATTATAAGGAATTTTTTTTTATGTTTTCTTCTTGACTGAAGAAGAGAAAGAAGAAGAAAAACATTAAAAAAGAAATTGAAGAAAAGAGAATAAAAAAAAAAGAATATTCAAATTTTTAGGATTTTTTTGTTTGTTTCTTGGTGTTTTATTCTAGACAACAAATTTGATTACAAATGGAGACAGATAAACTTATTGATTAAAAAATTCTTAATGAAAATATTCAACAAACAAACAAAAAAAACAACTATATTCATGCATAATTATTTTTAAATGAAATAATCTGAAAAAAACAACAACAAAAAACAGTTTTGGGGGTGGGGGTGAATAAAATGTGTACACAAGTAAACAAATGTAATTTAAACCCTTTATGATTTATTAAAAAAAAACAAAAAACGTTTCGTTAAATATTCTTGCTTAAAAAAACCGTAACCTTTCTTTGAAAGAAGACGACGTCTATTTTACACATCGGCCATTTTATCTGATCACAAAGGGCATCAGATTACCTCCTCCTTCAATATGAAAAATCTTTTTTACAAAATAAATCCGTTCATATTGTCTAATTATGCCAATTTAATCTCGGCTTTATCTTTTTATTCCATCTGAAGAAAAAAAAAAGATGAAAGAAATCAGAAAGAAAATTGCTCAGATGAAATCCGCCAAGATGAAGATATCATTTTCTTTCCTACAATATAATGAGAAATTTTCCAAAATATGTTCTAAAACATTCATTAATCATACGATCTAATGAAAAATCAATTTCACTTGGTGATTATATTTGATATTATTCCGATTTTTTGATTAGTCTAACTTACTTCTTCCTTATAAAACAATCTATTTACCCAACTCTAGAATCATTAAAGCACAGTAAATGAGAACATGAAAACTATGATACGCTATATATATATATATATATATATATATATATATATATATATATATATATAGTCCAAGGAAGCTCTGAGTCATTAAAAAAAAAAAAAAATGTAAAATGCAGTTTAAATCCCCAGACAAACTAACTAAATCCAAGATATTGCAAACTTAACATTCGTTGGAAAATTAATAAATGAAAAAATATAAGTAAAAAAAAAAAAAAAAAAAAAAAAAAAAAAATGGGGGGGGGGGGGTTAATTATCTAAGAGTGAAACAAAAACAGGAGACCTTAAGCGTCTAATTTAACACGGGGATGATCATATATATTAGTATTTCATGTATCCACATAAAATTTTATAAGGTGATATAATTTTTTATGTATCAATTTTCAGTATTTACCTCAACAGTGCTCGATACATAAGTAGAGCTAGGTAGTAAGCTATCAAAATATATTTATGGCAATTAAGCTAATCTGATTGGTTAACTAGCTAGCCGTGTATATAAAAACACCCGGCAAAAATAACTGTATGCATTTTAGCCTGAAGATTCCCCTCGGGGATGAAACGCGGAAGCCTCTGTGTAGCTTAATTGCCATAAATATATTTTGATAGCTTACTATATATATATATATGTCAGGTTCATATTATATTCCAATAACCATGTTTTTATTTAATTATTTTTATTTTTATTTTTTCACATTTCCAAAAAACATAACATTTTTGTGAGATATATTTTTTACGGTCCGTTTCATTTGTCTTGTGCCAAGCATTTAGTTATATATATATACATATATATATATATATATATGAAATTAAAAATAGAACAGTGGAAGACCCATAAGCTCAACGTTTCGCCCGATGTGATGTGGGCTTTTTCAAGAGCGGATGAAAAGTGTGCTAAAAATGATAAAAGACGGGAAGGTCATATAATTGGGGAATATATATAGTAGTAGAGTTAGAATGGAGGGAAATATATGCAAATATGTAAAGTGTCAGAAATAATAGGCATATATTTCCCTCCATTCTAACTCTACTATTATATATATTCCCCAATTATATGACCTTCTCGTCTTTTATCATTTTTAGCACACTTTTCATCCGCTCTTGAAAAAGCCCACATCACATCGGGCGAAACGTTGAGCTTATGGGTCTTCCACTGTTCTATTTTTAATTTCATCCCGTCGGATTGTTTTATCCTTTTATCTACCCATATATATATATATATATATATATATATATATATATATATACTAGTAAAATAAGCAATAAATATAGTATTAGTTGTAAATTTTAATGTTTTTCTTTCTTTTGGAAGTATGGTAAGATTTCGGTGGAACCACCTCTGAATGGTAAAGTTTACAAAAAGATATAACACACCCACATTTATCACTCTGTTTTCTAGCATAAATATTTCATAATTCATAATGATAAGTTCAATGGATTTTATCAAGCAAAAACATATTATTGACGCTCATGCATGCACACTGATCCTTTCAAAAATGTATTATTTAATATAACTCAAAATTTGATGAAGAGCAATTCTTTTCTCTATTAAATTTTTTCTAACATTTTAAAAAGGGTTTTCTGGGTTTGGGTGGGCGAATCCTGTAAAAGGTAAAAAATTTTTTTAAATAATGTGCCAATGTTACTCACTGGGTTGCCAAGAATATATATTCCCAAATTCATTGGTTCATAAAAAAAAAATTTTAATTAAAAAAAAAAAAATTTTTAATTCCCAAATTCATTGGTTCATAAAAAAAAAAAAAATTCATTAAAAAAAAAAAAATTTACGTTTTAGACAGGCCTCATATATCAAGTCTTGTGTGAAAATGCACAAAATGTAATAAAAAATGATTTCGTCGGATGTTTGTTTTAAGGTGTTTATTTACTTTTCAGTTCTGAAGCACAGATAACAATATTGACCATGAAAATGTTGGACATGTTCAGACAACAATGCTTCAAACAATGCTTCATTAATCGTAAGAGGCCCTAACCCAATGAATTTCATGATGTCTGTAGTTTTGCTATTGTGTCTCCGTCTTTCTGGAAAAGTTGTTCTGAGTCGAATTGTACATCAAATAGATACACGAAATGAATTCCAGTAATTCATTTATAGGGAACCAGAAATGGACATTCTTAAGATGTGTCCGTTCAATCTACGTGTCTTGAGATGAACGGAAATGCCATTTCAAACTTAGGCCGAAAGGCAGACGGACAGAGCCTCTTATAGAGATGCATAGGTATATTTATAAATTCCATTTCAAACTTAAGTATGACCGACTTCTTGGCTGACTGACTCAGACAGACCCCCTGGTATATCAAAACCTTACGAAGATGCTAGTGTGGGGTACTAACGAATTCTATTTTTGTTAAACATGAAAGAACGAGCAAAATACGCCCGTAAATAACACAAAAAGATAAAAGGTAAGAAAGCCAGCACTCAAACATTCATACACACATAACAATTTATTTAACATGGTTCATTTAATTTGTATAAATTCCTCAATGAAAGTCTGAGTTTGTGTACAGAAATGTCCCTTTTACTGTTTGTATAAAATGTCTCCTTTAAAGGTTTGTTCTTGGAAAACACACGTGTTTGGGTGTGTGCGTAAATAGAGAAAATGAGCCGTCTCTCAACCCCTTTTTTGCCGTGTAAGAATGATAGGAACTTGTGTTCGACGGTACTTAAAAAAGAGAAAAGAAAAGAAAGGGTTTAAGCTTACTATTTGTCCTGTGTCCGATGAGGAGGAAGGGGGAGACGGCGTGGAGTGACAGTAAGACAGCAGCAGGCAGCTTCTTGCTCCAGTGCTTTAAGAGTCTGTTAACAGGACCGTCTTAATCGCTGGTCGTAGGGAAAAAAGGAAAAAGAGGCTGATCTTGTCATGGCTACTGCTTTTATTTTGTTTAACTCTGGTTTTGGCGGACGTAGTAAGTAGACAATCACGTGATAAATATTTTTGGCATTTTTAGCGCCTTTTTGCTAGAGCTTGTGGAAGCCGATTTTTATGGCTAGATTGAGTGCTTGCTGTTGAAGTGAATTTGCCACGGCTTTGTGTTCTTCTGCCCACGCCGGTATGATAACATATTAGGATGTCAATCCGATACTAGTTCAAATTTAAGCCTGGTTGAACGATAAACTAAAAATAACCATTTTTAAGACATGCCAGTTCAATGTACATGTTTTCAGAGGAAAGGGCTATTTAAAACTTAGATCCAAAAAAGCGGATGGACAGAGATGTGTGGTCAAATCTAAAGCTTATATTTCCAACCCTGACAGACCTATGAAAATGCTATTTGAAACCTAAGTGTGACTGACCGACTGATGGACTGACACCTTGATCTTCATCTTTTCTGTCCTCAGTCAGTGGAAAAATCCTTCTAGACTGAGGCAACTTTTATTTTTCTCCTAATCAAGAATGATGCTTTGAGATTTTCCCCACATTAAAAACCGACCTTATGCCTAACTCTGCCTTCGTAGAGTGACTCCTGTACATTTTAGGGGGCATTATATAGGAACAACCTTCCATTTAAAAATTTAAATATTTCAGATTTGCATTAAATTTGATCCATATTCATTAGGCACCAATTAAGTAAGATTCCCTGAATTTCAATTTCTTCTTTAGACCTCGTAAGCTTAAGCCGTAAATTTTAGACATTTTTTTAGAATTAAAAAAAATTTAAGAAATTTTGATCAAAATTGGTTTGGTTGTTTTGTTTTATGGCATATCAACCCTTTTCGGGTTATCTAATGTTGAATCCGGTTATTTTGGTAACAGTTTTGGGGAAGGGAGGAAGGGAGGGAGAGGAGGAAGGGGGGGGGGAGGGAAATTGCTGTTTTTTGTTTTTGGCTTTGCAGAAAATGATTGAGTTTTGATCAAAATTAGAATAAGGATTCTAGACATAATGGGTAGTATCATTATATCTTTATTTTAATCTTCGTAAGAGGATATAAAAGTGGTGCAAAGGTGTTCTATTCCGGGAATTAAATTTACCCATCCTGAGACGGGTATTCTAGTATTTTTTATATCTATCTATCTCTCTATAGATAATGTTAGGTATATATATATATATATATATATATATATATAATATTTATAAATAAATATAAAATTATTAATACCTACAGACGCTAGCGTTTCAAGCTTATTACTCTCATCAGTGCAGGAAAGTAACAATTTCAGACGGTCGGGAGGCGCGAACCCGGTTCACAGAGTCAGCCTAGAATCTGCAAGTTGTCGCCATATCCACTCGGCCAACGGAAACTGTCACGTAATTAAGGGAAATGAAGATCCATATGTACCTAGAAGTGGGTGCAGATAGAAGACTAGTCGAGAGTGTTCGACGAACGTATACGGAACTTTGCATTAAAGCTTTTTGACAGTCCATTTTTAAAATTCCCGAGAGTGCTCAATTTTAATTTCTTAAAGGGGCTTAGTATAATATTCATAAATAAATGTTAAATTATTAATACCTACAGACGCTAGCGTTTCAAGCTTATTGCTCTCATCAGTGCAGGGAAGTAACAATTTTAGGTGGTCAAGAGGCGCGAACCCGGCTCACAGAGTCAGCATAGGATCTGCAAGCAGTCGCCCTATCCACACGGCCACTGAAAGCTGTCACATGATTAAGGGAAATAAGGATCTATATAAGCGGGCAGCAGACAGGAGACTAATCGAGAGTGTTCGACAAACGTATTCGGAACTTTGCTTTAGAGCTGTTTGACCGTCTAGTTTTAACATCCCGAGAGTTCCTGATATATATTTCTATGTATTAGATAATCTCTTAAACTAATGAACGGATCATTATGAATTTTGGAATATATATTCTAGACAACATGGTAACATGGGCACATTATTTATTTTGTAAATTCTAACATTGAGGGGTTGCATCGATAAAAAAAGTTAGGTATGTGTATATGTATATTTTTATACATTGTACAGGATAAAATCCTAAACTAATGAATCGATTAGGATGAATTTTAGAATATATATTTTCGGCAACATGGTGAGTTACATGAGCACATTATTTTATTTGTAAATGTTACCATTTATGGTGTGCACTCACTCAAACTCGAACCCTCCTGCAAAAAAAACTTTAAAAATAAGTTTGATACAAGAAATTTAATAAAGAAAAGAATTGCTCTACCACAATTTTTTAGTTATATAAGTAATACATTTTTCAAAGGATTTTTAAAAGGAGCCCGTAAGCGTCAATAATATGTATGTGCTTAATAAAATCATAACCTATTGAACTTATCATTATGAATTATGGAATACGTATTCTAGGCAACAAGGTGAGAACGCAAGTTATTATTTATGTAAATTTTACCATTTAGGGGTGGAGTGCCACCGAAACCGTATCATACAGGGTGGGCCAAAATAAGGGTCCTATCTTTAAATTTGAATAACTTCCACAAAATAAAAGTTAAACTCACCAAACTTTATGTGTGTGTAGACTGACCCTTCCGAGATTTTTTGAAATAAACAAAACAAATTTTAGCCGAAAAACACTTCTTAAAACTTACAAAAACTAAAGTATTGTTTTTTACACTGTTTTAAGTTTTTTAAGCAAAAATAATGTTTTCTAAATGAGGGTACGTTCCTTAGGGCTAATACGGCTCATGCTTGCTTCGGAAGGGGTCCTTTACTTATTCTAAAAAAAAAATCAAAAAAAATCAATAAATAAAAAAGTTATTAATTTTTAAAAATATGACCCTTATTTTTGCCCACCCTGTACTTCCAAATAAAGAAAAAACATTCAAATTTACAACTAATGCAATATTTATTGCTTATATCCGTCCTGGGACGGGTATTCTACTAGTATACATACATATATATGTTAGTATACATACATATATATGTTAGTATACATACATATATATGTTAGTATACATACATATATATGTTAGTATACATACATATATATGTTTGTATACATATATATATATGTTAGTATACATACATATATATGTTAGTATACATACATATATATGTTAGTATACATACATATATATGTTAGTATACATACATATATATGTGTGTATACATACATATATATGTTAGTATACATACATATATATGTTAGTATACATACATATATATGTTAGTATACATACATATATATGTTAGTATACATACATATATATGTGTGTATATGTGTTCAATAGTAAATAGAGTTGTACAAGCCTTCAGCACTGAAAACAAATCTTTGTGTGGCACTCTAACATCAATACTCAGTTCGATCAGTCCCACACTAAAGAAAAACTGATTTTGATTTTGGACACTCATATGTCGAAATCGATCGGAGAGTCCATGATATATAATTTTTAAAATGTTCGGAATTTGTTTCAAAAACATTTTTATTAATACAATTGTTTCTGCCCATTTTCCAAACATACAATTCAAGATGTTTTCAAAATGCTTTTTCAGTGAAATTTTCCCATCAAATTAAACCCAAAAAACAGAACCACCAATATCAAAATTGGTTCCTTCATTTTACTGTTTTATCCCTTTTTTTCAAAATGAATAAACGTTTTAGTTGCATCCTTATGTGGGTAAATAGCAAAACTTAATATTAGAAGACACTCGAAAAACATGATCGTATTTTCTTTCATAATGTCCTCCATTAGTCATTTGATTAAGAGAATACACACAAAAGAAGCATATAAACATAGTGAAGACATTGCGTGTTCGAATCGCAGTCTCGTCATCAAATTTGTTTATACTTTATAATTATATGTTATTTAATCAAAATTAAATAATTAGTAGGTCCCAATGTAATTCTTACGTTTACAAAAATTCTCGCCGACGGACAGACAGACAGACAGACAGACGGAGAACCTGCTCGTTATATCATTTTTTTTCCTTACTCCTTGCTCTTCGATTTTCTTTTTGAGCTCTTGTTATATATTAACTATTGAGCTATTAACCTCACTTTTGTGTGAATTTAAAGGAATTTGCACACTCATACGTTGTAATCGACGGGAGAATCCATAATAATAATAATAATAATAATAATAATAATAATAATAAAAACAACAACAACAACAACAACAACAACAACAACAACAACAACAACAACAACAACAACAACAACAACAACAACAACAACAACAACAACAACAACAACAACAACAACAACAACAACAACAACAACAACAACAACAACAACAACAACAACAACAACAACAACAACAACAACAACAACAACAACAACAACAACAACAACAACAACAACAACAACAACAACAACAACAACAACAACAACAACAACAACAACAACAACAACAACAACAACAACAACAACAACAACAACAACAACAACAACAACAACAACAACAACAACAACAACAACAACAACAACAACAACAACAACAACAACAACAACAACAACAACAACAACAACAACAACAACAACAACAACAACAACAACAACAACAACAACAACAACAACAACAACAACAACAACAACAACAACAACAACAACAACAACAACAACAACAACAACAACAACAACAACAACAACAACAACAACAACAACAACAACAACAACAACAACAACAACAACAACAACAACAACAACAATAATAATAATAATAATAATAATAATAATAATAATAATAATAATAATAATAATAATAATAATAATAATAATAATAATAATAATAATAATAATAATAATAATAATAATAATAATAATAATAAGCTCTCGCTCTCCGATGTCTCTACAAAGTTTACACGGTTCCCATTGGCATAAAAGCACATTTTCTAATCGTTTCTCATTAATCATTGTTGAAAAAAGATCTATGAAAACATCGACCGGGCGATTATAAGTCAGACTGAGTGAGTCTGAGCAGAAACAAAGCAAACATCAAATAAAAACATCTAATCGAACGAGGGCTATAAAAGCCAGCATGCAGCAAATGTCGATCACCGGCACTTCAACAAGATATACAAACAGAATTAGAAAAGAAACAAACAAATGAAATATCTTACATCTGCAAATCTGTCTTCTTGTATGTTGCACCTCAGTTTCTGACTTTCCTTCTCACTTCAACTCTATAACCCTAACTCTCTCTCTCTCATATATATATATATATATATTTATATTTTTATTTATACATACATGTACAAAAATACCACTACACTGGCATGTCGATGTTATCGATCTTTACTTATTAGAAACTAAGATTTCCCAGGCAGAAAAAGTTTTATCTTTCACTTAGATGCACATGTATGTGTTTGTGTATATATATATATACATTACATGTCTCTCTCTCTATATATATATATTATATATATACATACATCACATGTCTATCGATACACAGATGTATATATAT
>OY744540.1:78617443-78639943 GCA_963556195.1 Sepiola atlantica
GAAAGAATGCATCAGTATAACTATTCTATACTTATAGCGAAATTTGTTGCTGATATAAAAAGTGGTTTCCATCTTTAATTGACATTTGCTGCAATAAAGAAAGACTTCTTCCCTGTCAGAAATACTCCGAGGAGGAATTATTATATTTGCAAAGAAATTAAAGCAAATTATAATTTTATTTCTTCTTTTTAACAACATAGACTAACGCTAAAGAAAACTAATGGCGATTAAGAATTTCCGGTCGACTTAATTTTATATATTAGATAAGAGGCGCACTTCATCAGGGGCTCACCTGCCATTGTCAAAACTGAAACTCCATCCAGCACACCAATATGCGTGTATGTCTCTGTATACATACGTATGTGCACATTTCAGAGTGTTTCTGGTGGGGTTATTATATCTGCCATTACTATTATTAACTTTTAATGAAAACCTTTTATCGATTACTTCTTGAGGAGACAAAAGTGAACTTGAGTATTCACGTCTACAGGGTATTTTTATAAACAGGTTTCTCTGCATCTATTCAAATTATACCAACTATTTAAGCTTAAATCAATAATCATAATTAAAGTCATATTAAGAATGGCCAGGTTTAAAAGGAACTGTGAGGACATCTGCCATATTGCAAATGTATTATACCAATGCTATTTTTCGATCGTGCAACTATATATGATTCAATTGTGAATTCATTTATTAAATATAAAAATGCCTCACCTAACAAAAGAGAACCTTGACATATATATTCACATGGGTACAGACAAAGGTTTTAGAAACGGACCCATCGTTTCATAGCCATACACTGCTTCCAAATTCCCAGGTATCCAAGCAAATATGTATAGCTGATCTTCAGGTTACAAACCTAACAGTTTTCAACTCGTAATGCTGAAGACGTATCTTCTCGGATTCCTGAGAATCTGGAAGCAAAATGGCTATTAAATCCCGTGTTTATTTTATTTTTTTAATGAAAATCGCTTCAGACAAGGCATGAAGCCACTTGATATAAGGAGCTAACAATAACGAAATATGATTATCGCAAAAAACAGGAGATGCCTATTGGCCTTAGTCTGTTCAAGACTAAGGCTATACATAGGAGGAAAACAGTCAGCAGGAAGAGAGTTTCACAAGACTGCGGTTCTTGGAAAGAAGCTACTGGAATAGGAAGCTGTATTACAATGCGGTATCAAAATAGTGAATTGATGGAGACCACTAGACCAAAAGAAGCGAACTGAAGAACACCTGCTATTATAATATTTATAGAAAAGACTGAGACTAGCAACATAACGTCTGTGAGAGAGAGGGTGCAGAGAATAAGGGTGTGGCCAATCAAATTACAGATACCTTTCTGCACCTTATCAAGAACCCTCAAATGGGACAGATTGACCAGCCTAAATATGACAATATTACTCCATACATGGTCTGATTGTAGATTTGTAGAGATAGAGAATAGCCTCAGGTGTGAGTAATTGTCTGGAGCGATAAAGAGAACCGACTTTACGAGAAGCAGAAAGAGCAATGGATCTAATGTATGAACTTCAAGAAATATTTGATGAGAAAGAAAGACCAAGAAGTTTCAGAGTCGATTTCTTCTCAAGAGCAGAGCCATCCATGAGAATCTCAGGAAGAAAAGGGGCACGCCTGAGATTGAAAGACACGAGCTGAGTCTTGACAGGATTAAATGAAACAAGTCATTTCATACCCCAATTCACAACGGAACCTATGTCAACTTCTAGATCAGCTGCATATTTCGACTGATCTGAGGGAGATAGGCGAGAAGCAACACCAGAATAAAGAGTGATATCATCAGACTAGATGTTAATTTTCTGAATAATATTCTCTGGAAGATCATTTATATAGAGAAGAAACAGTGTTAGGCCTAGAATAGAGCCCTGAGGAACATCAGCATTGATAGAAAAAGAGAAGGAAGATACACCATCCAAAGTTACTCGCACCTATGACACATTGTAAGGCAGAGCCCTAAATTTTTTCATAAATAACTAGATACAATATAAGTATTTATATATAATAGAACATTGTTCATGCTTGGAATTTCTCTTATTACTCTTTAACATATACTGTATAAGTAATGGGTTGTAAAGTACTGAACAATAATGAATGAATAAAGAATTGAAATTAATATTCCCTGGAAGATAATTTATATAGAGAAGAAATAGTGTTGGGCCTAGAATAGAGCCATGAGGAACACCAGCATTGATAGGAAAAGAGATAAAGAGAATCGTTTGCGTGTACTATTTTTATATAAATATGTTGGATTGTAAAGTACTGTACAATACATACACTGAACAATAATGAATAACGAATTGAAACCACTTTTGCCTTTTACTACGGTAATTGAGCACTCTGGTTTATTTTTCGAAAAAAAAACAAAACAAATAACATACATTCACTCTCTCTATACATATGTGCTAAATATTATAAAAACACTTTCATAACTGATTTGGGGCATTTTTTACCCCCTGGGGCGCGAACCAGAATTTTTCTGAGGTCAAGGATGCTCATTTTATATCCAGAACAATTGCTTCTACATTTTGGCCAAGTTTCAGAGAAATTGAATGGATGGATGAAAAGTTATGGGGCAAAAAATGTCATTTTTTGTCATTTCGGGGCCTTTTAACCCCCTGGGGGGCTAACCAGATATTTTTTTTTAAATCGGAGAATGTCACTTTCTAACCTGACCAAAGTTACAACTTCATGCAAAATTTCAGAGAAATTCAATGGATGGTTGCGAAGAAAAATCCGGACGGACGGACGGACGGACGGATATGCCTCAAAACATAAGTCCCCCCGATTTATAAAATCGGGGGACCAAAAAAAAAAAACTTTGAGAAAGTTGTTCTTCAGCTTTCATTTCAAGAAAATAAAAGATTGTCATTTATTGAGGAGAAAAAAAAGCAACTAAAAAAAGACAACCCCACCTTTTATCACTCTTTTATGACTGAGTCGTTGTCAAATGTCGTTTGACAATGAATGGACACATTATTAATCTTAGACAGGCAGTTACAACGTCAAGCTAATGTAACCGTGATTAATCTGAACAAATTGTCAATATGCAATCTCTCAACGGGCTCACTTTTTTAGGTATTAACAAACAAACGAAAGCAAAACTGGTCTTTTATATTTCAAACCAAATCAAATTAAAAAAAAACAAAAAAAAACTAACTGCTGAGAAACAAGACGTTTTTTTAAGCACCAAATAAAATCTGCCATAAAATCACATCATATTTGAAGTTTCAACGAGATTCTTCATAAAATTCTTTTTTTTTCTTTCTTTGCAATGTATCCAGAGAATTTTAGATCTGCACACTAAGTTTTCCTTCCCAAACGCTTCATAAAAAAAAAGAATAGAATCGAAGATAACCATTTTACATTCAATCGTAATTCTTGTTAATGAACGTCGAACGTCATCACTTCTACTGACATTCTAATTACAAAAAACTGGCTGATAGGTATCAGACAGACTTTTTTTCTTAAAATGTCAGTTTTATTTATTCTTTATATTTGTTTTGTTTTACGGCTTATCAACCATAAATAAGTGGTGCTTGTATAATAAAAAGCCGAAAAAAAGTTTTTTTGTCTTTTAGTGTTGGAGAGGTAAATAAAGGGCAGGCAACTCTTCACAACAGCTCTAGCTTTCGAACAATAGTTTTCTAACCCTAACCCTAACCCCTAACCCTTTTATGTCTAATCGACGTTCTCCTTGCACAGTAGCCACATGTGCAACGCCAATTAAAGCCATCAGTTTTGATAACTCGAAAACCGTGCTTAAAATTCGTGGTAAGAGTTACCTGCCCCTTATTTACCTCTCCAACACTAAAAAGACAAAAAAAACTTTTTTTCGGTTTTTTATTATACAAGCACCGAATAAGTTATGTAATGCCAAATCAAATTGTTGGATAAGATCCTGTAGTTGGGATAATTATATATTTTTTTAAATTCTTTTTTTTTCAGGAATGTAACAATAAATATTAATCTTAAAAGTTAACTAATAAAAATTAGAAGGAAAATGGGAGGCAAATAATAATTAATTAATGAAATGTCCCTTTTCGAAATCAACATGTAAGCATCAGAAAGTTTAATTGGATGTCCTGCTGGTTTGACAGGCCGAGAGCAGGCTCAAAGCGTTTCCTCCAATAATGGTGATGGAGAAGCGCCCATAAAGCCAAGTTAATTAACGATGCCCCCCTCCCCCGGTGTGGTGCGTCATTAAAATACCAATTTTAATTTGATTTCTCCTCAAGAGCAGAACCATCCATGAGAATCTCAGGAAGAAAAGGGACACGCCTACGATTGAATTGAAGCAAACATTTTATAGGCCAGAAGGCGTTTCTGATGCAAACCCGGTGTGGTGATGGGGACCAGTGCTTTTTATTAAGAGGCCATCTCTAAGTAATTGCCTACTGAGACTAAAGAGCGCTAACGATTCTTTACTGCCTAACCCCTAACCCTAACCCTTTACTCCATACTAATTTTTAAAATGAACTCACGTAGCCCTGGAAGTACATGAAATAAATCATCATAACAAAGTCTACTTTATCTATTCATTTATTTTCAGAGTGTTAACCTGGGTGAGGAGGAGGGCGAAAAGTACAATTGTGCCAATAACATTTTACCTACGTGTATAATATAACTTTCTGTTGCTCTATAGTTTTCTCAAATTCTGTACAAAGTTAATATGTTAGACAGTTACGTATGAACAACAACATAATAAAGCATTTCCAGAATGAAATGCTGCTGGGGGGAAAAAAAGGCATTTGACAGATTTCCTTTATAGTCACCAAATCATTTCGATTTCAGATCAGAGTGTTGTTGCTAAAATAATGGCAAAAACATGTATAGGCTAAAAAAAAAAAGATGAAAATAGAAAGGAGAAACATCTGTATTTTTTTTTTGTTTTGTTCCTTGCTTTTTATTTTGTCTTCTATTACAGATTGATTGTTTTTTTGTTTTTTTTTTGGAGAGAGAGAAGTTATTTCCCTTTTTTGTGTTTGTCAGAGAGAGAGAGAAAGAGAGAGAGGGAGAGAGAGCAGAATCGTTGTACAATCGCCAGATATCACAAGCATCTTCAGTTGGACGTCACAACAATGTCTCGTTCTTCCTATAAAAAGGGAATCAATAGCATCGCGGATATTTTTGGGGGGTTCCTTCTCTCTCAATCTCCATCTGGTACGAGAGAACGATTTTACAGCATCTTTACACTAAGATAAACTAAAAACGCTGACTCATGCTTACCCGCTAACCCACTTAGACATTTTATCTCTGCATCCGAAAAGAATTGGAATAGTAAGATCTCGCTGTTCGTGCTTCTATAAAAAAAAGGTTGAAAGAAAATATTTCTCGGATGCAAGGAAATAAAATAAGCGTCTACTGCTTTATTTGTTTTGCTTTTATTACTAACGAGTCACCACTTATCAAGGCCAAAAGCCACCCGAGGATTAGGGTGAATGAGATGGATTGATTGTCGGTTGAATGATGCAGAATATTATGAGAGGGGTGAAAACGATCAATGGAATGAACAAAGTTTGATTTGATTACTTATGGGAACTTCGCCAGTGAACTGACCCTGCTACCTCAACTGGTCTACATCTACTGACCAAGCACTATCATCCATTCTTTCATCATCATACTCAGTTTAACGTCTGTTTTACATACTGGCATGTGTTGGACGGCTTTTAGAAATTAACTTCCAGACTAACCCATCTCTGTCTAGGTTTTTATTTATCACTCTTCTCTCACATCTATACTTATCACTTCCTCCCCTATTTTCAATGGCCTTACGTCCTCCCTGCTAACTGACCCTGCTGCCTCAACTCTTCTACTACGACGAATCCGAGAATTCTCATCTATTCTTTCAACATGAAGAATATTATGAGATGATTGAAAATGATGAATTGAATGGACCAAATTTGATTACCTATGAGGACGGTTTATGACAAGTATTTGTTGACATTGGGTTTGAAGACGACCCTGTTGTAGTCTGCATGGAAGCAATCTCGTGGTAACGTGTTCCACAGAGGGGAAGTTCTCGGAAAGAAACCTTGTTCATGCAAATTCCGCCTATGGGTAGAAAGAAAAGTTCTTTTCCATTGAGGTAGGAGACGAGTTTTTACTGTGAATGTTTTACAAGGAGGAACCAGAGATTGGAGCTCAGTCGAGCACCTTCTGTGAAATTCGAGATAGAGTAAAGAATTTCTAGCAACGTCTCTTCTGTGAATTTCCAAAATGTGCAGTGTTCATTTAGTGATAAGGAAATAAATAAATGAAAAATGCAATTTTAAATTCAGCCCTCTGAATGCTGATTGGATAATCAGATCATGTGAGAGTGAAAGGGAGATAAATGAAAAATACAATTTTAAATTCAGCCCTCTGAATGCTGATTGGATAACCAGGTCATGTGACAAATCGGGAAGTATGTCTGTATATAAATTCAAATGACCTTATCAAAAGTTAAAAGAAATAATTTAAATGTCTAACAAATGGTAATCCATCTGTTTCAATCGGCAAACAATATTCATAGTCTGCAAACTGTAGCGGATAAATGTTGAGCAACTTAACGTCTCTGTTAGTCCATATATATAATTCACAGCATGTATATCGCAAACTTTATGCTTTAAAAAAATCACAGCGCATATGTCACGATACTTTTTAATATATATATATATATATGGGAAATGAAAAAGGAAAAACCAAGAGATATTTTTTTATATATTCATTAACGTTTCGTCTTTATTGTAAGACTTCCTCAGGATGATAATTTTAAGAAAAATGTCATGTAAGTACATCGAAATATTGGGTTGATATGATGGGTTGATAAGGAAAAGTAGTAGCCGTGGCTACTAAGAGCGCTGGACGAGGGCCCAGGCAGCGAGAAGTCAGTAGTGGCAAATAGTGAAATGAATATAGAAAGCTTTGAGTGGGTACCATTAAGGCAGCAGTGAAAAAGGGGAGGGGTGAGAGTGTTAGTGAATTTGCCTTAGGATGGGAGAGAGTTAAAAGGGGGGGCTGAGGTTTTTGTCGTGGTGAGGTGTGGTATGGATTTTGAGGGGTTGGGGAAAGAGAAGGGAGGAACTATATATATATATATATATATATATATATATATATATATATATATACATATACATATATATAATTATGGGCTCTTACAAAAATATATATTTATGTATATACTCTTTATAATATCCGAAAATTTTCCAAATTTCAAGCTCAATGGAGTTGTATTACAAGCTTCAGAGCATATATATATATACATTATTGGTCCATTCTAATGACCAAAAGAACAATCAATCCATAACTATACATTTCATTTTTTTTTTCAATTTCTTAATTTCCATACATCGTCGAACGACCACAAGCATACTTAGTTATATATATATATATATATATATATATATATATATATATATATATATACATAGATATATATATATATATATATATACACATATATATATATATATATACACATATATATATATATATATATATATATACACATATATATATATATATATATATATACACATATATATATATATATATATATATACACATATATATATATATACACATATATATATATATACACATATATATACACATATATATACACATATATATATATATACACATATATATATATATACACATATATATATATATACACATATATATATATATACACATATATATATATATACACATATATATATATATACACATATATATATATATACACATATATATATATATATATATATATATATATATATATATATACATATATATATATATATATATATATATATACATATATATATATATATATATATACATATATATATATATATACACATATATATATATATATATATATATATATATACATATATATATATATATATATATATATATACATATATATATATATATACATATATATATATATATATATATATATATATATATATATTGTTACGTATGTATAGTATAGTAATAATTAGTTGTCATACTACACATCTAAAAAAAACGATTAAGTTTAAAGCTCTCAAAATTCATACTTGAATTGTCCACAGGGCCACGTGGCACAATGGATAAAGCGTCAAATAATAATTAATTCCAAATGACAGTCATCTGGAGGTTGAAGGTTCAATCCTCACTAAAGGCGATATTAACTTAGAATAAGATAAAAAAAAATTACTTAAGACTTCTTCCCGAAACGAGAAAATTAACCCTTACGGATTAAATAAAGTATTCTGTTCAAAAATCCGATGGATCGGAGGTTACATCGGCCGAAACGATGTAAGAATAAAATCCAAAATGAGAATAGTGGTCTGAATAATCCAGTTTTTTATATGTTGTAATATTCAGATTGCACACCGATATATTCAAATCCTGGGCAGAAGCGCCCATCCATATCCCAATAATTCCGTCAGTAGTTAAAAGAAAAAAGAAAAAAGAAAAAGAAAAAAGAAATACCTCGGCTGTTAGATTTCTATGGCCCATTGACCCGCATCTCATTCTTCATAAATATTATCAGTTTGAAATTGTGACTGGCTTACCTGTATACATATATGTTGAAGCAGAATTTATCAAGCATTTAAATAAAGATAAATGGCTACAACTCCAAGTAATTTGGAGTTATTCGCAATAACATTTTACAACTGAACCGAATCTATCTCTCTTAAAAATGACATGCGCACACTTGCATATGCGGCTGCAGGTGTTTGTATATTTATATATGAAATATGAAAATTCTAGTCTGTAAATTGTTTGCTTTTTTTATGCTTTACTTTCTAAAATGAATAAATCTATTTGTAGAATAACTTTTGATCAAATCTGACAAAATTATATTAGCTGAATAAAACCGTTTAAAATTATAACAAATACCCAGACCCACCCAACTAGCAGCAAACCCTCCACCCTTCACTGTAGAGGTCCCTAGATGTGGGGACATATTTTCTACTCTAATAGCTTCTTTGCTTGGACCGTTTGCCTTTGAAATTCCTTCCCCGTTTCTACCGGGATCAGGTCTATTGGGGAGCAACCTGAGTGGGGAGCTAGGCAGCAAGATGTTTGTTCACATTACATTTAAATTTCTGCGTGTTGGGACACATGCAGAAATTTAAATGTAATGTGAACAAACATATTGCTGCCCAGCTCCCCACTCAGGTTGCTCCCTAATAGACCTGATCCCTATTACAGTAGTTCTATTAAGTATGTACATGTCAAGTCAACCCCCTATTTACTTGCCTCCTCTCAAGATTTAGACACAAGGTCGGTTTTAGTGTGTTGAAAATCTAGCTCCTCAGAAACGGGCACTGTTGATTGAGACAAAAATAAATATATTACAGTATTACACTTAACTCTCTTTGGACTATTTTCATTATCAACATCATTTCTCTTCATATTATTGTGAAAGCGCGTGTGGGGGACGGTATTAACCGGCATCAATGAATTTCATTGTGTTTTGTTCTACTCGGCATTATCCAGGAGCAATAAATGTAAGATTAAAGTCTTACATTTAAAAGTAAATTATTTTTTTCAACACTCAAAAGAAGAGGGGAATGGGCTGGGTTGAGGAGAAAGAGAGGGTTGGAGATGGGGAGGAATAATGGGGGAGGGAGAAAGGGAGAAAGAGAGAAAGATAGAGAGACGGCGAGAGAGGGAGAGAGAGAAAGTTTAATATAAAGATGTTACACACATTACTTAATTTCTTCTATTTTGTTTTTATGGCCCCGGGCAACGCCGGGTAGTCCTGCTAGTTTACTATTAAGTACAAAAATACAATGCAACAAATTAGACACAAGGCCAGCAAAAGTGGTGGGAAAATGAAAGTCATTAGTCATTTTCTGTCTATTCTACTTTGTCTATCCTACTCTTTTTTTTTTATTTATAAAAATCGCTCCAGACAAGGCATGAAGCCACTTGAATTAAGGAACTAAAACAAAAAAAATACTACTTCAAGGTCCAAAACAAGACAACGATAAATTTTAGATGGATAGATTCCGACCTAGGAAATAGCAATTCTTCCCCCTTTGTCAGAAACATCGTTCGTGGAATGTGAGGACTAAAGGACAAAATAAGGGAAGCAAAAGTTACGAAACTGCTGAAAGTAAACCCAAGGTCCGCTTTCTACTCTCCTTAAAGCTAGAATCATTGCAGACACCAGAATACCACATTCACACACTTTGATCTCAACCAAGAGGCCAGGAATAATAAGTCAAGTGTGTGTGTGTGTGTTTTCACTTTGATATTGAGCATTGTGATTGCAAACCTAGTTTCATGTTATGCTTTTGGGGAAGCGTACCTTTAATCATCGTTATACAAAGACACACACTTATGTGTATCATGTCTGTGTATGTGTGTGTGTGGTACACACCTATTTAGGATAGAGACATGGGTGAAACACATCGACACATTGATTGATTTTTGGTAACCCCCTCCCATCTCTAACTATGCATACACATTTACTTATTCTTAGTATTCTTAACTCTTTCTGATCTTATATCTATTCGTGTGTGTGTGTGTGTGTGTGTGTGTGAATGATTGAGTGGAAGAGAGCAAATCACGAGAAGAGCGAATATAGACAATACACGGCGGGGAATGCTAGGGTAAGGTTGCGGGGCGGAGTCAGGACGTTTCACAGGAAATCAATGACGGATTTACCATTCTTCGTCTTGGCAGCTGTAATGTAAAAGTAAGACAAGGGCGGAATCTCTCAACCGGTCTATTCATACTAGCCTTCAGAATTTGGCTGCAGGAGATTGGAAGAAAAATAAATCTACATTAGCGTTCTATTCTTGGGTATTATGGCAATTTCTTTTTAAATGTCTCTGAGTTTGTGTGTATGGGAACTTTTTTTTTTGCTTTTTATTAAATTTATTTTATTTATTTATTTATTTAATTTTATTTTTTAACTTTTTTCAAAAAGTATTTTATTAATTTTTATTTTTATAAGTTTTTTTTTTGTCTACCATTCCTGGTTATTGTGTCAATTTCTTTAAAAATGTTTGACTTTATGTGTACGTCCTGAGTTTTTTAAAGTTTTTTTTTTTGTTTTTTAAGTTTTTTTATAATTTTTTTTCAAAAACTATTTTATAAATTTTCTTTTTTCTTTATTCTTGGTGAGTATGCCAATTTCTTTGAAAAATGTTTGTGAGTTTATGTGTACGTCCTGTTTTTTTTGTTTTTTTTTCTTTTTTAATTTTTTTAATAATTTTTTTTCAAAAACTATTTTATGAATTTTCCTATTTTTTCCTTATTTCTGGTGAGTATGCCAATTTCTTTGGAAAATGTCTGTGAGTTTATGTGTGTGTGATATTTTTTTTATCTAACTATTTTAAAAAAAAGTATTTTATAAATTTTTAAAATTATTTTTTATTTAAAAAAAAATTATTTTTGCTTTTGCCTTTGTTTTATTCATTTTCGAATGGGCTGCTATCCAGCTGTCAAAATAAAAAAAGACTGAAGAGAAATAGTTTATTTTTTGTTTGTTTTACAAGATTCAAAATGAAAAAGAACAAAAATCTAACAAATGTAATATTTCAGATATCGATAAAGACAGAGAATCTTGATGTTAATAATAAACAGAAGAAACATAAAGATACGACATAAAACTAATTCACTCCAGGTTTGGAGAGAGAGGGGGGGGGGAGATAGAGAGATAGAAGAAAGAGAGAAAGAGGTAGAGAGAGAGAGAGAGAGTTTAAGTGAGAGAAAGGGGAGAGCAAGATATATAGAGAGATAGAAAGAGAGAGAAGGAAATATGGTGAAAGAGAAAGAGAGAGAGTGAAGAAGAGAGAGATAGTGAAGAAGAGAGAGTGAAGAAGAGAGAGAGAGTGAAGAAGAGAGAGAGTGTGAGTGAAGAAGAGAGAGAGTGAAGAAGAGAGAGAGAGTGAAGAAGAGAGAGAGTGTGAAGAAGAGAGAGAGTGTGAAGAAGAGAGAGAGTGTGAAGAAGAGAGAGAGTGTGAGTGAAGAAGAGAGAGAAGAAGAGAGAGAGAGAGAGTGAAGAAGAGAGAGAGAGTGAAGAAGAGAGAGAGAGTGAAGAAGAGAGAGAGTGAAGAAGAGAGAGAGTGTGAGTGAAGAAGAGAGAGAAGAGAGAGAGAGAGTGAAGAAGAGAGAGAGAGAGAGTGAAGAAGAGAGAGTGAAGAAGAGAGATAGAGTGAAGAAGAGAGAGTGAAGAAGAGAAAGAGAGAGTGAAGAAGAGAAAGAGAGAGTGAAGAAGAGAAAGGGAGAGAGAGTGAAGAAGAGAAAGGGAGAGAGAGTGAAGAAGAGAAAGGGAGAGAGAGTGAAGAGAAAGAGAAAGAGAAAGAGAGAAGAAGAGAAAGAGAAAGAGAGAAGAAGAGAGAGAGTGAAGAAGAGAGAGAGAGCGAAATAGATAGAGAAAGAGAGAAGTAAACAACACAGATAGAGAAAGAGAGAGAAAGAGAGAAGTAAACAACACTGAAAGAGAAAGACACAGAGAGAAACAGATCAAATTTACACACTGCCACAGTCATCACTGCTAATACTAACAGAGAGGCGTCACAACTGATTGAGGCTGACTACCTACAACGTGTCAATAACAAAACGACAACTGTTTGCAGTTTATGTGATGTGCAACCATCCACATATTCTGCTGGAGGAAAAAGAATTAGTAGACCATAGTGCTACAGCCCTAACAGCATTCTTCCGTTCTGCATCTGATGCTGACTGTGCCTCTTGAAAATTACCTAAAAGTCGAGCCTAGGTATGTTAAATCTACAGGGGGGTTTGAAAGTCTTTTTTTAAGAACAATCACCAAAGCACAGCTCCATACTGCTACATCATTCTCTGCCACAAAAAAACGATAGTGTTCATACAGACCTTCTCAATGTGTGATAATGTCAATGAAAGTGAATGAACTGAATCCGTTACATGTTCTTTTCTATTATTGTATTTCTTAGTGTTCTTATTGTTTTGTTTTTTTACTATTTTTGTCACCAGGAGATGAATACATTGGTCGACAAACAAAAAAGACTCCTCAGTGTTTTGTCATCATATCTGGTTTAACGTCCATTTTACATGCTGGCAACTGTTGTACGGTTTTTAGAAATCGACTTCCAAACCAATCTATCTCTGGCTAGGTATTTTTTAATCCCTCTTTCTCTCAAATCCATCTTTATTACTTCCTTCAATGTTTTCCCTGGCCTTCCCTCTCAAACTGACCCTGCTACCTCTACTGTTCTACATCTATTAACCGAAAAACTCTAATTCACGCTTTCAATTGGACAATATCACCAAAGTCTTCTGTTCTGCACACATCTTCCTATACTGTCCAGATTTAATCTTCCTCTAAGGTTATCAATTTTAAGCCCGTCCTGAAGACTTACATTATACATCCATCGTATTATTCTTGTATCATTTCTCTCCATGCAACGCATGTCCTCAACTATTACTTCTATACATCATCACACTGTGTACACATGCCTGATAGACCCTTCACTTAATTGACAGTGGTAATTCTCTGCTGGTTAGTAATGGCAGAAATTCACTCAACTTACTTCATCCACGCCAGTCTTTAAGACTCACATTACACATCCATTATATCACTCTCATATGATTTACCCTCATGCTGGGAAAATAAAACAAAAATATGGGAAAACAAAAGCGAAAATGTCTGCTCAGATTTATATATTTATTCCATTGGAATTCCACGTCTGCGTGTAAAAACTTGCAAGAACTTAATAAAGTGCATTTCAATAAGTCCCCATTTACTTTTAATCCACATGAACACAAAGTTTTTTTTTTGCTTTCATCATCAAGACTCAGACATTGCACGATGACGTCATAATAGACATTGTGTTGCCTCGGATGATAGCTAGGGAGATGCGCTGGAACACTGAAGCAATCTCTTGGGGACCATTCCTGCAAATGGCAGTCATCTGTCAAATATCTAATATGAATCGTGACTATCGGGATCGAGGACCACTGACGTTTCGACAGAGATAGGCTGGAAAATGAAATGGTCAGTTAGTCAGTTATATTTGTCACATTTCCTCGTTTCGCTGCGGTACCAGGATTGAATGCAGAGTCTATATACAGTGGATCCCTGTTATTCGCAGACTCACCATTCGCGGTTTCACAAATTCGCGGATTTTAAGCATAAGCATTGAATTAATATTTTCTTCGTAAATTCGGTAGAACTTAAAAATATGATAAGCATTTAAGTCCAACTAAGGCCAAAATGACAAAAAAACTACATTAAAAACGCTAATTATTCCGTAGGATTCATATTAAATGTGGCTCATACAAAATGATTGGTATTCCAAATTTTTGCGAACTTTATACGAAAATGAAATATTAAAAAAAAAAAATCATTGCGAACTTTATACGAAAATGAAATATTAAAAAAAAAAAATCATTGCGAACTTTATACAGAAATGAAATATTAAAAAAAAAAATCATTGCGAACTTTATACGAAAATGAAATATTAAAAAAAATAAATCATTGCGAACTTTATACGAAAATGAAATATTAAAAAAAAAAAATCATTGCGAACTTTATACGAAAATGAAATATTAAAAAAAAAAAATCATTGCGAACTTTATACGAAAATGAAATATTAAAAAAAAAAAATCATTGCGAACTTTATACGAAAATGAAATATTAAAAAAAAAAAATCATTGCGAACTTTATACGAAAATGAAATATTAAAAAAAAAAAATCAACCAACTTGCAAGCAGAAAGGGCTAATTTACGCTAATTTGGTGGCTTTCATGCAAAAAAAAAAAAACACATGCTCATGTACACAAACCTGATTTTTATTTAAGTTTGAGACATTAAAATCTATTCGCAGATTTGCGCTATTTTCGGTTGTGTCTAGTACGTAACTCTGCAAATAGCAGAGGGGAGGTTTACTGTATTGTAAAAGACTTGTGAATGGCAATGTCGCTTGGATTCGAATGCTACCTGACTAAGAGATGTTTTTTTGAATAAAATCTTGAAGGCTTCTAGTAGTACTTGTATTTTTATAAATGTTGATCAAAGTTTTTCTCAGGTGCTCAAGAACCAGCATGAATGTGTGTGTTAATGTGTCTCACATTAGAGAACCAAATCTAAGAAGAAAGCCATGAAACTGACAACAAAAGAATCAGTGATTTAATTATTTGGAATGGACGGTTTTTATGGCAACCTCACTACAAACCACTTTTCAGAAAGAAACAAAAAAACAATAAAACAGAAAAAGAATGAGACGTAAAAACCTGATAAAAAAAAAAAGAAGAAAACGACACCCGGTGAGACAAAGGGTTTCCTTTTGCCAGGCCAGAGCCTCCAAGAAAGCAAAATGGCCGGGTTACCTTTGAGGAATAAAATTAATTAGTTGTCTGAAAATGGAACATTCTCAGACAAAAATCATTACTTCTTTGAGTTGTCATTAAAAATAGTGGATGAAAACAAATAACAATGATTTGCTTAAGGGAAAAATCGATTCTGTTTAGATAGTGATTGTCTTGAAAATGAAAAAAAAGAAGAAGTAGCAATCGGAAAAAAATAGTTTTTATGTGCTTTGCCGGACCTAAATTCTCCGATATTTTTGTAATTGACACGGAAATATATAGACAGTCTGTCCTGTTTTTGTTTGTTTTTTGTTTAATAAAAACATTGTTTCGTCATGGTAGGATACCTATCATTTTGATAGGAACTAGACGACCTGCTGGGTCAACGTTGGTACATTGTACAGGGTGACCCATCTAAAAATGCCACCCATTAAATCTTTAAGAAAATGCACATAGATGTCTGCAATCAAACCAAAACCGGTACGAATAAACTTCAGTCTATACCTGCCTTGTCCACCAAGTTGCGGTTATGAATGTCCAACAGTCAATTATAAGCATGCCTGGATCATCACCATCACCATCAGGGGTTTTGATCACTCCTGGAGAAGGAACCCCTCCCTGGTTTCCGTCCACCTCATTGGTGACTGTTATTCAGGTTTTTTTGCCATAGTCGCTACACTAGACACTGCAGGTTGGCAACGCTATTTGCCCATAACTAGGTGTCTGCATACAGCGCCTGGTATTTCTAAATGGTCACCCATCTAGTATTGACCAGGCTCAAAGTCGCTTAACTCTGCTGATCTAGTGGTAACCGGTGTGTCAATGTGATTATACACTTGGATACAATGTGCAAAATTAGCGCTAACTCTGATGCACTTATCTCTTGGTACTGCCATGTTTTTAGCTGCAATTGGTATTGTCTTGGCCTTTGGGGCTTGATTTACGCCGGTCTATGGGTCTGTTCCTGTGCAGTTCTAGGAGGTCCACCCTCCCAGGCTTCGTCTCCCCTCTTTGGGGAGGAGTAAGTTTATTGCTTACTGCCTGAGGTGCCCCTACCGGGGAATGCCGACGGGGCTGCCCAGGCAATTTTTAATGGCCAGAGTGCTCACCTCTCAGGCGCTGGCCTTTCAAACCCCACTTTCCCAACCCGACCTTGGGTCACATCTTACTTGTGGGAGTAAGATAAAACTGGAGTAAATAAATACTTCTATACTAGCATAAAAACTACCATACACTTTTAAGTATTTTTCTATTCTTCAAACAGGATCTCCAATATTATATAGACTCAATTTTAACCAGAGATTGTACTGTCTTCAATCGAACCATTTGATTCTCGGCAGTGTACTCACAGAGTGAAATGAACCACATATTTTGGGGGAGAGAAATCGCAATGAAATATCGGGTTGAAAGATCTTGTATTTTGCACATCTAGGCCAAATATGGCTTCTTATCAATCGATTCTATACAAAGTATGAGACAAAGCAGAGGTAGGAACCTTCTAAAGAACCGGTTCTGGCAGTTTTGAGCTGGTCAGCCATTTTAGCTAACTGACATCAAGGATTGTCCATTGAAGTAGATGTCAGTCCCTAAGGCATTGTCTAAGATTACATTATCCAACACGGATGCATTTCAGACTCTGTCAAACAACATGCTTCCATTCTCTATTGACAGTTATCTGCAGGTTTGTCGCCTTTTCTATCTTCCACAACCTTATGTCACACCAGTCGCCATTTTGAACAAAGAGATTCCAGCCTTGATCTTATGAGCATTTGCAGGTTCTGTGGACGATGACAAAACTACATGTATTTTAATGGACATCGAATTACGTCATAGCAATAGGGTTGCTTGTTGGATAGTCTGTATATATAAATACATTAAAAGCAAACCCGTCTCAGGATGGGTAATACTAATTCCCCGAACAAAACAGTTTTGTACTACTCTTATATGGCATTATGAAGATATGATAATATTAAACCATATGTCTATAATCCTTATTCTAATTTTAATCAAGAGTCATTACATGATTTTGATTCTAGAAAATGTCTAAAATTTAAGGCTTAAGCTTAAAGGGTCTTAAGAAGAAAATGAAATTTAGGGAATCTTGCTTAATTGGTGTCTAATGACTATAGATAAAATTTAATGCAAATCTGAAATATTTGAATTTTCAAATGGGAGATTGTGCACATATAATATCTCCTAAAAACCCTTAAAAAAACTATAAAGAAACTGAGATTTGGCGAATATTTATTAATTGATGTCTAATACCTATTGTTAAAATTTTACAAAAATCGAAGGTATATGAATTGTCCCCCTTTTGCATAAAGCTAAATTAAACTAAATATAGCCTACATAACCCACCCTTCTCCCTAACAGCTGTGTTCCAAAATTCATAATGATCGGTTAATTTGTTTAGGAGTGAACCCCATACTTACAAATATATAAACATATACATATGTCTAACTTTATATAAATAAAGATAAAAAGGGTTAATTTTGAAAATCCTCCCATATTTTTTTCTTTTAAATCCGAGTATAGAAAATGAAAAAAGGAAAACCAAAAATATTATTTATGTATTCATAAACGTTTCGTCTTTATTTCAAGATTTCCTCAGGAGGATTGGTCTGAAGAAAATAACAAACAAGTACAACTATTTGAAACAGTAGCAGTAGCTATTTGTACTTATGTGTGTGTGTGTGTGTGTGTGTTTGTCATGTTTGTACGTTCCCTATAGAATGAAAGGGTAGAGAATCTACATAAAACCTAAAAGTGTATTCTTATGTAAAATTTACCAGGGAAGACAATGGAAGTGTTCCCAAATCTCTAAGTGCACCCTACGGGGCATAACTCCCTTAAAACTTCAAATGTATCCTATTTTCATGAAATTTAAATCATATATATAAAACTCTCTGGGGAAGACAATGGAAGTGTTCCCAAATCTCTAAGTGCACCCTACGGGGCATAACTCCCTTAAAACTTCAAATGTATCCTATTTTCATGAAATTTAAGTCATATATATAAAACTCTCTGGGGAAGACAATGGAGGTGGTTCTGAATCTCTCTGTTACCCTCTATGTGCCGAATATCTAAACATCTACATGTGCCCACCTCTGAGTGACCTGAATCCCCTTAAAACTTGAAATACGTATATTCGAATTAATAAAATTTAAACCATATGTATAAGACACTAATTCAGCAAGTTGTCAAACATTTCAGCTTCTTCCGATTATATTAGAGGGCGAAACTGGGAGGAGGTGTGGGGGGGAGGGGCAGTAAAAGAATAAAGTAATATGGTGTAATGAGCATAGTAAAAAGTAGATAATATTGATCCTCGTTGAATCCCGAGCAACGTCGGGTCATCCTGCTAGTCTTGTATAAAAAGAATTGTTTAAGATTCTATTCAAGATGGTCTGTGATTTAAATAGTCTGCAAAAGTTCTTGAGTTCTATCTGTTTAACGATCATTTACTTGATAAATACTTTCTTTCTCTCCGAGCTTATCTCACTGGCTATAAGTTATATTCTGCGAAAGCACCTTCACAGGACTACGATGCTTATACTGAACATATCCACAATGTTATCAAATGCAATTTCCTCTCTTAGAATTTCCTGTCATCTTCTTCCGCAGCATCAAATGTCACCAATCTTCAACTACATCCACCCATCTTTCTAGTCGATCTTGCAACAAATATCCGCGGCACTTTTCTTGAGTTTCCTCATGATGAAAAAAAAAAAAAAAAAAGTCCAAGCCAATCAATGAAAGCCAATGTTGACTTTTGTATATAAAAAAAAAAAACAGTCTCAGTTGACAGAATTACTGGAATCGGTTCTAAGAGGCTGCCAGCTGATATTAAAAGATTCAAAGAGAAGAAATGGAAGAAAAAAGAAAGAAAGAAAGGAAAAAGGTTAAATGAAGGAAGGACGAAAGAAAACCAGAAAAAAAAATAGAATCATGTTTTGCTTTGGTGTTTATCTTCAGATGTGCGACCGATGTAGACACCGGCCAGTAGAGACGTTCCAATACTAAGTCTGATCAGCTCAAAAGTGGTTAGTTTTGGTTGTAATCCAAGAGTTGCAAAGTCTTCTATCTGGTGAAGTGGCACGGCACAAGTAATTACTTCTGATTTATATCCTTTTTGAGTGGAAGGCAATCCGTAAGCAAACGGCAATACTGTTTTGATAGATCTACACATGATAGAATAGATTGCAAGACTAAGTTTGGGTCATGTTTCTTTTGTGAAGTTAATCCTCTGGCTCTAAGCAGTTTTTAAATAAAGGATTTACTTGACTTATTCGATTCTACAACAAAATATTTCACGATTGAAATATTGCTCTTTCTTATCTTATAAAAGGCCATTTATGTTCCTAATTTACTTAAATTACTTCCAGTGAAATGATTTATTTTCTGAATCTATTTATTTAACTTAAAAATTAAAATCAGGCTGTTATATTTCCCCGGGCAACGCCGGGACACGGGTCCTGCTAGTATCTTATAAAAGGCCATTTATGTTCCTAATAAGGTGACTTTAGAATCTTCTGATTAAGTAATGTGACTCCATCCACTGATGAAGTCAAACAGTTTCATTATAATTCTAGTCTTCATTTCTTTAGACCCACACCTACAAAAGTGAAAGCCATAGAACAAATAAAAATTCGACAATGTTGACAAGAATCCAAGAAAACTTCAATTGAAAGATAAATCTATGCAGGAAATACATGAAGAAAATAAATAGATAGTGAGGGGGTAAATAAGATTAAGAACTCTGATTCGTTAGAAGCTAGACTAAGCACTGGATAGCTATAAAAACAATCGTAAAATGTAAATCCATACAATTAGTCTGAGGATTTCTTCCGGGAATGAGAGAGACGTTTCTGTGCAGCTTAATTACCATAAGCAATGTAATAATTTAAGTCGGAATCTATCTAACACTTGTCGTTGGCTAGTTTTTGACCTTGAAGCAGTATTTTTCTTTTTAGCTTCTTACATCAAGTGGCTCCATGCTTTGTCTCCAGCGATTTCCATTTAAAAAAAGTAGATTTTCATACTAATATATATATATATATATATATATATATATATACATACATATATATATATATATACATATATATATATATACATATATACATACACATGTGTACATACATATACATATATACATATATACATATATATATATATATAGGATTCAAAAACAATATATGTAATAATTTGAATTTTCTCATTGCGACCCCCTCCTGTTATTAATGTTTCACTGTGTTATTATGCAAAACAGGAAAACAACAATTATATTATAGAACCCAAAATAACTTTTTGGGGTAACGTAAAATAATTGAAATACCTTTTTGATAAAATAATAATAAAAAAAAGGTAGATGTATACAAAGTAGAAAAATAAATAATATACAAAATGTCAATATGTGTCTTCTTCCGCTTCTGATGAAGAAAATGTCAGTATGAAACATACACGTTTCTTTATTTTCCTTCTGGGAATTTGTTTGTCAATAAAAACTTGTGGAATCGATGACAAAATAAAATAAGGAATCACCAAAGGAATAAAAGAGTCACGCTGAAGAGAATGGAATCAAAAGAAAATGAGAAAAATTCTGACATTTTACTCAATAAGACTCTTGCCCCCTCCCCCCCTCCCTAGTCCAAAGAGAAGCTTAAGAAACATTAAATGGCGAGTCATTTCCGGTAGAAATACATTGAAATTACAGTGTTTACTTTTCAAATTAGCACCCCTCCCCCCACCTCCGACGAAATCTGCTTCCTAGCCCCCTTAGGTGTGCATTTAGAGATTCAGGAACAGTGGCATTATCTTCCCCGGTCAATTTTATATGAGAATACACTTTCAAATTTTATGTAGATTCTCTAACCTTTCTTTCTATATGGCAAAAACAAACACACACACAGAGACATTGAGTTATATATATTTATATATATATATATATATATATACATATATGCACTCTAGTGGGTAGTATTAATACAGCCGTCAAAATCATAGCTTTAATACGTGTTCCTTCATAAGTTGAACACTGTTGACGTCGGCTGCCTATCGCGCCACTTCTGTATAATAGGTTTTAAACTCTCACCGATTTATGTAGTTGTTTACGGTGGCCGTGTGGGTTAAGGTATCGGAATTCGGGGTTTTGAATCCTGCAACCGGCTTGAATAATCATCTCTACACTGACAATTTCAGAAGGATGAAACGTATACGTATGTAGATAAACAAATATTTATAATTATATATATATATATGTAGAATTAGGTATATTCGGACTACTGTTCTCATCTTGGGTGTTTTTATCACAACGTTTCGGCCGGTGTAACCTCCGACCTTCTTCAGGTGTACCTTTTCGAACGCGGGAATCTTTCTGTCGAACACGGAAATCTGGACGGAATTTCGAACGGAACCCTTTATTAAATCCACGGGGGTAGCATGCTCTTGTTCCATCTGCCATGACTGGGAAGAAGTCTTCAGTAATTTGCAATTCTTTGTATCGCCCGCAAGGACCCGTAGCGCAGTGTATATCGTACTAAGTAAAATTCAGTTCTAAGTGACAGTCATCTGAAGGTTGAAGGTTCAATCCTCAGTGCGGGCGATACGAAGAATTGCGACTTACGGAAGACTTCTTCCCAGTCATGGCAGATGGAACGAGAGCATGCTACCTCCATAGATTTAATAAAGAGTTCTGTTCGAAATTCCGTCCAGATTCCAGAGTTCAGCTGAAGCCGGTCGGAGGTTACATCGGCCGAAACGTTGTGATAAAAAAAAACAAGATGAGAACAGTAGTCCGAATATACCAAATTCTACAAATTATCAACCCTCATCTAAAAAATTCCGAAATATATATACATACATATATATATACATA
Source organism: Sepiola atlantica (assembly GCA_963556195.1). Lineage (NCBI taxonomy): Eukaryota > Metazoa > Mollusca > Cephalopoda > Sepiida > Sepiolidae > Sepiola > Sepiola atlantica. The sequence continues at coordinate 78,639,636 of OY744540.1, forward strand.
TACATACCTATATATATATATACATATACATATATATATATATATATATATATATATAGCATCGGGTTTAAAGAATCTATCAACCAATACATTTGTGTAGAGGGAGTTGAGTTGTTTGTTTTGTGTTCTGAATGCAGATGGTGCCTCTCTTAGTTAAATGTTGATTTTTTTTCCACTTTTTCACTCTCACAGGAGGATTCTCTAAGCTCAGAGGTGAACAAACATTTACATCTATTTGTTTCTTATTGATAACAAAAAGAAAAAGAAAAACAACCTAATGACTATGAATGACGCAAAGTTTAACAATT
>OY744540.1:78644943-78897443 GCA_963556195.1 Sepiola atlantica
CAATAAATTATATAAAACAAAGTAAGTATATTTTTATTCGTGAGCAGTACTTGCTTTAGAACATCTCGGTCTTTGATTTACCAAGTTTCAAACGTATCGAAGTAAAAGTACATTCTACTCACCATAGTTTTATTTACCACATTTCTTTTTTGATTTTATGTATTTGAAACTTGGTGAAGAACGTCTGAAGCATTTGCCATTTCAAAAGTAAAAATAGGAGAAAATATTCCACCGTTGTAGAACCATCCATTTGATTATGGCTGAGCGGTTATGAATATTATTTTACGAGATGAAGTACCTGTCTATGCCGGGTTCTCTAAACTCTTACCGAATTTTATAGCCAAGATTAGAAGTAAAGAACATCTATAATATGTTTGTATCATGTTATTTTATTAAAAAAAGAAGATATATTCACGTTTATGATGCTGATCGATATCGATATTGGTTTGAAAATAAAAAAAGATTTTGATCAGAAAGACAGTCTATTGATCACTGCTTGCTGTTGTGAATTCGGAATAGCGGCATGCTGACTTAGAGTCGACGATTTTTCTGGAGTGCCTGCTGTTGTATTAAAAATATAAATATGCTGTGTAATGCTTTTGAGCAGGGTCGGGCAATCTTTTCAGAGTGAGGGCCAGATCAGACTTTTGGAAGGAGAACGGGGCCGGAGTGAAAAACGAAATCTCAGAATTACTATATTTTGTTTACATGAATAAATTGTACAACAATTGAATTGAACACTCTATAAATCTGATATTTTTTCTCAAGAGACTTCTGTATGTGATGTTATAAAAGGCGCCGACGAAGAGACATTTTGGAATCATAAAAAATAATGACGGGGGAAGTAGCACATTGATCCAGCATTCGTTTTGACACACCTCACATAAGTTCTGTTTCCAGCCCTTTCCTCGTCTCTCGTTTCCTCTTTGCCTCTCTCGTTCTCTTTTTCTATTTTTATCTCAGGCCAAGGATTTGAAATTAATAGTTAAAGAAAAATGAAATATACATGCATCATCGCTCGCTGCTATTCATACATTTTCATCCCACTGTAAATCTTAATTGAAACCTACTTCTACGTCTATGTCACCAAATGATATGAGTTTTACTGAGAGGTCCGCGGGCCGGATTGCAATAATAAAGCATAGCAGGGTGGCGGGCCGGACGCTAAGCCTTCGCGGGCCGGATGTGGCCCGTGGGTCGGAGGTTGCCCGCCCCTGCTCTTGAGGGTTAAATTGAGAATATAACTAAAAAAATGGAGATGATCAAAGAGGATATCGAATATGTCTCCATATTGGACATTCTCATTTTAATGGTTTTATCATCTATTATTATACTAAAGCTGAGTTAATCAACATACTAAAATATTCCTTAGTTCTGGGATTGAGTTATGTTTTAAAAAATCCATTAAAATTTTTCTAATTAGCCGTAAATTTTGATTACCTGAACTATATCTGTATTCCTTCCTCCCTCCCTCTCCCTCTCTCTCTCTCTCTCTCTGTGTTGATTAAACACTCTCTAATAGTTTTTAATATCTCTTTGATCAGAGAAGGAGTGAATCTTTGTTTTCAGCTAATTTTCATAGTGTGTTCGTACACACCACAAACACGTATGTAAATTAGATAGCAAAATAATAGGACTCTTTACTTTTATATCATCCATTAGGATAATATAGAAGTAAAGACACTCATTATCTTTAGTTATGCAACAAGAATTTCTTAACAGATATGACGTCACAGTTTATGAATTTTCGAACGAAATCAAAGTGGAACAAAAAGTGATAGTTTTTGTGACCCAACGGGTCACAGGTACGTCTAGTAACAAATATATATGTGCGTAAGAAATGTAGACACATGTATAGTTCTCTATGTAGATATATATATATACATATATGGGTTCTCTTTCTTGTGTTACTGTCTTTATCTGTTAAGCCATTCAGAAATTTGGCACTAAAAACTCGTCAGTTCTAGCAGTCGAACAATATGGCCGCCTCTATCTTGATTCATTGCAATACGAAGAACAAGGCTGATAGGGTCACACTTAAAATAGACATCTTCTATGAACCGATTCTAGCCAGGACAAGGGAAAAATTGCAGCGTTAGCAATGAATAAATATTGAATATTTCAAAAGAGAATATATATAATGGCACTAAGAATCTTTAACTTTTTTATAACAAATAATTTTTAAAAACTGAACTAATTTTGATTATTTGGACTACTGTTCTCATCTTGGGTGTTATTCTCACACTGTTTCGGCCGATGTAACCTCCGACCTTCTTCATGTGTATATTGTCAAACTCAGGAATTTTTATATCAAATCAGGGAATCCATACAGCATTTCAAACTGAAATCTTGTCGAATTCAGGAATCTGTAAGGAATTTTGAATGAAACTGTTTATTTAATCCACGGGGGTAGCTTACTCTCGTTCCGTCAGCCATGACCAAGTAGAATAATTTGTAATTGTATTCTAAGCATCACCCGTACTTAGGATTGAACATTCAACCTCTGGATGACTGTCACTTAGAACTGATTATTAATTAGCACTTATAGCCCTTATGCCACAGATCTTTGTGGACAATTCTATTATGAATCTTAGGGGCCGTAAACCTATTTACTACGCACTTGAAGAAGATAGGAGTTTACATCGGTCGAAACGTTGTGAGAATAACATCCAAGATGAGAATAGTAGACTGAATAATCTAAAGTCCGTTTACTTTGAATATTACTATATACAGATCCCCGAGTCTGACAAGATCAACTTGAAGAAGGTTGGAGGTTACATCGGTCGAGACGTTGTGAGAATAACATCCAAGATGAGAATAGTAGACTGAATAATCTAAAGTCCGTTTATTTTGAATATTACTATATACAGATCCCCGAGTCTGACAAGATCAACTTGAAGAAGGTTGGAGGTTACATCGGTCGAGACGTTGTGAGAATAACATCTGAGATGAGAACAGTAGTCCGAATATACCAAATTATTAATCCTCATCTCAAAACTTCCGGAACATTAAAAACTAAATTAAATATTTTAAATATAATAAAAGTATTAGAAAATTATGAAATTATATGTGATAAAATACCTAAATAAGGAAAACAGAACCGTCTGTTAGTCCTATAAAAATGACAAGAACTAACAAGATCTCAGGAGACTTGCTAGCTCAATCTAGGGGTTGCTGAATTACTCTGTTCACCATGTAACTTTCGTTTAGTAAACCTTGTTTCTATCCTTAATATTAATACCTGCTGGTTAGTAATATTAGAAGTTATCTGAATTTACTCCATCAACTCCGAACTCTTGCTGTCACGCTAGCACCTGCTCCTCCCTGTGCTCCATTTTCCTACTCAAGGTAACAACTTCTGGATAACCATCGCCATTCAAATATTAAGTAATAATAATAATTCTATAACATTCCCCAAAATTAAAGATAACTAGAAGAATACCCATGTTACATAATGGATGGACGTATGTGAAGAACGATTACATCAGCTAGCATGGATTTAGTATCTAGGTGAACCAGTGTAAGTTAACTTGACACGAACATCTGAAAAACAATCCGCTCTCTGGATTAAAATGTAAACAAGCATGAACTGTGAGTTAGAGTCAAGTTGGGAGTTCAAGGAAAAGTCAGACCTAAATGTGTTACGACAAATTCCATGTCTCCTTGAAGAGTGACGTCACGATACCGAGTGAAATAAATAAATATGTGTTTAATCAGTTTTTGGAAGTGGTGATGAACGGATATAAATTAGGGATGTGATTAAAAAAAAGAAAAATGGGAATTTAATTCCTAAAAAAGTTCATGGCGCCACTTGTTGTATGCCCACCTCCCCTTATCTCTAGTAGCTGTGTTGTATAATACATAATAATCGGTTAATTAGTTTAGGAGTAAATCTAGTACATACAAATATATCAAGATATACACATACATAACTTGGTACTTATGCAGATTAGGACCCAAGCTAAAATCGACTTGATGTTGATAGTTTCCGGATGTTTGCGTAGATGTCCGAAAAATGCCGAAGCGCTTATCCAATCAGAATGCGAAAAAAATAATCAGATGACAAGTTTACATTTTAATTGATTGAATCGCGAAATCCACTAATTGGAAATAAACAATTGATGAAAGTGATACTAAATTTTAACGAGTTAGCACAGGTTATTACTGCTCCCGAAGGAGTGATTAAAAAAAACTGATGCCAAAGAAAAAAATTAGTGAAAAAACCAAACTCTTCCATGCAGAAAAAACATTTTATAACCCAAACCCTAACCCGGTACTTATCCAAATTATGGCCCCAAGTCGATTTTAGCTTGGGTCCTAATCTGGATAAGTATCCCCTAACCCTAACACTGTTTTAACACTTGTTCAGTGATTTTTTTTCTTTAAAAAAAAATTAATGTGTAAAAAAATACATCCAGTCGCGTTTTGGATTTTTGGGAAGCAGGCAACCAACTTTTTATTCGGTTTGTTCCGGTTATCTACATAAACATCCGGAAACTACTGATGCCATGTCGATTTTAGCTTGGGTCCTAAGCTGCATAAGTACCCATAACTTCATAGAAAATATAGATGTCTAAAAACTGAGTTGTTGTTAATTTTGTTCCATTGAACGAGTGAAACTAATTGCAAAGCAGATGTTGCGAAAGTCTATTTTGTTTACTTGAAGTTAATGAGTCTGTATTCACCAGGAAGAAGGAATAGTTGAACAGACATTTTCTTTTCAATCTTGAAGACGAGAAAGGGAGAACGATACTGCATCAATGAAGAGAATTAGGATAATTTGTTTGACAATTTAGAAAATAAGAATTGAACAAAAAACAAAAACGCAAAGAAATAACAGATAATAATAAATGCTCTTAGTACCTTCAGCAAGAATAACAAATAAGAAAACCGCGACACCAATAGAAAAAAGTTTTACTTTTCGTCAATCCTTTTCACTGTTTTCTTATTCTTTTTTCTTTTTATGGGAGTTTTGGGCAAAGTTGTTTAAGTTCAAGAAAAAGAATAAAAAAAGAAAAAAAAACAATGTTAATTAATGATTAGAATTGAGTGTTGCACAAAAAAAAGTTTTGAAATTACCATGAGATTTGTGAAATAAGCTTTTCAGTAATGACATCGACATACAGAGCTGGTCCTACCCACCTCTGAGCTCCCCTAACTGATGGGAGGAGAGAGAGCTCCTTGTAGCCCATTACCAAAGGATGGTTACGGTGATAGGATTGGTTCCATCCAGCTTTCGAAGCTAGCAGTTGAGGGGTCAAGATATCAGGGTTTACATGTGTGGGAACAGAGAAAATGGAAGTAAAAAAAACAACGCTTGAGTCACTTGACATCATCGACAAAAACGGAAATCGTTATTAAAATCCCTCTGTAATTAGTCAAGGGGAGACGTGTATATAACCTAGCAACATAAATTAGTCAACTCTTTGTCTCTCGCCGATGAAGAACAAAAGAACACAAAGAGTAGAATAGGAAGTGGATCTTGTGTTTACTTCCGGCAGCCTCGTAACTCTTGTTTCTTTTATTTTGTTCTTTACTTCTCACATTCTATGAGCGATGTTTCTGACAAAGGGGGGAGAATTGCTGTTTTCTGGGTCGGAATCTATCCATCTAACACCTATCGTTGGATAGTTTTTTTTTTCCTTGAAATAGTATTTTTGTAGATCCTTACATCAAGTGGCTGCATACCTTGTCTGGATTTATTTCCCAAATAAAATAAAATAAAATAAAAAGTTATTGATATCATTCGGTTGAGAAGCTTCATTTCTGACAACAAGATATCACCATTTCTTCTCGATGTTTGACAGTGTTAATGAAAGCGAATAAACTGAATTCATTAGATTTTTTTTTATTTTTATACACTGTATTACTTATATTTCTAGTGTTTTTATTTGTATTTCTGCATTACTTGTTCCTCTATTTCTGTTATTTTTTTGTAGAGGTAACCAGACTTTTAGACCACCCTGTACATTTGCGATTAGTGGTGAACGAATTAAAAATAGCATCAGTGACTATTTTTTATAACCATTGTTTGATCGGTTTTCTATTGCGTAATAACCTAGGATCAAAGTGTAGTACCTATTTGGTTCATCCAGCCAATACTTTCTAATGAGATAGATAGATAGATAGATAGATAGAGAGGAAGAAAGAGAGAGAGAGAGAGATGTATTAAAAGCTACTTAACCGTGACCTTCGTAAACTAAGGCCGGTGCACTGAAAAGTGACATCATGCTATTAGATAGCAAGCGAGATGTGTTGAACAGTCAGACTGTCAGCAATAAATGAGTCTTTTAAAAAAAGATGAGAAAACTTTTAAAAATTGCATTTCAAAAAAGAAAATAAAGGAACACGATTCGCTTTGTATTATTTCGATTGTTCGGACTATCTTGGGTGCTGTTCTCACAGCGTTTCGGCCGATACCAACTCCGACCTTCTATCTTGTGAGGGAGTAATGAGGGGACTCATCATCAACATCATATTCGGTTAAACGTCCATTTTACATGCGTTGGGCCACTTTTAGCATTTTTTCCAAACAAACCTATCTCTGGCCAGGTTTGTATTTATCCCTCTTTTTCTCAAGTCTATCCTTATAATGGCCTTCCCCTGTAGACTGAAACTGTTACCTCAACTGTTCTACATCTACTAACCCAAGACCTTTCATCCATTCTTTCAACGTGACCATACCAATGAAGTCTCCTGTTATGCACACATCTCGCTATACAGTCAAATTTTAATCGTTCTTTGAGGTCATCAGATCAAAGTCTGTTTTTAAGACTCACATTACACATTCAGCATTATATATATATATATATATATATATATATATATATATATATATATATATTTGTGTTATAATGGAATAATTCCAGGAAGAAATCCGGGTATGAGAGCTCAATGTGGTAAACAGAGCAAGAATAACATAAAATATAATAACACGAAATTACATAATTGTATTTGTATTGTAGAGGGTGAATTCAGTTTTCTGTCAGTCTCAAAAATGTAATTGTCTAGTTTGATGCTTGAGTAAACCACAAGGTTGAAATAAATTATTGCATCGACAATTATGTAATTTCGTGTTATTATATTTTATGTTTATATATATATATATATACGGGTTATCTTTCTAACTGATACAGAATGCACGTTTTGGGATGCTGGACTTTTTATATTGAAACCGATTTTGCCCTCGTGAAGAGGTAAGTAAAGAGAACTTACATTCAACAGATAAGTTTACCATTGTGTGGTCGTTCATGAAGTAGATGTTTAGAGTCTGTGTATGCGTGTATGTGTGTATGCGTGTATGTGTGTGAATGTGCGTGTGTATGTGTGTATGTGTATATGCATGTGTGTGTATGCGTGTATGTATGTGTGTATGCGTGTATGTATGTGTACGTGTGCACATGTATGTGCGTGTTTGTGTGTATGCGTGTATGTGTGTATGTGCGTGTATGTGTGTGTATATGCGCGTATGTGTGTGCGTGTATGCGCGTGTGTATGCATGTATGTGTGTATGTGTATGCATGTGTGTGTATGCATGTATCTGTGTATGCGTGTGTGTGCATATACATGGATTGTGTTTATTTACTTTTTCTTTTCTCAGTTTCTCTTTCTTTTCTTGCCTTATGGAACTTCGTTCCACCCAACGAATGATTCAGTGTACGATGACAAGGGACTTCCTGGAAAAGCCGATTGAAAGACTTCTTTCTTTGATGCGGAGTCGAGGAAGAGAAATTATTCGAAACTTGACAGCGAGAGGAAGGGAAAGATGGCTGAGGAGACAAAAGGATGAGATGATAGGTCTGCTTGAAAGAGTCGATGCTAGATTCAAACATATGTGTATTTTTATCACTTAACGATGATTTCAATGAGAGGAATTAAACTAACAACAACCACTAGAAAAGGGTTGTTCATAGTCGCATCAGAATGAGAAACATAATATCGAATTTCAGCTATAGTCCTTGCAAAAGATCCACAAACAAAGCAATGAACACCCCCCCCACACATATATATATATATATATATATATATATATATATAATTTAACTTAGTACTATATCTACTGCACCATAAGTCCTTGCGGATATAGTACTAAGTAAAATTAAGTTTCAAGTGATAGTCATCTGAAGGTTGAAGGTTCAATCCTCGGTGCAGGCGATACGAAGAATTGCAAATTACTGAAGACTTCTCCCAGTCATGGCTGACGGAACAAGAGCATGCTACCCCTGTGGATTAAATAAAGGGTTCCGTTCGAAATTCCGACCAGATTCCCGAGTTCGACAGAAATATTCCCGAGCTTGAAGAGATACACCTGAAGAGGGCCGGAGGTTACAGCGGCCGAAACGTTGTGATGATAACACTCAAGATACGAAATGTAGTCCGAATAACGAAAATTATGCACAATAGGAGTTGTCTACCTGAAGCAAAAAAAAATGGGCAAACAAATAAATATGAAAAACTAAAATAAATATGAACAAGCCGCGTGTGCGTGGTCCCCCTCTGTATGTGACTTGATGTGGCGAGTGTAAAATGCAATAAATTTGGGCAATTTGGGGCATTTTTGACCCCCCCCCCCCTTTGACCCCCTGGGGGCGCGAACCAGATTTTTTCCAGGGTCAGCGATACTTATTTTATATTAGGAACAATTGCCTCCACATTTTGGCCAAGTTTCAGAGAAATTGAATGGATGGATGAAAAGTTATGGGGCAAAAAATGTCATTTTTTGCCATTTCGGAGCCTTTTGACCCCCTGGGGGGGGGGGGCTAACCAGATAGTTTTTAAAAAATCGGAGAATGTCACTTTCTAACCTGACCAAAGTTACAACTTCATGCAAAATTTCAGAGAAATTGAATGGATGGTTGCGGAGAAAAATCCGAACGGACGGACGGACGGATATGCCTCAAAACATAAGTCCCCCGATTGTATAAATCGGGGGACCAAAAAACTAAAATAATTTCACTGCATCCCGATGAACACTAGTAAATATAAATCGTTTTGAAAAAGGAATAATATTTTTCGTAAATATTAACCGTCTTTTGATTGCATTGCGCTTTTCAAATCTATCAACTCTCACTGATGAGACCGATTGAACATATCCAGGTTTTTTATGGCAAACAAAAACATGTATGATGTAATACAGTAAAAACAATTATTTGAGAGTAAATAAAATGTTTTAAACAAAAACTCGAACTCTATTCCTTTATATATATAGAGAGAATGCTCCGTTCGGTCTTGAGAGACAATGGATATACCCTGTAAGGTTGCCTGTGCATATAATTGTGAAGCAAAGGTTGCACAATCTCAACCACACATCTCCTGAGTCAGCACTACTTAATTCCAGTGGCAAGGAGAAGTGCAAGACGACTGGAAACACTGCCGGGATAAGCGGAGAGCACATACAGCACCTGATACTTCCCAAATGGTCATCGATTTTAGTACTGACCAGGCTCACAACATATATATATATATATATATATATCCACATAAAATTTTATAAGGAGATATAATTTTTTATGTATCAATTTTCAGTATTTACTTCAACGGTGCTCGATACATAAGTAGAGATAGGTAGTAAGTTATGAAAATATATTTATGGCAATTAAGCTACACAGAGGCTTCCGTGTTTCATCCCCGGGGAAATCTTCAACATTTTAGCCTGAAGATTCCTCCCGGAGATGAAACGCGGGAGCCTCTGTATAGCTTAATTGCCATAAATATATTTTCATAATTACTATATATATATATATATATATATATATATATATATATATATATATATATATAACTTCTTTGTAAAATGGTAGGAAAAATCCCAACAGAGTGCTCGATTAATTAAGAATTAAAGTTAAAAATTAAGAGTAAATATTTATTTATTCTGGTACAAAAAAATTAGTACAACATTCGTACCGTCGGTTTCAAGCACGGAAGGTCTTACCCATCAGATGAGATGACAACAGCAGCTGAAGAGAGCCGGATGGGTAAGACCTTCCGTGCTTGAAACCGACGGTACGAATGTTGTACTAATTTTTCTGTACCAGAATAAATATATATATATATATATATATATATATATATATATATATATATATATATGGAGAGAGAGAGAGAGAGTAATAAGCTTGTATATTTGATCGATTTTTCATGCCTCTCAAAATAGCAGTGTAATGACTGCAGTATGCATTTCCAGATAAGAAATGCATCTAGAAACATTTTTCATCCTTGCCTTTGCTCAAATGTTAAGAGCAACCCAATGAAAGGATCTGGGTTAATAGAAATATTCACACATACATAAATCTATGTCAATGATAGCATTTCACAACAAAGCCTCACCTCAAAGATATTCATCATTTCACAGAATGCATCCGTCATGCATCTATCATGATAAATGCGCAGTTTGGCGGATATTTACACATCTATTTCAATATTAAAACGCCATTAACTATCTGAAATCACTGACATACAGTGTTTATCAGAAATATGGTTGAAAAGCTCTTCTTTTTAAAACACGAAATCATTCAGTCATTTACATCTAAGTTGTATACAGATTTTAAAAGCCTTTTTTACTAACTGTCGGCTGTCGTTTTTTTTTTTAATTAGAATGTCCCAGTTATGTCTTTATAAGAAACTAGCCGTTCCACTCCGGCGTTGCCCGGAAGTATTTTTAATTCAATTGTTGAATCGCGTTTTCTTTTTGTTAACAAATGTCGTGTTTTTTTGTTTTTTTTTAATTAGAATGTCCCAGTTTGGTCTCAATTCACTAATACATTTGGTTCATCTTAAACAATCTTATTAAATTGCATCATCATTTAGTTGTTTAACAATTTGAAAATCCCGTTTGCCCTCTATAAGTAATAGTTTTACTGATATAACAAAGCAATAGTTTTACTGATATAACAAAGCAATTGTTTTACTGATATAACAAAGCAATAGTTTTACAGATATAACAAAGCAATAGTTTTACTGATATAACAAAGCAATAGTTTTACTGATATAACAAAGCAATAGTTTTACTGATATAACAAAGCAATAGTTTTACAGATATAACAAAGCAATTGTTTTACTGATATAACAAAGCAATAGTTTTACAGATATAACAAAGCAATAGTTTTACTGATATAACAAAGCAATAGTTTTACTGATATAACAAAGCAATTGTTTTACTGATATAATAAAGCATAGTTTTACAGATATAACAAAGCAATAGTTTTACTGATATAACAAAGCAATAGTTTTACTGATATAACAAAGCAATAGTTTTACTGATATAACAAAGCAATAGTTTGAGACACTTCTGTTGATTAGTGATACAGTGAAACTGCATTGAATTCTTACAGCTAAGTACATTTTATCAGCATCTATTATTGATTATATATATATATATATGCAATCATTTTTATTTATAAAGACATGTATAAAAGGCCGCTACACTGACATGTCGATGTTATCGATCAATAGTTACTAGAAACTTTGATCTCATCAGGCGGAAAAAAGTCGGATCTTTCACTTAGATGTTCATATTGGCAAAGAATGAAAAGAAAGTAAAATTCAAAACCGGGAGGTCACATGGTCAAATTTAAAACAATAAAAAAACGTTTGTAAGCTTAGATGAAGAGTTAAAAGATTGAAAAGTTAATCGATTTATAACATATTTCAAGGTCTCAGATCATAAGTAAAGATGGGGAATATATATACACTATATATGTATTATTTTAACTAGTTCTGTCACGGATGGCAATGTGATGGCTAAAGAAGGTTCTCTAGCAACCAATGCAAAGTAATGCAAATCTCAAAGGCAAAGTGTTATCTTGATCCACATCCTCTCATGCGGCTTGATTCAGAACAGAAGAAATTGAAAGATTACAGTTAGGAAATCCTATTGGTTCACAAAAAGAGGGAAACAATATTCCCAGCTTTGAAATACACATAGGAAAAGCCTAGACACACTCATGCAAAATCAAGATACCTGTCCAAGTTGAGAGTCATGTAGAAGCTGAGAAGTTCAAAAGGAAATTGTTTGAAGAGATTACAAGAAGAGACCATGATAAAAATGTCAATTCTTGGTAAAGGTTCCATCAAAGATAAAACAAAGGAGGCAGAATTAAGAAAAGATGGTGGCAACTCTGACCACTTAGATCTGCTGGAAGTTTATGCTGAAGCATCTGATGCATATCAAACAATCGTTAAGGCGTTCACAGAATTACAGACATACATAACTCTCTCTCTCACACACACACACACACACACACACACACACACACACACACACACACATATATATATATATATATATATATATATATATATATATATATATGATTATTTTTATTTATACAGACATGTACAAAATCTGCGACACTGGCATGTCGATGTTATCGATCAACTTTAATTTAAAATTTAGAATTAATTTATTTTATTTTCTTCCACATTTCATTCTTCCCAAATATGATCTGAGGTAAAGATCGGATTCTAACTCTGCCTGATGAGATCTCAGCTGTTGATCGATAACATCGACATGCCAGTGTCGCATATTTTGTACATTTCTGTATAAATAAAAATAATCATATATATAAAAGCTCTATTTGATATTGAGCACTCTTTATAAGCCCGGTTGAAATTCTTGGGATTCCTTGCCTGGATTATTATATATATATATATATATATATATATATATATATGGTCTAAGTTTCGAATCTCGCAACATCATGCAAAAACGTTATTCACATTAATGATTGTGGGATGTTTAGTTTTTATGCAGAGGTCTTCAAGAATTTTGAATCCTTTTACTGGCCGTTATAATAATAAAAAAAACTCAACAGTAAAGACATTTTTTTTAAGAAATCAAAACTAACACCGCCTGAAGATGATTTGACGAATCAAATCGAAAGTTCTCACACAACAGGAAAGAAAATGGAACAAGAAACCCATGGAACTTACATACAGCAATTTGACCGAAACATTAAATGAACCATTCGGAAAATTGAAAAAAATAAAAAAAGTCTTATCAAGCAAAAACATTCTGTGTTATTTAATAATGTTTGCATATATATATATATATATATATATATATATATATATATATATATATATATATATATATATATAATGACAAGCTACGTTTAAATTCGGGTAGGATTGTATTTCATCGTTTGAAGTTTTGTACAAGCTGCAAATTCAATTGGTGATTTTTCCTTGTACACAGGCCTGCTCCATATATGAAGACCTGTTTTTACTTCAATTTCCTCTAAATACTTGGCCCAAGGCCAGTCCAATCTAATATTACTAATGTATGCATATGCCCTTGTGTCTGTGCGTTGTGTATGTTTTTCTAAGTTTGTGTATTGTGTGTGTTTGCCTTTGTGGATATTATGGAATTGTTTTTATGAGCCTGAAAGTGTCTAGAATTATTGGAGTACCCATTTCTACCATAGTTCCACACGAAATATCCCCAATCTCCTGATTTTAATATTCACAAATAAATCTGAAGTGTTTCTGACCATCACTTCTTCTTCTTCTTTGCCCTTTCTTTTTCTTTTCTTTTCTTTCTTCTTCTTTGCCATCACTTAACCATCTTTTCTTCTTTATCTCTTTCTTTTCTTCTTTGCCCTCTCTTTTTCTTTTCCTTCTTTTCTTTTTTGCCATCACTTAACCATCATTTCTTCTTCTCTATCTCTTTCTATTCTTCTTTGCCCTCTCTTTTTCTTTTCCTTCTTTTCTTTTTTGCCATCACTTAACCATCATTTCTTCTTCTCTATCTCTTTCTATTCTTCTTTGCCCTCTCTTTTTCTTTTCCTTCTTTTCTTTTTTGCCATCACTTAACCATCATTTCTTCTCTCTATCTCTTTCTATTCTTCTTTGCCCTCTCTTTTTCTTTTCCTTCTTCTTCTTCTTCTTTGCCATCACTTAACCATCTTTTCTTCTCCTCTATCTCTTTCTTTTCTTCTTTGCCCTCTCTTTTTCTTTGCCTTCTTTTCTTCTTTGTCATCACTTAACCATCTTTTCTTCTTCTCTATCTCTTTCTATTCTTCTTTGCCCTCTCTTTTTCTTTTCCTTCTTTTCTTCTTTGTCATCACTTAACCATCTTTTCTTCTTCTCTATCTCTTTCTATTCTTCTTTGCCCTCTCTTTTTCTTTGCCTTCTTTTCTTCTTTGCCATCACTTAACCATCTTTTCTTCTTCTCTATCTCTTTCTATTCTTCTTTGCCCTCTTTTTTTCTTTTCCTTCTTTTCTTCTTTGTCATCACTTCACCATCTTTTCTTCTTCTCTATCTCTTTCTTTTCTTCTTTGCCCTCTCTTTTTCTTTTCCTTCTTTTCTTTTTTGCCATCACTTCACCATCTTTTCTTCTTCTCTATCTCTTTCTATTCTTCTTTGCCCTCTCTTTTTCTTTTCCTTCTCCTCTTCTTTGTCTCTCTGGTTCATGCACACATGTGCTCAGTGAAGCATAAAAGATTATGTCTATTTTAGTCTTTTAGTCATTCTACCAAAATAAAACATCAAATCTGTCCATTATTCCAATTATATTCCCTCATGCCGTTCTTCTCCAATACTAAAAATGGCAGCCAACATGTTTCAGTTTATTAGCAAAAATGTCCGGTTTTCTCTTGCTCTCTACCCATACATGTTAGTCTGTTTAATATCTATTTCAATCCGTTCATGTCTCTTCCTCCATACATATCTACCTCTTTAATTCAAGGATACGTCTTCAACAATCAGTCCGACAGTAATGTAATTTCTGTCGGTTTGAGGTATGGTTCTCGCCAGTCCTATGGGATCCACCTTCCCAGGCTTTACTTTCTCCCTTTGAGGTGTTAGCTAAAATGCCTGAAGCGCCCTTACCGAGAGATATTTGATGGGGTTGCTCAGGCATTATTTGTAGACCAGAGCGCACTTCTAAACATCACCTGACCTTGTGTCTAACTTTCTGAAAAGGAGACAAATTTAGCTCCATTACACAAATTTTAAGGGTTCTCACAGACTCCGACCCGCACCCTACTTTACTTCAAGACTACAATTGCTGGGACAATCGGTGCTTTTTTACATTGGCCCCCGCGTTAAATTTGACTCCGTCGTTAGGATTAGGGTCAAAATGGGGGTTAGAGTTAGCAGTAGAATTAGGGTCAAGGTTTAGGGTTAGGATCAAAGTTAGCACGGGTCCTAATGTAAAAAATGAAATATTGCACGGACATTGACCATTCTTACACAAACAATTTTGTATAGAAAATGTTGCTGACGTCAGTACTTTTTGATGACGTCATCAACTATATGAAAGATAGTACTTTTATACTTTTCACACACATCTCTCTATACTGTCCAGATTTAATCTTTCTCTGAGGTCATCAGAACTAAGCCTGTCTTTAAGACTCGCTTTACACTTCCACCGTATCATTCTTGTATCCTTTCTCTCCATGCAACGCATGTCCTCAATCCTTACTGGCCATGTTTCACTTCCATACATCATCACACTTCCTACACATGCCCGATAGACGCTTCCCTTGATAGAGTCTGTCAGGCATGTGTACACAGTGTGATGATGTATGAAAGTGAAACCTGGCCAGATTTCAGTTCAAACCTGTCTATAATTTCTCAATATTTAAATAAAAACGAACGAGTGAAAAAGACTAAGACATATCATTGACATTATACATATATTTCATTGACCCTGCTGTTTTAATATCATTTGAGTGTGCTAGTGTTTAAAAGAGCTGGAGAAACCTCCTAGTTATTATTAGAGCCTTCTCGGAAAAAAAAAGCCTCTAATTTTCATAAATAAATTCTTGCCGGGTAACTTGTTTACATTTCATTCAATAATGAAACTAATTTCTCGATCTTGAAAATAATTGGTCAGGCAAGCACAACTGATTAAATTATCAACCAATCAAATAGTATTTGCAAATATGGCTTTGCTGTCTCTCCACTATTTTTCATTTTTTTAAATTCAGTCTTTCATTTGAAATATTAATAGAATGTCCTTGCTTTGCTCGAAGACTCTCATCTTATGAAAAAAATAATAATTATTCTTTAAATTAGTTCTTTACAAGTCTTGGAGAAAATAGAACTCCAGCGAAGGTTTGCAGATGCCAAACATTTGCAAACTTTCTTTCGTATGTTGTGCTCAGTCTTTCGCCATGTTGTCCCACTTTTCTCATCTGAATTATTCAATCAATTGAATAACTAAAATGGCTCCTTTGTTCAGTCCACATTCGCAGTTTTTATCATAACAAATCCTATTATTAAACACTAATAATATGTATACAGATTAAAAATATATATATACAATAACTTCAGAGCCATCACTAGGTAATAAATTCGGTATATATCCGGTCCGATAGTGCTTGATACTAAAATATCTATTATTAGATATGGTATATTCATAAGCTGTTTATCGACATGCTGAGGTTTCAAGCTGTATGGCTTCTTCAGAGCCAATTTCTTTCTTACAATGAGCCAGTAGCTTATTTACATTGGCTTTGAAGAGGCCGTTTACATTGAAACCTCAACTTGTCAATGTATACCAAACACCTTATACACCAAATATATGTTATTCTATACTATACAGTACTGTGTCTGCTGGGGATACCACGGTTTCGTCCATATGGTCATACTAGAATTTAGGAAAAATTCCTGCTTCTTCTTTCTTCAGAAAGACTCATCAGTCTAATTTAATGCGAAATGTTGGAGAAAATGTCTAAAACCGGAAGTCATTTTCGCCGACATTTTGCATTAAACACGACTGATGAGTCGCTTTGAAATTTTAAATTAATTTTTATTATCTCATTATATTTCAAGTACAGTTTATGAAACAGAATCATTTTTCTTCTTTAATCATCAAAATAATACTAAACCAACAAAACCGAAAATTAGAATGAGGTGAATCAGGTAAAGACCAGGTGTTCGTATTATAGATGGTTTGGGCGGGAATTATATAATAAGTACGAAACTATAGTTAGCGTTATAGACATATTCATTCCCCTGAAGATGAACCCGGATGGGTCTGAAAGTACTTGGGACACAAATGAAAACTATGTCAGATTAATCGACCAATTCCCACCCGAAACTAAGATTCTGATTCGGACAATAGAAAGGATCTATGAAAGGATGTCCAGACATAAGTTGGCTGTCATATTTTAAAAAATATATATATATATATATATATATATATATATATATATATATATATAGAGAGAGAGAGAGAGAGAGAGAGAGAGAGAGAGAGAGTGAGAGAGAGAGAGAGAGAGAGAGAAAGAGAAATGAAAGAAGAGAAATAAAAAATGTAACAATGATAAATCTATTTCATCTTCAGTTATTCAATACAAGGTGTATTCGATAAAAGAATATTTATTCTTTTCCTTCCTTAAGCCAGGCTTTTCAAAGAATGGTATCTTATAATCAGAGGAATTAAATAGATAGATAAGTTGGTGGGAAATAGCCAAAAATCATAATGTGAAAAATTTGAGAAAGTTATAGAATGTAGATGTAAGTGCTTGAGAAGATTGTCGAAAATGCTAAAAATGTCCGAATGTCTTGAATAAGTGAAGATGAAATAGATTTGTCATTCGTACAGTTTTTATTTCTCTTCTTTCATTTATCTATATAATTGCTCTATCCCGTATATTGAGCTTTGAACACTTCATGATAGGTTCAAATTTCTAAAAGTATACTTTTAGTTTCATACCTACCTCTCTCTCTCATATATATATATATATATATATATATATATATATATATATATATATATATATATATATAAATTTAAAGAAAGAGGCAAAATGCCTTCAAAAACCATGTGTTAGATGCAGATATTTTTATTAAAATCAAAAATCAAACATTTTTTTTTCTTTTTTTCATCTGGACTTTTTTTATCTAATATTTCGCTTAATATAACAAGCCTCGACAGAGCTTTAGACAAATAAAAGGTATTAACCTCATTTTTTTTCGTAATAATCCTTCCTGGTCTTCTAGAAGTGACGTCCGATGTTGTGTGGACTAACAGTGTAAATGTCTCTTTTAAATTGAACTTAAATCGCGCATGGTTGCTGGTAGGTATAAATTTCGGAAAGTTCATTTTTTTAAGTATCTTTAGAATTTTAAACTTAAAGATATATATATATATATATATAAGTTAGGATATCAGATTTAAAAGGGTCAATTTAATCCTCGATCGAATAATAAATAAAAAGTGTCGATGGGAAAACAATAGAAGTACATAGTAAGCTAAAATCTGATCATTGAACTGTAGATGTTTCGTGTCTGCGATGTTTTTTTCTTACGAACACTTGACGTGGTCCAAACTCGCTACATCAAGTTTTCACTCCCATGAATAATCTACAAGTTATTTTCAGGATTTTCCGTGCAGTTGATTTTTGACATAATGGCGGATGCAAAGTTCGACCTGAAACTCACGCCTGAGTTTGACAGCTTCACGTCCGCGGCGGATTGGGTTGAGAGTGTGGAGCTAATCTGTGGCTCGTGTGGGGTCAAGTAGGTCGAGTTAGTCGTTCCCCTGTGCTTAACAGGAGGCGCTCTGGATGTTTACCATCAGCTAAGTGACAGTGATAAGGCTGAAATAGCTTGTAGATTTTTTGGGTCAAAACTTGCTGCATTAAGTTTTCATTGTGACCCCAGATTGAAAATTCTTACTCTTTTCTAATTCGCTTACTCTTTTACCTCATGGACCCACATGATGGCTCTTTTAAAGAAGATTTATCTTGTCAATGATCAGTTTTTAGTAGCGCTATATATATATATATATATATATATATATATAGTCTCGGAAGTTTCTCAACGATTAAAACTATATTAAAAAAAAAAAAAAAAAAACCCAAACTTATAGTCCCAAGTCTTCCAGTGGAAAATCACTCATGTAAGTCAATTTATTTTTTACAATTATTATATTAGTTTGTTTCTAACACTATTTTAAGGGATCATCAGTTGTTTACCATGAAAAACTGTATATATATACATATATATATAAGGCTCGTGATTCTAGACTGAATCTACGAACTGCGTTCAAGACCATGCGACCGCCTGCAATCACCACTCCTGCACTGACAAGGGTAGAAAACCCAAAATAGTAGAGCCCTGTTTGGAATTACAAGATTGTTGTCATCCTAGTGATTATGCAAAGTTCCGCTCGAGCATTGCCTCCACCTTCAATTACGGTCTGTGGCGATTTCTCACGGCCATGTTGGCATAGGCGTTGGGCTCGTGATTCTAGGCCGAATTTACAAACTGCGTTCAAGCCCATGTGACCGCTTGCAACCGTCACTCCTTTACTGAGGGGTTAATGAAGTTTGCATGAAGCATTGTTTAATGTGTATATAAAGATAATTTGTAGAAGGCAATACAATGCAGAGTTGTCATGGATAGACACGAACTGAAGCAAATTAAGACATATAATGGTGGAATGAGTTATGCAGTTTCCACCTTTTTTCTTAATACTAATATATATATATATATATACACTACAATCCTAGGTGCGTCAGGGTGGTCTGATGGAAGTTCTGTATGATATATGTTGGGATAATTTCCCTTTGTCAGAGGTGTGTCCAACCTAAATTCAAACGTTCAAATGAAGACCGCTACCAGCGAGAGCTATTCTGCATGAATTAAAATTGGTTTGAAATCAAATTTAAAAAAATGTTTCATACATATATACGACCATATGAAATACAAAATTAGTAGTGGATATTATATTTTTAATATTACCAGTTTCATAATCGCAAAAAAAAAAAAATATGAATAAGTTATTCGTCATCAAAATATTTTTTCAACTAAATCTCTTTTGCAAATTACATACATCTTTATTTTTTACTTTTATATATTTTATCATAAAAATTAAATGTTGTCTATTCCTATGGGAATGAACCTGTGGTTTTCTTTTCTTGACAGTATAAGAATTATTCACATAAAAGGCATGAAAAACAATGAAGAAGAAATATGATTTCTCTTTCAAATTATGTAAAGCTGACCATTCTTTTTACCTCTGGTTTTTGGATAGTTGCTTTCATAAGTTAAGCAGTTCTCCTTCGCTGAAAGAAACACGTGGTAAAAAAACAAAAGAAACAGATTCGTTAACATTTAAAACATAAATAAATTCACTGACTTTTTCATAGGATTGATTTTCTTGTTTCATTTTTTTGTTTTAAGAAAGGAAATGTCCGTTCATATATTTACCATTCCAGTGATGTCAGAAATTAATCAAATTAGTCATTTCCAGATATTTTCGTTTTTTTTTTGTTTTATTCATTTGATGTAAAAAAAAAAAATTTAAAACTATCAGATTAAGACAATGAATCTTTAATAAAAAATTACAATTTAGTGATGAGAAATGTTTAATCAGTTATTGGTGGACATAATTACTCTATCATTAACGAAACATATAATTAACTTCAAGTTTATCTTCCCGGGAAGATTCTTTCACAAAATTGTCCCAGACAAAAAACAATCATTTGAAATAATAAGTTATCATTAAAATCATTTAGAATCTGGAATGGTTTGTCAAAAAATATCTTAAGCAAAATCATTTATTTAAATATCCTGAAATAAAAATACACATTTTATATAAAAAAAAAATAATTGCAATAAAAACAACCAGAGTCTGAATCATTTGATTAATAATTTTAAATGACCGATTCTTTTATTTACTTTATAAACATAAATAGGATGTTATTTAGGAAATGTGTTTGACTAAATAATATAAATGCTATGACTGACTCCGTCTGCACTTACGATTGAAATAACAAGTCTGCCGCAAAGAAGGTGGGCTCCCTCTACCTGGCTAGAAACCTTTTCTGACCTGCCAGTATCTTATATCTCTACAAAGCCACCATTCGCCCATGCATGGAGTATTGCTGCCACGTCCGGGCTGGTGCACCAATCACTAGTCTCTCCCTCTTAGACAGGGTCCCAAAAAGAGCCTCTAATCTAAAAGGTCCCAAACTGTCTACGAAGCTCCAGCCCCTGCCCCATCGCAACAATGTTGCGTTCATGTGCTTATATTACAAATACTTCAATGGAATATCCTCCAACAAACTTGCTGCACTTATGCCCCCCCCCCTTCTCAACGTAAATACCCCCGACCAACCCATAAATCAGCAAAATCCCATGCCTTCACCGTAGAAGTTCCCAGATGCCGGAAAGATTTCTACTTTAATAGCTTATTTCCCTGAACTGCTTGCCTTTGGAATTCCCTCCCTGCTACATGTTTCCCCGACTGTACCAAAATGCAGAAATCAAAATGTAATGTGAATAAAAATCTCGCTGCACAACTCTCAACTTAGGATGCCCCTATTAATCAGGCCCTTTATTCTCTTTAGCTCCTTACATCTCAGTAACAATGTGCCTTGTTTGTGGTGAATATAAGTTAAAAAAAAAAAAAGCAAAAAAAAAAAAACCTCCCATATTAGGCCTACGGCACAAATTTTCTTGTTCAACGCTTCTCATAAATCATCCCCATAAATAATCAAACTTTTTTCATTCCATTTATCATTTTAAATCTCCTCATAATATTCTTCATCATTCAACTGACAATCTATCAATCCCATTAACTCTTATCTTCGAGTGGCTTCTGGCTTTGATAAGCAGTGACTCATGATAAAAAAAAATAACATATCCCTGCATTCTACCCAGATCTCTTTCCCCTTCTCTTTCCCATCACCCCTCATTCTATTTCCTCCTCTCTTCATAATTCGTCTCTTGCATAAAAGGTATCTCTGTTTCACTCTGACGAAGTTTCTTTTAATAAAAGAAACAAAATATCAGTCTACTTATATATTTTTGATGGGATTTTGGCTTTCATATTTTGTTGGGTTCTCCACATTTCCGTTTTATTTTTCTGTACTTAAAATCCAATCGCAATAATTTATTGAATGCATGTAGTACATTTCTGAGTCCCAACAAGACGATGAACACTTGTGTATACAAATATACTTGGATATTCTTATTGCTGAGTTGTGACAAATAAGTAAAGCGAGGTTTAAAGTAGGCAAACAGAAATTAACAGGAGGCAAACTCTCAAATACCCTTGCCAGTCACTTTCTGCTGATGAAAAATCAAACCAGTTAAGATAAAACTTTTGGACACCCACGCATCCTCAAACTGACATTCTCCTTCTGGCATGTTGCCTATTAAACACAATGTAACCACACCTTTTCTGGCATGTCGCCTATGCAACTTCCTGTAGCCATGCTCCCCTCTAAATGTATATTGTTTATTTAGCATACACAATTATTTCTCTTTGTTTTATGCAGGTGGCCACAACCTTTCCCACTTATCCAAGTGGGCTGATTGTTTTGCGGCAACTACCTGATGTTATTTTTCTGCTTGTACAGGTGGCATCTCTGTCTTGCTATCCTCACTTGGATGTAATATGCTTTTTACCTCACCCCCAGTGTGTTCAGTCACGTCATCCTGCCGACAGATTTCATTGATTCAGAAAATGTAAATATTTTTGGCTAAAAAAAAGAAAATAGAAACATGGGAACCAAATCCCAGTTTTCTCAATCACTTTTGGCGTGAGAGGGGGGGGGGAGGGGAGAGAATAGTGCTTCAAACTATAATGGAAAGCAGCTTTATTTGATTTTAACTATTTTTACAGAGTTTATGTGAAAATGGAATCCGTTTCATGCCGATATAGTAAAGAGAATTCAGGGAGAATTGATATCCGCAGCTTAACACATTTGCTTGCAATCTAAAATGATAAAAACAGATAAAATGCTAGCGAGTTGCTAAAACGGAATCTCACAGCTAAGCCTGTCATGATTGCAGATTCTTCATGGACGGTTTTAAATACATTCCCTTATAAAAAAAAAAGAACACCGTTTATGATTCTGCATATACTAGTCGAAATCCCCGTCGAAGCAGGTGGGAAATTCCTTTATGTAGCATTACGAAACTATTGCTTTTTACTTTTAAGTCATTAAAAATAAACGTGTAATCAACATTACGTATTCTCTTAATATGTTGAAATGGAGGGGGGAGAAGAAATTAGAAATTGACCGGGACCATTTGTTCTAGTCAGTGTTGTCCAGGATCAAAAATTGTAAGATTACAGTATCACTTTCGGTAACTGGTATATATTAAATCTCTTCGGACTATTGTCTTTTTCAACATCATTTATCTTGATATTATTGTGAAATGTTAGGTACAAGAAATCAGGAATTTTATAACTAATGGGGATATATAATTGAATAATTCTATAATTTCAGTATTAATTTTATTAACTGGATTATATTAACTCTTTTTGGACTATTGACTTCATCAACTTAACGTATCTTTATATGTTGAAATGGATGGAGGGATTAAAAATTCATCAGGACTATCTTTTCTACTCTGTGTTGTCCGGGATCAAAAATTGTAAGATTACAGTATTACTTTCGGTAACTGGTATATATTAAATCTCTTCGGACTATTGTCTTTATCAACATTATGTATTTTCTTAATATGTTGAAATGAAGGGGCAATTAAGAATTGATCTGGACTATTTGTTCTAAACGGCATTGTCGGGGATCAAAAATCATTATCAGCATTATTTCTCTTCATACTTTGATTTTAACGGTACTTTTGGCAGTTTTTAAAGGCCTTGTTATTAACATTATAGCATTAAAAGAGAAAGGAAGAAAGATAAAGAGAGAGAGAGGAGGGAGAGAGATAAAAGTTTTAATATTAAGATTTTACACATGTTATTTACTTTCTTTTAATTTTTTTTTTTATGGACCCAGTCAACGCCAAGTTAGAAAGGAAGCCGACTTACAATTTCTACGGCCCCTTAAGCTTAAGCCTTAGAATTTTGACATTTTATAGAATCAAAATGATGTAATGGAATTTGATCAAAATGAGAATAAGGATTTTGAACATAAAGTCTAGTATCATTATGTGTTGATTTTAATCTTTTTAAGGGGACAGAAAAGTGGTGCAAAACTGTTCTGTTCAAGGAATTCATTTTACCCATTCTGGGACGGGTATTTTTCTAGCATATATATATATCGTACGCCCTAATTTCTTGATATTGAATTCTTGGAACTGAAATAAATAATGTTATTAATGTATACGTCTCAACTTACACACACACACACACACACACACACACACACACACACACACACACACACACTCTCTCTCTCTCTCCTACATATGTATATATATATATATATATATTGTAATCCGGGATTTCGAATCGCATGACCGGTAGTGAATAGTCATATCTCTATGCTGATGAGTCCCGGTTTAAGGACGAAACGTATACGTACATAGATAATAAACAATAACAAATATATATATATATATATATATATATATATATATGCCTAGATAAATTTAAACAAAAGCTACTCGATAGCATATCTATCTGCAGTGGTCATTTTTTGGTTAGGTCTAAGAAAAATGCTGGAAAGATAGAATATGTGACTATCACTATGCATTAGTTTTTTTCTCATGATCATCGCAATCGGATCGGTTTTTGTTATTTCAAACTTAATCAAACGCTTCAAATAATGTATTTACTTACTTAATCTTATCTTCGTGATTATGTCTGAACAAGACTCAAACTATGAAACCAAACAAAATGATTGTCATTCAAAGACAGATGATATAACGTGCTGCTCTAAGCGAAACAAAATAGAATAAAATTATTTTGATCAACTCAATTTTGAAAAAGTTGAACCAATTAGCTTAAATCAAAAATGCTGATTCAATGAAATCTCAATGATATCTATCTAACATATAAATCTATCTCGTCCGGTTGTAGGAGTCAGACCCGAATAGCAGTCGATCTGATATATCGATACTTGATTCAAACTAGCCTATTTTTTCGTTTCTTCATTCCACTATGTTATTGGCATGAATGTATTTTATTTTGCTTTAGTTTCTTTCTGAAAATACGTATTCCATAAAAGATCACTTTTAGAGTGGAGAATTTTTCTCATACATTAGTTATTTCACTTGACTTCTGCAGAAAATACATATATAAACACGTTGTATTTGCCTGATGATGGTGTTAACACGTTTTATTCCCAGTAATCGAGGAGTCTATCAGAGGTGTGAGCCAGGACAAGGTAGGTGTCCTCTGCTAATTCTCTCACCGTTTTTTTTTTTTCAGACGTGGAGATAGATTTGGTGGAAATATTTGTCATGCAATTTGCTGGTCACATTTGAGAATCAGGTCCTTTTGGTAGCAGTTGTTATTTTGGATTTTGAAAACAAGACCGAAACGGTTTCTAGATTTTGAACTGAAAATATTTGGTTGAAGTATCTTATTCTTTTGACCAGTATTTTTTACTATTTAATTAGGGAGAAATGTTGAAGGAAAATTGATAAAGGTACCAATTGTTCTTAATCCATTAAAATCATTTAGAACCTTCCTGAATAACAAATCTGAAATAATTAACCCGTAAGTGCGCATATCCCTGAATTGTGACCACATCAACACTTCCTGTTCACACAAATAGAGAGAATTTTTTTTAGTTTTGTCAACGGGTTTTTAATCTCACACAATTACATTAATCTTATTAAGCGCTGAGTATAGCCCACATACACACCTCACATTTCAACAATCGTAATTGAACGTTATCACACATAAATCGGCAGGCAATCATTTTGCCGCATACTATGAGCGTCTAGCTCTTGGCTGGTTGTTTTGGTTTAACGGCATATCAACCGTTTTCGGGTTATTTAAAGCCGAATCAGGTCATTTTGGTAATGGCTACTACCCCCCTTGGCCTTTTGGTTAAGATCAAAGTGTAGTATCTGTTCCGATGGATACTGCACCCCATAGACTGGTATTGTCTTGGCCTTCGGGGCTTGATTTACGCCGGTGTATGGATCTGTCCTGTGCAGTTCTAGGAGGTCCACCCTCCCAGGCTTCGCCCCCCCCCCTCTTTGGGAAGTAGTAAGTTTATTGCTTACTGCCTGAGGCGCCCCTACCGGGGAATGCTGACGGGGCTGCCCAGGCAATTTTTAAACCCCACTTTCCCGACCCGACCTTGGGTCACATCTTACTTGTGGGAGTAAGATAAAAATTGGCCTTGTGCCTAACTCCTGGAGAGGAGTAAATCAATACTCTGGTGCCCCCTCGACGTAAATTCACTGGACCAACTCGACAATCAACTAAATCCCATCCATTCACTGTGGAGGTCCCCAGATGCCGGAGAGCTTTCTACTCAAATAGCTTCTTTCCTCGTGCTGCTCGCCTCTGGAACTCCCTCCCTGCCCCCTGTTTCCCCAACAGTACTAACATGCAGAAATTTAAAAGTAATGTAAACAGACATCTCGCTGCGCAGATCCCAGTTTAGGTTGCCCCCCCCAACCTTCTCCCCTTACATCTACAGTGGCGGCCTGCCTTGTTTGGGAGTGAACTACGTTAAAAAAATAAAATAAAATAAAAAATATGTTCAAATATTTATTCATGTTGTTTGGTTTGGTTTGGTTGTTTTGTTTTACGGCATATCAACCTTTTTCAGGTTATTTAATGCCAAATCCGGTTTGGTTTGGTTGTTTTGTTTCATGACATATCAATCCTTGTCGGTTATTTAATGCCAAATCCGGTTATTTTTGTAAAAGTTTTTATGCTTCAAGTTCTTTATATCTTCAAATATTTATTTATGGTATTTGGTTTGACTGTTTTGTAGAGGAAAATTGTTGTTTTTGGCTTTGCAGCACATGATTGAGTTTTGCAAAGGGAAAAGAAAAAAAACAATAACATCAATGTTTGGTGCACTTTAGGTCAGAAAGACGGTATCTTTAGACAGTTTTACATGGTAGCACCAAAGGTCTAGCTCTTGATTCCTATACAATATGGCATGTGTTATAATACAACTTATATATATATTATAAGGTAATTTTGAGATGCCTTCTACAACTCAATGAATGTGTAGTTTAATATTGGGCCTTACTTTAATAATTGAATATTATAAAATATTAAAAGATAATAATAAAGTTAATATCGTGTTGTGAGCTGGACATAAAAGGACATAGAATTTCTGATTCAATCCCGGCCAACACTGGGTCTCCCGGCTAGTGTATTATGAGGGCTAAACCGTCTGTTCTTTTAGATTTCATAAGTTTGTTTTAGCCTTTTCTAAGTTAATATTTCTTTTTGTTACTTAGATTATATATTTTCAATCAAATATTTACCAGATGTTAAAGCAGTTCTCAATATATATGCGTTGCCAAGGAAACCATTGATTAAAATGGCTAATAAATGCCAAAGACAGAAATGAATTCCTGTTCTTTGTAAATCTGAATTTTTTTTCTTTAATCTTTTATAAACATATCTGCAGCTCGCGTTAGTTTTATATAAACCTGTGGTTTCTCAATATTATTTACTTTTTTAATTGAAAAGAAAATAATTGCTGAACATCTGATTTCCTCATATGTTCTTTATATATATATATATATATATATATCCTTGGTATGAACGTGGAGAACCGGGAGAGGATGTCTCTGGACCAATCAGTTTGGCGCAAGTGTATCTATGATGGCTGTGGCAGATTTGAGGCAAAGCGTATGAAGTACTCCATCTTTAAACATACTTTGCGGAAGTAATCAGTGCCAAACATCCCAACCACATTTCAACCTTACCATGTGTGTGGTTTATGTGGCAGAGTCTGTCTGTCAAGAGCTGGTCTACCGAATCACATAGGATCCTATTATAGGAGTCTATAGGAGTATTATAGGTGTCAAACAGGAGTTTAATATAGCTACATACAAACGGAAACCAGTTGCCTTGTACGTCATATCTGCAGCAAGACTTGTAAAAATAAGTTGGGCCTGCTAAGCCATCTGCATGCCCACAACCGGCCGTTCATTGCAATCTTGTGGGGATGGCCTTCTTCTGTACAGAAGTGGCAATCATCATATATATATATATATATATATATATATATATATATATATATATATATAATATTTGTTTTTGTTTATTATCTATGTATGTATATGTTTCGTCCTTTATAATCGAGACTCATCAGCATAGAGATATGACTACCGATCATGCGATTCGAAACCCCGGAATCCGAGTATTTTACAACTACATCTAGAACCACTGGGCCACCGCTGAATAGCGAATAAACAGTGATAATTTTAACACTTTATCCGGCGGCTTGACGTCATGAGAGCATTCAACTCAATGAAAGGAATGATGCATTTATAGCTAGCGACGTCATGTTGTGTTAATACTAAGTAGATATTGATAACGGTTTTAATATATATATATATATATATATATATATATATATTATATATATATATGAAGAAGAATGAAAAGGAATTAGAGAAGCAAAAGCCAAATCATAATTCAATTCAATTGCTCAGAGCAAGGTATATTCCGCAAAAAAAAACAATTTATTCAAGTTAAATTTTCCTTAAGCCAGGCTTTTCAAAGATCAAAATCTTAGTACACCACTTTATATATATATATATATATATATATATATATATATATATATATATATATATATATTAAAACCGTTATCAATATCTACTTACTTACTTCACTTTAGGTTGCAGTGTTTATTTGACCTTTGATCTGCTTCTTGTATCAATGGGTTAGTTGTAAATAATGTGTATTAGGGTTAGGGTCAATGCTTAATCTTTTCTGTCCGCGGTCAGTGAAGGAGGAACCTGCTAGGCTGAGACAATTTGTATTTTTCTCCCAATCCAGAGTGTCGCTTGCTGGAAAGCCGGATTTTCCCCACATAAAAAAAACATCTATATCTAACTCTGCCCTTGTGTGGAGGCAAGTCAATAGGGACCTAGGTGTCGGCTGATTTTTTTTTCTTAACTCGCAATGTCCATGTGTAGCACTTGGTCGTCGGTTTATTTTTTTCTAAATTGTTCAAAGATATCCTCACATATTTGTAAAAATGAAAAACAAAAAAAAAAACACTAATTTCTTGTCAGTTTATATTTTATCCTTTAAATTAGAGATAATGTGATGAAGGCATTGAACTTCATTAAAAATAGAAACAGGGGTTGAATATATTGTTTTACTAAATTTATGAAACGTTTTATGAAACGATTTTAATTCATTTTAAGTTCAGATAAAAAATTATTGTTTGAAAGAGACTTAACCTAAAATTGAAAGGTTCATCTGATCAATTTCGTTGAGGATCTTTCATTTTTGTTTTTCGACAAGCAGAAAAGAATATAGAAATTCTTTTGCAAAAAAACTAATAAAGTTGGGATTTATTAAATTTAACTTTTGACTTATTTACCTGTGTGAACATGTTAAATCTTTCGTCAATCTTTTATTGATTCACACGCACTTAATTCTTTGAAATTATTATTTCAATATTCATTTCTTAAAATTCAGATTTTTTGTTTAATCTGGAAACTCATTCATGAGGAACTTAAATATCATAAAACTTAGATTATTATGAAAGTATTTTATAAACAGAAGAAATAAGGCTATATAATCTCTTTTACAATTTTAAATTATATTAAAAGACTTTAAAAGATTCCGTCTTTCATATTATATTTAAAAAAAATTTTTTTTTTAATGGAAACCGTTCCAGACAAGGCAGGAAGCCACTTGATGTAAGGAGCTAACAAAAACGAAATATGATTATCGCAAAGACAGGAGATGCCTATTGGCCTTAGTCGTGAAAAGACCAAGGTAGGAGGAAAACAGTCATCAGGCAGAGAGTTCCACAAGCGTGCAGTTCTTTGAAAGAAGCTACTAGCAGGAACCTGTGGAAATTCCACGCCTTCTTACCTACTTTCTTATATTTCTTCTTACCATAAAAATAATGTAAGCTATTTTTTTAAAATAAATAAATAAAACGAACATTTCAACTTATTTCCAGGTTATTTAATGCGGCATCAAGTAATTTGGGGAAAAGTTATGTGCACATTTCAAATGAACAGATAAATCTCGACCAGATTTACTATTCATAACTGATTGATAAAAGCAGAAGGCTCTCCGAAAATTCTCTCATATCTATCATCATAATGGGTTTAACGTCTGTTTTACATGCTGGTATGCATTGGATGGCTTTAAGAAATTGACTTCCAAAATAACCTATCTCTGGCCAGGTCGGTATTTATCCCTTTTTCTCTTAGGTCCGTTTTTATCACTTCTTCTCATGTTTTCCATGGCATTCCCCTATGAACTGAACCTGCTACCTCAACTGTTCTACATCTACTAACCAATGAACTCTCATCTATTCTTTCAACATGGCCATAATATCAGAGTCTATTCTTCTGCACAATCTCCCTATACTTTCAAGATTTAATCTTCCTCTGAGGTCATCAGAACTAAGCCTCTCTTTAAGACTCACATTACACATCCATCATATCATTCTCATATCACTTATCTCCATGCAACGCATGTCCTCAACCCTCACTAGTCAGGTTTCACTTCCATAGATCACACTGCATACACATACCTGATAAACTCTTCCCTTGGTTGATAGCGGTTACACTCTGCTGGTTAGTAATGGCAGAAGTTTCCTGAACTTACTCCATCCAATTGTAATTCTTGTAATCACGCTAGCACCTGCTCCACCTTGTGCTCCAATGGTATTACCAAAGTAAAAAAAACTTCTTGACAACCTAAATAGCTTCACCATCCAAATAGACTTTCCCTACAGATTACTTTTACAAGGGCCAAAAAATACATCTTAATTTGTTACATCTAGTGGCAGTGCATAGAACAGATGAATAAAAATAAGTATGCAAAAACCTTCTGTCATTTTCATAGCTATATATACTAGTTTGGCTAAGATCAAAGTGTAGTATCTGTTCCGATGGATACTGCACCCCATAGACTGGTATTGTCTTGGCCTTCGGATCTTGATTTACGCCTGTCTATGGGTCTGTCCTGTGCAGTTCTAGGAGGTCGACCCTCCCAGGCTTCGCCTCCCCTCTTTGGGGAGGAGTAAGTTTATTGCTTACTGCCCGAGGTGCCCCTACCGGGGAATGCCGACGGGGCTGCCCAGGCAATTTTTAAACCCCACTTTCTTGACCCGACCTTGGGTAACATCTTACTTGTGGGAGTAAGATAAAACCTGGCCTTGTGCCTAACTCCTGGAGAGGAGTAAATCAATACCCGTCCCAGAATGTGTACAGCGCTAGTTTAAAATAAAATCAATAACCGGAACAGTTTTGCACCACGCTTATGTCTGCTTATGAACATTAATTTGAGGAATATTTATTAATGTCTAATACTTATTATTAAAATTTCCGTGGCGACAGACATAAACAGAGGCTGACGAGAGTCCGATAAAGAGGCCTTTATTGGTCTCCTTTGTTAGGGTTTGAAACCGACGGTACCGATGTTGATCTGATCTTCTGTAATACAAACATTAATAAATATTACGCTCTTATTTTTTACTTTTCTTAATAATCGAGTACTCTGCTGGGATTCTCTTGCACTAACCTTACATATATATGTATATGTATATGTAGATATATGAATATATATGTATATATGATTGGAATATAAGTACATGATAAAAAAGTTTGTATATTTTTATGTAAGTGCAGACTAAGAGCAGTCCTAACGAAGATCATATTTTATTGTCATAGCTAAATATTATCATAAATAATTAATTGTGAAGAAAATCTTCTTGTATAAGACTAAAATATATACGTATACAAGATAACACAACCAAGACACGATTAAAAGTTGCCATTATTTAGAAGTCAAAAAAGCAGCATGCAAAAGAGAAAATGCAGATGAGAAAATGCAGGTGAAGGCATTCCAACATTTATAAAAAAAATGTGAACAATAAATCCATTTGAATGAGATTCCTATTCTAAAAACTTTGATCAATATTTGAACTAAAATACTTAATTTTCTGATTATCTTAAAGAATTTTAAATATTTAGAATGAAAAATAAAATAACCATAATTCTTGTATGTATCAATGTTGCAGTTTATACGTTTGGTCGGTTTATGGACCAGGGAGTTGAGAAAGTGGTTGCATGGAAAACCTACCTGGGTTTACGGCATCGCTCAGGTGTATTGAATATGTCAGTGCTAAGATAATCCCTTGTAGGATGTTCACCATCTGCAAATAAAAAAAAACAAAATAACATAAGGATTAAATTTATAAAAGAATATATATATATACATATTATTGAGGCATTAGTTATTAACAATTCTCGACCTAGCCTGTGCAGACAAAAGATTTTGAAGGATCAGTTGGAGATCTTTAATGATTCAAATCCACCATAACGTTGAGAGATTTACGTTTTTTTGTTTTGTTTTTTTTCTCAATCATTTTCTCCAACTTAAACAATTTTCCCCTCATATCTCATTCGATTTTCTTAGTTTTAAATTTATCATTCTGACGTTTCCTCTTAGAGGGTCAGACGATAAGGCCTTAAGGAAAATTTTAGCAATTTTCTTTTTTTTTTCCACCCGCCTGTTTCATTGATTAAAACATGTTTCCTCTGAAATATACATATATAATAATCAGGTAATAAACTTACTACTTTCTGGTTTAAAACATTTTTTTTCCAATTCATACGATCGTTTCTACCGGTTTAAACCATACAATTTTCTTAATTTCGATAAAAGATTTCATCAGTGAATTTTTTTCTCCAACAATTTTTAAAAAAACTAAAAAAACTGTCACTTTAAGTATTTCCATACATTTCACCTTATAAAACTTTATCAAGAATAGCATTTATTGAACAGAGTTGGATAAGATGTACAAAAAGGTTGGCAGTAGTAGTGTCAGGTAAACCCAAATAGCAGGGTTGGTAAAGTAAATGAGTTTCTTAGGGTGGGAAAGGGTTAGGGTTAGGGAAGGAGTTTCTTAGGGTGGGAAAGGGTTAGGGTTAGGGAAGGAGTTTCTTAGGGTGGGAAAGGGTTAGGGTTAGGGAAGGAGTTTCTTAGGGTGGGAAAGGGTTAGGGTTAGGGAAGGAGTTTCTTAGGGTGGGAAAGGGTTAGGGTTAGGGAAGGAGTTTCTTAGGGTGGGAAAGGGTTAGGGTTAGGGAAGGAGTTTCTTAGGGTGGGAAAGGGTTAGGGTTATGGAAGGAGTTTCTTAGGGTGGGAAAGGGTTAGGGTTAGGGAAGGAGTTTCTTAGGGTGGGAAAGGGTTAGGGTTAGGGAAGGAGTTTCTTAGGGTGGGAAAGGGTTAGGGTTATGGAAGGAGTTTCTTAGGGTGGGAAAGGGTTAGGGTTAGGGAAGGAGTTTCTTAGGGTGGGAAAGGGTTAGGGTTAGGGAAGGAGTTTCTTAGGGTGGGAAAGGGTTAGGGTTAGGGAAGGAGTTTCTTAGGGTGGGAAAGGGTTAGGGTTATGGAAGGAGTTTCTTAGGGTGGGAAAGGGTTAGGGTTAGGGAAGGAGTTTCTTAGGGTGGGAAAGGGTTAGGGTTAGGGAAGGAGTTTCTTAGGGTGGGAAAGGGTTAGGGTTAGGGAAGGAGTTTCTTAGGGTGGGAAAGGGTTAGGGTTAGGGAAGGAGTTTCTTAGGGTGGGAAAGGGTTAGGGTTATGGAAGGAGTTTCTTAGGGTGGGAAAGGGTTAGGGTTAGGGAAGGAGTTTCTTAGGGTGGGAAAGGGTTAGGGTTAGGGAAGGAGTTTCTTAGGGTGGGAAAGGGTTAGGGTTATGGAAGGAGTTTCTTAGGGTGGGAAAGGGTTAGGGTTAGGGAAGGAGTTTCTTAGGGTGGGAAAGGGTTAGGGTTAGGGAAGGAGTTTCTTAGGGTGGGAAAGGGTTAGGGTTAGGGAAGGAGTTTCTTAGGGTGGGAAAGGGTTAGGGTTATGGAAGGAGTTTCTTAGGGTGGGAAAGGGTTAGGGTTAGGGAAGGAGTTTCTTAGGGTGGGAAAGGGTTAGGGTTAGGGAAGGAGTTTCTTAGGGTGGGAAAGGGTTAGGGTTAGGGAAGGAGTTTCTTAGGGTGGGAAAGGGTTAGGGTTAGGGAAGGAGTTTCTTAGGGTGGGAAAGGGTTAGGGTTAGGGAAGGAGTTTCTTAGGGTGGGAAAGGGTTAGGGTTATGGAAGGAGTTTCTTAGGGTGGGAAAGGGTTAGGGTTAGGGAAGGAGTTTCTTAGGGTGGGAAAGGGTTAGGGTTAGGGAAGGAGTTTCTTAGGGTGGGAAAGGGTTAGGGTTAGGGAAGGAGTTTCTTAGGGTGGGAAAGGGTTAGGGTTAGGGAAGGAGTTTCTTAGGGTGGGAAAGGGTTAGGGTTAGGGAAGGAGTTTCTTAGGGTGGGAAAGGGTTAGGGTTAGGGAAGGAGTTTCTTAGGGTGGGAAAGGGTTAGGGTTATGGAAGGAGTTTCTTAGGGTGGGAAAGGGTTAGGGTTAGGGAAGGAGTTTCTTAGGGTGGGAAAGGGTTAGGGTTAGGGAAGGAGTTTCTTAGGGTGGGAAAGGGTTAGGGTTAGGGAAGGAGTTTCTTAGGGTGGGAAAGGGTTAGGGTTAGGGAAGGAGTTTCTTAGGGTGGGAAAGGGTTAGGGTTATGGAAGGAGTTTCTTAGGGTGGGAAAGGGTTAGGGTTAGGGAAGGAGTTTCTTAGGGTGGGAAAGGGTTAGGGTTAGGGAAGGAGTTTCTTAGGGTGGGAAAGGGTTAGGGTTAGGGAAGGAGTTTCTTAGGGTGGGAAAGGGTTAGGGTTAGGGAAGGAGTTTCTTAGGGTGGGAAAGGGTTAGGGTTATGGAAGGAGTTTCTTAGGGTGGGAAAGGGTTAGGGTTAGGGAAGGAGTTTCTTAGGGTGGGAAAGGGTTAGGGTTAGGGAAGGAGTTTCTTAGGGTGGGAAAGGGTTAGGGTTAGGGAAGGAGTTTCTTAGGGTGGGAAAGGGTTAGGGTTAGGGAAGGAGTTTCTTAGGGTGGGAAAGGGTTAGGGTTAGGGAAGGAGTTTCTTAGGGTGGGAAAGGGTTAGGGTTATGGAAGGAGTTTCTTAGGGTGGGAAAGGGTTAGGGTTAGGGAAGGAGTTTCTTAGGGTGGGAAAGGGTTAGGGTTAGGGAAGGAGTTTCTTAGGGTGGGAAAGGGTTAGGGTTAGGGAAGGAGTTTCTTAGGGTGGGAAAGGGTTAGGGTTAGGGAAGGAGTTTCTTAGGGTGGGAAAGGGTTAGGGTTAGGGAAGGAGTTTCTTAGGGTGGGAAAGGGTTAGGGTTAGGGAAGGAGTTTCTTAGGGTGGGAAAGGGTTAGGGTTAGGGAAGGAGTTTCTTAGGGTGGGAAAGGGTTAGGGTTAGGGAAGGAGTTTCTTAGGGTGGGAAAGGGGGTAACGTCAGTAGTAAGCAGACCGGTTTGGTGAGTGATTAAAGATGATTGGTGGAAGAGATGAGGTGGAATGTTAAGAAAGAGGGTGCATTAAGTGGGTGGGTGGGTGAAAATGGGAAGTAAGGAGGAATTTTATGGTGAGGTAGTACATAGAATACAGGATGGTGAGAGTATATTCTAGAGTATGTAGAACCTAAAGAAGCATACCCTTGTGTTTAATTATTTCTTGTGCTATATAGTTTGTCATTTGCTTATTTCCTTTTTCCTATTCTATATTTACACACATTATATATATATATATATATATATATATATATATATATATATATATGCACACACACACACACATATATATAAGGAATTAATAATTTAAAATAATGACAAATGAAAATAGGAAAATCGAAAATAATGTATACGTTTATCGACGTTGCATCGTTATTGTCCTCTGTATTTTCCCACATTTTATTATTTTCTATATCTATGTAAACATCCTCTTCGGAATAAATATGTTATCGATTTTCTAAGAATGGCTGTAGTTTAATAAAAATAAAAAAAAATTAAATTAAAAATAAATAAATTCATTACACTTCATAGACTGACGAATCACATATTTTGAATTTTAACCTCCATGTTTTTATGAAAAAAAAAGAAGTATTTCCACGTCATAGACGCACTACGTATTTCAAATTTAAACTGCTATGTTATTCTTCACATCATCTATCCTGAAAGAGTCTTTGAGCAATAAAGACGAAACGTCGATGGACATATAAACTATTTTCGGTTTTCCTGTTTGCAAACACAAACTATATGTGTGAGTTTGTATATAAAACACACATACGTGCCTATACGTGTGAGTTTTTATATAAAGCACACATACGTGCCTATACGTGTGAGTTTGTATATAAAACACACATACGTGCCTATACGTGTGAGTTTGTATATAAAACACACATACGTGCCTATACGTGTGAGTTTGTATATAAAACACACATACGTGCCTATACGTGTGAGTTTGTATAAAAAACACACTTCGTGCCAATAAACGGTAAAATAAACCATGGCATCAGTGAAAATATTTCTTCCCAAATCATCCAAAAAATTCAAAAGATAATTTTCATAATTTTTCACAAAATGATTACACTTTATTTTCGAAAAAAAAAACACGATGTGTTAAAATATAATTTTTAAATCAATAAAAAGCCAATAAAACTAATATTTCTCCATTTGGTTTTATTCGGCATGGGAAATTACACACATATTAAAACCAGTTGCAAGCAGCAAAACATCCAATCGAAATTTAGTTAAAGTCTAATCGATTTTGTTATAATTATTGGTACGAAGAAAAATACACTGGAACTAATATCGGCAGATAGACGGCAAAAGAAAACAAACTCTTCATGATTAATTCAAACAATTATTAACCCTCCGCAGATGAATTATATTCGGACATTGTTTCATTTTGAAACAATTTATTAGTGAAGGTAAAGTGAACGCTCGCCTGAGCTCCACTCTTTGGTTGCTCCTTGTAAGACATTCACAACTTCTACTGCACCCACTGGCGTAGCTAGGGGGGGGGGGGCGAGGGGGGCGGGCCGCCCCGGGCGGCACACCTGAGGGGGCGGCATTTTGAGAGGGTAAAAATAAGTAAAGAAAAAAATTAAAAAAAACAAAAGTTAACAA
This sequence comes from Sepiola atlantica, assembly GCA_963556195.1. Taxonomy (NCBI): domain Eukaryota; kingdom Metazoa; phylum Mollusca; class Cephalopoda; order Sepiida; family Sepiolidae; genus Sepiola; species Sepiola atlantica. Next base: position 78,681,750 of record OY744540.1, read on the forward strand.
AAAATATGAAATTTTATACTATAATTTTATATAATAATAAATTTAAATGAGAACATTTGAAAACCTGAAAATGTTATGAAATGATAAAATCATTTTTATTTACTTTTTTGTCGTTGTTGTTAAAGTCCGAATTTTCGCCAAATAACATGGATGTATCAAGGAGAGAATAGTCCGATGTAGTTTTCTTTTCTTTGTCTTCATAATGTTATTATTTTAAAATTTTCCATGGACGAATTATCTATGGGCGAATTATCCATGGACGAATTTTCCGGGCACCCAAATGCCGGGGGGGGGGGGAGGCGGCAAATTTTACTACCGCCCCGGGCGGCAAAAGGTCTAGCTACGCCACTGACTGCACCAAAAAGAATTTCCTTTCTCCTTCCATGTACCTAGCGCCAAATGAATTTCCATGGTCATAGCTTCTTTGCAAGGGTTTCCCAACTGTGAAACACATTATCGCAGGACTGCTTTCCTGATGTTTATAACTTGGTCATATTTAAATCCAATCATGTCGACAAATTCTTGTCACCTAGCGCCCCTAAAAGTAATCAAACACAGTTTATACCATTGAACAGTGTTAATACCCCCATAGTGTTCCTAATCTTTCGGTTGGCTTTCATTCCATTAACCCTATCCTCGAGTGGCTCTTGGCCTTGATAAATGGTGACCCCATTAGTAAAAAAAAAAAAAGAAAAGCTTCGAGTGATGATAAGACAGGCGTTTGTAAGTGAATATGATACAAATGCTTGCTTATATATTCAGATTTTACTTCCCCTGAATTATACATTAATTTAAAAATGAACCCCAAAATATCAGTTCATCATTTTTAACTCATATCCTGTGGACAATTTTTTAAATCCAAAGTCCTGCAAATAAATGACCCAAAATGGCTAAAATCTGTTGTTTTTTTGGGGTTTTTTTTTTTTTTTCGTTTAAATATTTATAATGCCTTTACTTTTCGGACAGATTGTTATGATATTTGACAGTATGACTGGAAGACACTTTTGTTTTATATAATGTTGTTGTTTGCACTACAAATGATCTTCTGCATTGTCGTTTATTAATTATAAAATAATAGTAATAAAAACAGTTATACCAGACAACTTCGATGGTGAGTTGGATAGTAAAACAATTGATGCATTCAGTTACAGACATGATCACATAAACAGATATAAAAAGTAATTATTATGAATGTATATGAAGAAAACTGGTAAGGGCGTAGTCTCTCCAACTATGGTGTTTCAAAGTTATTAAAAGTTAGATTTAAACAAATGGTTATCATTTTGTAAAGCGTTGTTGTGTGATACTAAGTCACTCAAACAAATGACCTTCCTGTTTCAAGTTCAAAACAATTTCCGAAATTAAATGTAGTAAGTCACTCAAACAAATGACCTTCCTGTTTCAAGTTCAAAACAATTTCCGAAATTAAAAGTAGTAATTCACTCAAACAAATGACCTTCCTGTTTCAAGTTCAAAACAATTTCCGAAATTAAATGTAGTAAGTCACTCAAATAAATGACCTTCCTGTTTCAAGTTCAAAACAATTTCCGAAATTAAAAGTAGTAAGTCACTCAAACAAATGACCTTCCTGTTTCAAGTTCAAAACAATTTCCGAAATTAAAAGTAGTAAGTCACTCAAACAAATGACCTTCCTGTTTCAAGTTCAAAACAATTTCCGAAATTAAATGTAGTAATTCACTCAAACAAATGACCTTCCTGTTTCAAGTTCAAAACAATTTCCGAAATTAAATGTAGTAAGTCACTCAAACAAATGACCTTCCTGTTTCAAGTTCAAAACAATTTCCGAAATTAAATGTAGTAAGTCACTCAAACAAATGACCTTCCTGTTTCAAGTTCAAAACAATTTCCGAAATTAAATGTAGTAAGTCACTCAAACAAATGAATATATTCAAATTATGAATATATATGAAGAAAACTGGTAAGGGCGTAGTCTCTCCAACTATGGTGTTTCAAAGTTATTAAAAGTTAGATTTAAACAAATGGTTATCATTTTGTAAAGCGTTGTTGTGTGATACTGGAATATGAAAATTATTTGAAGTCGGTGTGGTTTCAGGCTGTATGGGACATTTTAATCGGCAGAACTATAGAAAAATGTAGATATGAAAGAAAGTTCTTAGTCAAATGATAGCATAAATCAATTTTATATAAATTATATTATCATTCATCTAGACATCATTTTATCTATCGAACGTGTCGACATTTTAAGATCATAATCACCACATTACTGCTAATAATTGAATTTACATAAATATATTTCAGGAAGTTGTTGAAAGATATGTTCATGTGCTGATAGAGTTATATTCGATATAAATACTGGGTGATAAACAAAACTAAGCTATTTCTTTTTTAATAGATTTGTTAATAATGAAATTTATTTCTGACAGTATATAGTTAATAATGAAATTTATTTCTGACAGTATCTTATGTATGACGTTGCTATTTTGTTGACACTCGTGCTTTGCGTAAGTAATACAATTAAATAAACGATTGATTTAGTCCACGGGGCTGGGGATAAACAAACAAAACCACAAACTTTCAAAGACTATCGCTCTGGGTTGTTTTAGCCGTCTCTTTCAAATAACTTGAAACCCTGTGGAAATTCTACAGTAACTTTTTTTTTTATGGAAATCGCTCCAGACAAGGCATGAAGCCACTTGATATAAGGAGCTAAAAAAAATCTTTCAAAATCAAAAACTAGCCAACGATAAGTGTTAGATGGATAGATTCCAACACAGAAAACAGCACTTCTTCCCCCTTTGTCAGAAACATCGCTCATAGAATGTGAAGACTAAATGATGAAATAAGGGAAGGGAGAGTTACGAGTGTGCCGAAAGTAAACCCAGCAGTCACTTTCTACTCTCCTTTCTAACCATCTTCTCCTTGATACTGTAAATTTCTAAATAGATGAAATGAAGTTTTAATTTATTCATTGTAAGAATTTGCATCTATTTTTTTAATGAATAGAATCTTTCTTACCATAAAAATAATGGTGCTGTTACAGATGATGCACCAGACTTCCGTGACTTTGTGTCGACAACGATCGAGCATTTCGCGGAAGCGCCCGAGCGCTGACAGAATAATATCATTTTTTTCTTTTTTTATCTTATAAAAACATTGACAAAATTTTACCCCCCCCCCCCAATAAAAATGATTTTAATCTATGTATTTTTTCTTTTAATTTATTCGTCTTATATTATCGCCTGCAAGTTTTCCATTAACGCTTGGCGTTTTCGTCTCGGCAACTCTCGGGAGCTTCCGCGACCTGCCCGAGCGTTGTCGACGTGAAGTCACGGAAATCAGGCGCATCATCTATAGCAGCACCAAAATAATCGTTAGTAAGGATGAGGAGAAGCTTATCTAATACTAAAGTAACTCTGCATTATTCGATTGTATTTGTAAAAGGCAAACAAATCTGAACGTGGAAGTTGCAGAACAAAAGATGTTGTATTTTTCATTGTTACAACTGCAGCTGTTGACAGCAACCAAAAAAGAAAAGAAAGAGAGACAGATCAACTCTACACACTGCCACAGTCATCGCTGCTAATACTACAGAGAGACGTCACAACTACTTGAGCTGCCTACCTACAAAGTTTAAACAAGACTTCAGCTTTGTATGTGAGGAGCCGTCGTTCAGGTAATCTGCTGGAGAAAAAGAATTACACGACCATAGTGCTGCTCATGTTATTGTTAGAAAGGTAAAAATGAAAGTGTGCGAATGCACACGAACGTAAATTTACTTACAGGGTCTAAGCGGTGACAACATGCCACTCAGAGATCAATATACAAGCAAAGTCATCTGGTTCCTTAACCATAGTCTAAGAGACAGTTGCCTCTATCAAAACGATAAAATCGTTAGGGTTTAAAAAGCAAGTCACATAGCAAAGCTGATTCAGACAACGCCCGACTACTCTAGAGGTCACATTAATAAGAGGCAGAGTCTCATTTCTGAATTTATCCTCACGTGGGGAACGAGAGTATAAAATATTGTGCCAGTAGCGCCCTCTTGCATTTAAACCAAATATCTCCAAGGTAGATAACCGTTAATGTTTCCTACAACCATCCACAAACATTTACTGGTCCATGTACTTCACACCTTGAGCAGTCAGCATGTAGTAAGTCACTCAAACAAATGACCTTCTTGTTTCAAGTTCAAAACAATTTCCGAAATTAAATGTAGTAAGTCACTCAAACAAATGACCTTCCTGTTTCAAGTTCAAAACAATTTCCGAAATTAAAAGTAGTAAGTCACTCAAATAAATGACCTTCCTGTTTCAAGTTCAAAACAATTTTCGAAATGAAAAGTAGTAAGTCACTCAAATAAATGACCTTCCTGTTTCAAGTTCAAAACAATTTCCGAAATTAAAAGTAGTAAGTCACTCAAATAAATGACCTTCCTGTTTCAAGTTCAAAACAATTTCCGAAATTAAATGTAGTAATTCACTCAAACAAATGACTTTCCTGTTTCAAGTTCAAAATAATTTCCGAAATTAAATGTAGTAAGTCACTCAAACAAATGACCTTCCTGTTTCAAGTCTAAAACAATTTCCGAAATTAAAAGTAGTAAGTCACTTAAACAAATGACCTTCCTGTTTGTTTCTTCATTATGCTAGAACCAGATTACAAACTTCTGCTACCAAATGTTAATATTTCCTACAGCCTCCACAGAGATTCACGAGTCCATTTACGTCACACCCCTGCGTAGTTAGCATGTCTGACTTAAATAGTCTTCACTTATTGTATATTAATTCAAGGCAAGTAACGCTTCTGCAATCTGACATTAACAATAACTCTGTCCCAACAAGGCCATTGCGAGAGGGATAGGAATTTTAAACAAGTTGGTAACTTTTAATGCTTCTAAGGCAAAGCTCCTTTCCTTCAACAACTATAAGAAACCTCTTCAATCACCGACTACCATGGCAAATAACACCCTACCTGAGAGTCCAACGTTCAAACTCATCGGCCTAACATTCACAGGTAATATGAATTGGAACAAATACATAAAAGACATTGTCAAGACTGCTGCAAAGAAGGTGGGCTCCCACTACCGTGCTAGAAAACTTCTCACACTTGACAGTATCCTATATCTCTACAAGGACACAATCCGCCATTGCATAAAGTATTGTGGCCACATCTGGGCTGGTGCACCATCCACTAGTCTTAGACAAGGTCCAAAAAAGATTATCTAATCTAATAGGTCCCTCCCTATCCACCAAGATCCAGCCCCTTCCCCATCGCCGCAATGTTGCATCCTTGTGTTTGTTTTACAAGTATTTCAATGGAATGTGCTCCAATGAACTGACTGCTCTGGTGCCCCCTCGACGTAAATACACTCGACCAACCCGACAATCAGCTAAATCCAATCTATTCACTGTGGAGGTCCCCAAATGCCGGAAAGCCTTCGACTCTAATAGCTTCTTTTCTCGATCTGCCGGCCTTTGAAACTCCCTGTTTCCCCGACTGTACAGACATGCAGAAATTTAAGACTAATCTGAACAAACATCTCGTTGCACAGCTCCCAATTTAAGATGACCCCCTGAACTTTCACCCTAATTCTCAGTAGCCCCTTACGTCTACAGTGGCAACTTGCCTTGTTTTGGGTGAACTAGGTTAAAAAAACAAAAAAAAAAAACAGTTTTCAGTTAAATTTTCTAATACTAACAAATGGATAATTTTTTTAAAATTATTTTTTTTTATTCATCACTGGTTTTATTTTTTGATATAACCCGACGGGCAACGCCGGGTATTCCGTGCTAGTTATAGATAAAAGTTATCACGGAAATTATATGATGGCAGTTTTACTCAGATTAATGGAGAAGTGTCATTCTTCAATATGGTGAGTATTTATTTCCTGGATTAATCTCAGCAAACAAGAAGATAAATTCCACGTTTAAATTACCATTGTTTGTTTTTCTTTCATAAAAAAGTCTATTGTGTATTTGTAGCCGATGGAAATTACTTAACGCAAAGTAAAGCAAATACAATTAATATCTAAACACGCGAAACTGTTATTTACAGGCAGAAGTCTCTCTTTCTCTCTTTTAGAGAGTGAAGATAAATGCTGGCTGTCCATACAAGATAAGCGAATTAATCTGTTGTGTGCATTATGAGCCAGATTTATAGGCAACGACACAACTGTATTAATAAGAATCGCAGCCTTCGACATAGAAAGTGTTTTCTCCTGTCTATCCGTCTTTCATGACTATCTCAGAAGAATTGACTAAGGATAGTAATATACATTGCCGACACATGGACCACGCCCCTAAATGTATGATATGACCCTCCCCCACAAGAAAGAATACTCGGTGATACTTTGGCCTGATATCTACAAGGAATAGATTACTGAACCTTCAACGACTTATTGTTGAATAATTGGCTCAAGTGTCACACAGTCTCTTCTTTGAACGTTAAGGTTAGGGTTCCAGGCTATCTATATGGCCAAATAATGTATATGACATTTGTAGCATATTAGTAGGACTATCAAAATAAATTGTAAAATTTGACTAATTTACATGTTGTGATGGCGGCCATCTTGAATTTATAATGAGGTTGACAATCCGGTCATGGAAAAATGTCATTTTCTCATGCACATATTAGTCAATTGGTGAATATATTGTGTATATTTGTGCTGTTGTGTCTTAGATTGCAAATAAAACCAGTTTTGCATGTAGTATCGTCTGCTGTTAGAAGGTTAAGTGACTGAATTTATGAGATATTTTAAAACTTGCTGAGTTTAATGTAATTAAGACCAAAGTTATAATCATGGTTAAACTTTGAAAAATATATTATTACAAAGTTAATTTTAACAAGTATTATGAAAATGAACTTAATCAAATTTTAGATGTTAACAGAATTATGCATTTAATAGAACAGAGAGGGAGGGGGGGGGGTAAATAAGAGAATCGGTTAAGTAACCTAAACCAGTATATAATATATTTAAACGAAAAAGTGAAGTTTGGCTTTTGTTTAAATTCTAGGTTACAGACAAAAATAAGTGAAAAATAGAAGATAATTTTATTTAGAAAATATTGTTTTTTTTAGAAATAATCAGATCAAACTTTTGAAATATTATTTTTTTTTTTGAAAATATTTCTTAAATAGTTCAATAGTTTTTTTTATAATAATCCAAGCTGTGTATTTCAGTTACACCCTCGTTTTGAGCACCCCCAACGGTAGTTATTGATAAAATAATTTTCATTTTTTGTTGTGAAATACATTGGCTGTTGGCATTTTTCGCAACCATGCTGATTGACAATTAAGCCATGCCGTGCCAACCATGTAATCGTTTTAATATTCGCTAACGTTTCGAGGGTTAAATCTCTTATAGAAACTTTAAAAAAACAAAGGTCTAAGGCTTCAACACAAATTTTATGCATGATTGATTCTCACTTGTGCATCCAGGAAGAGTGAACTAAAAATAAAAATTCTGCCAAAATAGGCCTAAAATAGTGGGGGGGAGGGGTTTAATTTGGATTAACACCGGTTCACAATTTCTGATTTCAGATATGGCGGCCATGATAAAGTGGGTACCTTCTATTTTACCAAAATAACTTATAAATGTAGTTTTTGGCAAGATAAATGCTAAGTGAAAAAAATAATATGTGGCTAGATTTATTCATATATGTTTTTTTTTAAATTGCCCTTTTTTTTTTCATCTGTCTTTTTCTTTCGGCCTAATCTGATTTTTTTTTGTTTTTTGTTTTTGTTGCTACGGTAATTTTCTCCAATTTTTTTTCCAGCTTTACATTTCTTTCCGATCTTTCATTTTATGTCCTCAAGCAAAGTGTTCTTATTTCTTGAATCAGATTTATATCTTTACATTTGTTGTGATTTCTACACGCCAGCCATTTTCTTTTTTTTAATCTTTTCTCATGAAAACGCTGCATACACTAGTTATTTCCCTTGTATATTTATATGAGTTTCACTGATCAATAGGCATTATTTTCACCCCAATCTTTGTGAGCTTTGGTTTTCTCTGTTTTACAGCATGGTTGGTTAAGTGCCAGACCTGTTGTCAGCATCAATGATCATGGTTGTTCCACCATGATTTTTCTTTGAAAATTGCTCACTGTGAGTCAAAGTTCTCTTCTATGATACTATTTAATCCATATATGGAGTAGATGGTGTTTTTACTCAGATACTAGTTGCTCTACCCAGGCTTGTGAGTCTAGTTTATTCTATTATTTCACCAATAGCTGGCATATCAACAACTATAAATAACTATACTAAACAATTTATTGAACATAAATGTATATTTTACCCATAGCAGTGAGATGGTGAATTGTGGGTTTATACTTTTCCTAACAATATTAGCCCTTGAAGTAAGGAGCTAACCAGAACGAAATATGATTATCGCAAAGACAGGAGATGCCTATTGGCCTTAGTCTTGAAAAGACCAAGGTTATAGGTAGGAGGAAAACAGACAGCAGGAAGAGAGTTACACAAGCCTGCAGTTCTTGGAAAGAAGCTACTGGAATAGGAAGCTGTATTACAATGAGGTATCAAAACAGTGAATTGATGAAGACCACTAGAACAACGAGTCAAATGAGCTGAAACAAAAGAAGCGGGGAATAGATCACATATTTCTGAAGAACACATGCCATAATAGTATTTATAGAAAAGACAGACTAGCAACATCACGAGAGAGGGTGCAGAGAGGAAAAAATGGTGGGGGCCAATCAAATTACAGATACGTTTCTGCACCTTATCAAGAACCCTCAAATGGGACAGAGATTCAGCAGGTTTAATATAACAACAGTACTTCATACATGGTCTGATGGTAGATTTGTAGAGATAAAGAATAGCCTCAGATGTGAGAGAGTGTTTGGAGCGATAGAGAGAACCGACTTTACGAGAAGCAGAAAGAGCAATGTATTTAATGTATGAACTCCAAGAAAGATTTGATGAGAGAGAAAGACCAAGAAGTTTCAGAGTCGATTTCTCCTCAAGAGCAGAGCCATCAATGAGAATCTCAAGAAGAAAAGGGGACACGCCTATAGTGGAAAGACACGAGCTTCAGTGGTATCAAAAATTCAATTTTTGTGATGAGACACAAGAATATACTTCACAATTATTGGGAAAGAGGAGATGTAAGTAAAATTACACAATTCAAATAAATCCTGGAAAAAATAAAGACCTATGTGCACTCCTGCTCCAAACCCTTGACTCCGCAGTAACATTTTTAGATTTACTTTTTAATTTCGAGTCATAATTAATATAAAATACGGTAAAATTTATTACTTTATTTTATGAATGTCATGTGTGAACGAACACGCCATGATAATGTTGTACTCCTTTTCAAAATGAAATATACTTACATAAGTATTTTAAGTTACGTGGGTTCAAACAATATATATGTTTATGAAGGTCTATCTCCAAACAGACAAAAACTACAATTTTATATACATACAATAAAGTCTTCCAAGTGTACGTGGGTGACAGTGGTAGCCGATCTGAATGTGAGAGTAAAAAAAAAACTCCTCCAACTTCCGGTATGTATGACCAATTTAAAAGAAATATTGATCAGGACTAATTATTAAAATTGAAGAAAACAAGCCAAACTAAAAATTTTGTTTTTTAACAACATAAACCAATGTGGCAGGAATTATTAACTGAAAATATTTATGTATATGGTTTTTGTTACTGAAGCTATTGGGGCCCCATATGTAGGTGGACTACTGACTTTACTTTATATATAAGATATAGATGGACGGATCTAAAATAAGATGAAATATGCGTGTGTAGTGATGAAAATGTTCTGATACACTTAAATATGACAGACTGAAGGACAGCAATAATCTCTGGTAAATGTATTGTTTCCCGACCCACGTAATTTTATCAGAAAGGCGATATGCAGTAGCTATAAAAACGTATTTTAAAAAGATTATGACATGCTAGATGTATTAGCGTTAATATCAATTTAGTATTACGTATGAAATAGGAAAAAAACAACATTTTTTTAAATTAGTAAATTAGCCGACACACTGACATATTTCTAAGATGGACGCCGCTCGATATAAAACTTGGAGCGAAGAATAGGTAACACGAAAAGAAGTCTTTAAGTGAGTTATATAAAAATAAGTTATTTAAAACACAAAAATTATGTTATGAAAAAAATGTTTTTATAAATATTTTAATTGTTTTCAAGAAAATATTTTTATATAACTGACTTAAAGACTTTATTTCTAGTTATTTTAACGTCAATATGTTCAGCATGTCATAATCTTAAAAAAAAATACAATTTTGAGCTACTAGATGGGTCGGGGAATAATACGACAACCTAGTCTCTTGTACGCATCTAAAAAATACAAAGTAAAGGAATACAGTTCTCGTTCTGATAATAAATACGAAGATAAAAGTTATTAGGCTCTATTTGGGTTTACTTACTCATTTGTGAGGTCGGAAAACTGCAATCGATTTATTGTCCGCTATTTTGGTTGGGAAACGACAATTTTACCCAAAGTTTATATTTTGATGCCAACGTTTTTGTACTCATCTCTTGTAAACTCGTGGTATAACGGCATAATAACCGAGGACTCTGAAGATGCGCGTCGCGCTCACCGATGTACCTCGGAATTAAGTCCCCTGTGCACCTTGCACCTCTAACGATCGAAAATCTAGGTCAACACATAAGGAAAAATGAAAAGTGATTTATTTCATTGAAATATGTTTAATTAGAGAAATACTTAATTGTTTTTTCAGTAATATTAAATAAATTAAATAAAATTAAATAGCACTTCTGCCATATATATGAAGCAGCAGATTTTCTGTCCTTCTACTGAAAATAAAGGGAGGTAATTCAACCGGAAGTGACTTTTTTACAACATAAAAAAAATGCAAGACTGATTTGTTTTTGGGTAACAAGAAACAATTAACAATTTCTTTTTTTTATTATATGAAGTAAAAAAAATTTAAATAAAAAACCCTAACCCTAAACCTAAACCCTAACCCTAAACTCTAACCCTAAGAAATCAGGCGGTGTGCCTGTAAAAAATCTATTGTTTTTTTGCGGCTGGTTCATTAAATTACCAATGTCTCGAAGATTAATCTCATTTAACTCCATTTTCTAAATACTAAATTCAACTTCCGGTGAATTCTGAATGAATGGTACTTGGAGAAAAAAAAACGGAACTTTTCAATTTCGATTTCTTAATCGGCAGCTGCTTCATATATACGGCAGAAGTGCCAATTAAATTAATTAAATGAAATTAAATAAAATTACATAAATTAAATTAAATACATTGCATAAAGTTATCATGGAATGTTTTCATTTTTACAAATACTCAAATGAATGTTTGTTGTTTCATATAAATGTTTTTATTAATATTTGTTTTTAAACAAAAGTTTTTTTGTTTGTGTATCGCCAAGTTTCAAACGATAATTTTGTTTGATTTGTTAAGCAAATGTCTTTTTAAAACTTTTTTCAATGTTTTTTATTTTTACAATTTTTGTCAATTATTTACTTGTTAACATAAACACGGCAACAACTGTTTTTAAGCAATTTTTTTTCGTTTTGTTTTCTTATTTAAGCGAAAACAAACTGTTTATAATCAAATGTTTCTTGGTTAATAGTTTCGTTAACTCTCGGGCACTTCCGAGACCTGCCCGAACGTTGACGATGCGAAGTCACGGAAACATGGTGCGTCAGCAAAAAGTTTGTAGTATTGTCACAGTTTTAGAGCTGATATGCCTTGTATAAAATGTTGCTTAAAAACAGTTGTTGCGGTGTTTATGTAAACAAGAAAATAATTGATAAAAAATGTAAAAATTATAAACATTGAAGAAAAGTAAAAAAAAAAAACAAACAAAACATTTGCTTAACAAATCAAACAAAATTATCATTTGAAACTTCCGGTGCACAAACAAAAAAAAACATTTTATTTAAAAACATTTAATTAACAATGGTTCCTTTAACAAAAAAGAATAAAAAATAAACATCTAATTAATAAGTTCATAAATTTTGAACAAAGAAAAATTTTCTTCAATAAATATTTACGTTACGTAAACACAAGAAAAAAAAATCCAAGACTTTTTTTTAAAAATAACATTACTGAATTTCTAATTACAAATTCATCTTTTGGACGCATACACATTTTCTTTAATAAATACTTATGCAATGAAATAAAATTCCATGACGTTTATTTAATTTATTTTTTTTTAATATTAACAAAAAAAATTTGTATGAAAAGACATTAAATATTTCTGTAAATAAACATATTTCAATAAAAGTCTGCCACTGGGTTCGGTAAGTAGTTCTTCCAAAGATATGTTCAGGATTCATAGATCCGCAACTGATAAACCGTTTTCAACAATGTTATCCATAACTGCTGATTAATTTTAAATCGATTAAAAATCAGAAACACCAAGAAAATATGCATGTTTGACATACATTAAACGTGGATGTAATGTAACGGATTATAGCGATTAATTATTCATTATGTAATCTAGCGGAACCATAATGGAGTGGGGACTGACAGGAACGTACTGTAAAAAAAAAAGGTAAAGGTCGCATAGCCTGGACACGCACGAGTGTCGTTGCCGACATCGCACACTGACCATGGCCGTAGCGGCGGTGATTTGTTAAGAATCACCATGTCTAGGGCACAGCATATGGAAGGCGGAGCCCATCCCTCTCCTTCCGCTGCCTTGAACCTTCCTTGAGTTTTAGTCAGGTACCCATTTACTGCTAGGTGGACAGAGGGAGTTTTCAGACCCGAAAATTCGCATGCCGTGAGTGGGATCGAACCCGGGTCGTCCAGCCCAAAGACAAGTGCTATAACCACTCGTCCACAGGCCCTCCCCGAACGTACTGTAGTGGGGACTTAATTCCGAGGTACACCGGCCAGTGCGCTGCACTTCTTCAGAGGTCTCGGTCTTTATGCCGTTATACCGAAGTTGTAGACAAAAAAAAAGAAAAAAAAAGTATCTCTCATTGAAAAATACCAAAAATCAATTACAGGTGACTTTGGGGAGGCGGATAACGATTAAAACTGACGACCTATGGATGTTGGCAACCTTCAACTTGGTTCCTCCCGTAAGTATCTGATTGTAGAAGAAATTGTGGGAAACCAATTCCAACCACAGAATCAAGTCGGTAAATCAAATCGTATCAAGTTGATTCATTCAAATTTACTTTTTTTTACCACATTTTCAATTATTGATTGATATACTCAATAATCTCTAATTCGTTGATTTGAATTCACTTTGAGCCGGCGTTTGATTCGCATTGATTTAAATTCATTTTGAGCCGGCGTTTGATTCGCATTGATTTAAATTCATTAAGCAACTTTGTAGCCAAGATATAAACGCTCAATATATAAATCTTACAAACGTTCATTGCAAACAGACAATATACATTCTTGACCTCTTGGCTAAGAGCAAAGTGTAGTAACTGTTCTGATACTACACTTCATCGTTTCTGTCCTCGGTCAGTGAAGGAGATATCCTTCTAGACTGAGGTAATTTTACTTTTTCTCCCAATCCAGAGCACCCCTTGTCTGAGGAGCTGAAAATGTATATTTTACAAACTTCCATAGCAAACAGAAAATATATGTAGAGAAAACATATTGCATAGTAGCCCCGCCCCTTCAACAGGGGCCGTTAGATAATGTTCTGTTACTTGTAGAGAAAACATATTGCACATATTGCATAGTACCTCCCCCCACTCCCTCAACAGGGAACTGTGGTTGTTGCTCATTACTTGGGGCCACGGATGATGACGTGGTATGGACTCTCTCGGATAAGTAGCTGGAGATGCTCATGAACGGAGACGAAGAGAACTGATTTTCAGAGGTTGGCCAACAAAATTGGAGCAGATTAGGATATCAATTAAAAAAAAAATCGGGCTTTTGGCTGAGATCAAAGTGTAGTATCTGTTTCGATGGATGCTACACCTCTTAGACCGTCTTGGCCTTCGGGCCTTAATTCCGCCGGTCTTCGGGTTTGTCCTGTGCAGTTCTAGGAGGTCCACCCTCCCTCCCTCCCAAGTTTTGCCTTCACACCCTTTGAGAAGGGGTTAGTTTATTGCTAATCGCCTGAGGCGCCTCTATCGGGGAATGCCGACGGGGTTGCCCAGGCATTTTTTGGGGCGCTGGCTTTTCAATCCAACTTTCTGACCTTGTGTCACATCTTACCACTGTGGAAGGGAGATAAATACACAAAAATAAATAATAAAAAATAATAATAAATAATAATAATAATAATAATATAGTTATAAGTAATAATAAGTAGCAGGAAGGACAACACATCTAAAACAAAAATAGGTTTAAGTCTCCTAAAATTCATACTAGAATTGTCCACGGGTAAATTGTTAAGTAATAATCAGTTCTAAGTGACAGTCTTCTAGAGGTTGAAGGTTCAATCCTCAGTACGGGCGGTACAAAGAATACAATTAAGAATCATTTAATACTTCTACCCGGTCATAGCTAAAGAAACAAGAGCAGCCTGCCCCTGTGGATTAAATAAAGGTTTCCGTTTGAAATTCCGTACAGATTCCAGAATTCGACAAGACGCACCTGAAGAAAATCGGAGGTTAGATCGGCCGAAACGTAATGCTGTGAGAATAACATCCAAGATGAGAATAGTAGACGAAATAATCCAAATAATACAAATAATCCAAACTCTAATTCAATGATTTAATATCAAAGTTTACATTTTGATGCTAACCAAAGTTTTTTTTGTTGTTTTTTTTATTACTTATGTCCTTTGAACTAATAAACAAAAAAAAGTATCCGTCATTGAAAAATACCAAAACTTAATTTTAATATTTTACGATATTTCTGAGAGAAGTATCGATTGTGTGCTGGTGCAGATTAGGACCCAAGCTAAAATCGATTTGACGTTAAGGTCAGGATTAGGGTTAGGGTTAGCTTGGGTCCTAATCTGCGCCAGTACCATCGATTTTTTAACTTGTTTGGATTGTTATCCTCATCCTTGTTGTTGTTATTTTCACACATTTTCTGCAGCCTTCTTCAGGTAACTTTTGCCAGAGAATTAATATGTGGCTATCTTGAACCGGTTAGCTCCCAAAGAGGCTGACATCGTTTATCGATTAGCTTTTTTTCTCTTAAATTTGTTATCATCTTACCCACTACGTGTCACTCGACTTTCTGTCTGTGACGTCATATCCCGAAACGTAGCCCTTACTCTGAGTTTTAAAACTTTTAATGGAATTTTCGACTTCTTTGCTTATTTTAACCTTATGTGGACAATACTGTTTGGTAAAACTGCATAACACAGACCCCCCTGGCTGTGCGCATGCGCCAACAAACGGAAGCGCTAATATAATTCCTCATCAAGGGGAGTATATTCGTGAATATTTGCTTAGAAAAGAACACAAAGATGTTTTTACTGCATTAGTAAATAAAATCAACAATTTGTATCCAGTTTAAATTTAGGTGTTTGTTTTTTTTATTTTTATCGATAGACTTTTTATTTTTCTGCTTCTGGTTTGTTGGCGCATGCGCACAGCCAGGGGGTCTGTGTCATGCAGTTTTACCTACTGTTTTCACATTACGTTTTAAACATCTCCAACAAATCTTGTAACATAACGCCTTTTGGATATCTAATGTCAATTGTTTGTTAAGTTCAACCAAGGACTGAACTCACAACCCTCTTGGCCTTCGGGTCTTGATTTACGCCGGTCTATCGGTTGTCTGTCCTGTGCAGTTCTAGGAGGTGCACCCTCCCCGGCTTTGCCTCCCCTCTTTGGGGAGGAGTAAGTTTATTGCTTACTGCCTGAGGCGCCCGTATCGGGGAATGCTGACGGGGCTGCCCAGGCAATTTTTAATGGCCAGAGTGCTCACCTTCTCGGGCGCTGGCTTTTCAAACCCCACTTTCCCGACCCGATCTTGGGTCACATCTTACTTGTGGAAGTAAGATAAAACTGGCCTTGTGCCTAACTCCTGGGGAGGAGTAAATAAACTCTGAGATAGAATTTATTTGAAAATATTTCTTTATTTCTTTATATAGAAAGCATGGAACACGGAATAGGAATAGTCTATTCCAATGGACGATAGAAAGTGTGACACGCTTAAGTTTGAAATAGCATTTCCACTTATCAAATATAGCCTAGGGAATTATAATAACTCTTTGATTCATAGCAGTCATGACATACATTGTAGATTTTGGTTCCCTGAATCGATGAAACTGCATGAGAAGACCAAGTATACTTCAGAGTTTCTATACATATACCTAATCTAATCTCCTTTTACTGCAGACAACAAGAGATAAGGCTAGATCTGTTTTTGTAATTTGGAGGTGCTGTGCAAACGATGCATCTAAAGGGATCAAGCATGCTTCAGTTATATTTGTGGCTGCGCTGAAGATGAGAGGAAAACTGATCCTAAACGTAAATAATTCAAGATGAGAAAAACAAGTTGAAAGAGTGGGGAGATTGGTTTTTATGCCGCTCGGTATCAGGATAATCTCAGCTGCAGTTGTCTTGCGACGACGATCAAAATAATTAATGCCAATATCGCCTGCTGTCATCGTGGCTATACGTTTAACATCAGCTATAAACAGGAATAACTCATCCAGAAGACAGGAATATATGAATCAATGTATATTTACAAGAATTTAATGATTGTATGTGTCAGATCGATACTTTTCGTTTTGACGCTCTCGATCAGTAACTATTTTGTGGGGTAGAATGTCTTCTTTTTTTTTTACATACTAATAAATCACCACTTGTAAAGACCAAAAGCTACTCGAAGATAAGGGTTAAAGAGATCGATTGAATGATGAAGAATATTATGAGAGGATTGAAAATGATGAATGACCCCGAAAAGGAGGAAAGGGGGAAAAAATGCCCACTTATTTTGCTAACAATTTCTGGTAGTTTTTGGTAGTTTTGTTTTACGGCATATCAACCCTTTTTGGGTTATTTAATGTCGAATCTGGTCATTATAGTAAAAGATTTATGCTTCAAGTTCTAAAAATAAAATAAAAAAGGGGAGGGAGAAAGGGAGAGGGGCTGTTGTTTTTGTTTTTGGTTTTGTAGAACATAATTAAGTTTTACAAAAAAAAAAAAAAAAAAAAAAAAAATTTCTGTATTTTATGCAACCGTTGAATTTTCATAAAATGGTGATTTTGTTTTTAATCTGGGAAGACTGAACTTTTTTTTTTAATGAAAATCAACCCAGACAAGGCCTGAAGCCACTTGATGTAAGTAGCTAAAAAAAAAAATACTACTTCGAGGTCTAAAAGTAGTTTTATATGGATAGATTCCGACCCAGAAAACAGCAATTATTCCCCCTTTGTCAGAAACATCACTCATGGACTGTAAGGACTAAAGGATAAACTAAGGGAAGCCGAGGTCCACTTTCTACTCTCTATATTTGGTAGATGCTGAATATTTTCTGACTTTGACAACAATGCAGGGCGAACATCTTCCATCCACTGGGTCCCTGTGTGTACAGATTGTTCGTGTTGTCTCGGTCTGAGCATGCATTTGAAAACAAAGCTCTATACCAAGATCAGTAAACTCTTGTTTGAGTACTAGCTTACGAGGAAGTCAATAATGGAATTAATTTTGTATTCGAGGGTTTTTACAGTAATATCGTTGAATCTTTGTTTTTGCAGGAAATCCATAAACAGCAAAAACGTCAATTCACTTATATTTTGTTTTGGGACTTGCTCTTGTTGTTGTTTTCCCATAACGTCCGGGGACATCCTCGGGGAGTCAGGCAGATACTCTATCTGTCTTAACTTTTACGGGGGGGGGGGGGCATGATAGAACCTGGCAGTGCCCATATCCTCTCCAGGCCACATACAGAACCTGGTGTTCCCAAATGGTCACCCATTTATAAAGTACTGGCCAGGCTAAACACCGCTTAACTTTGGTGATCTAACAGGAACCGGTGTTTCAACATGATTATGCCATTTCATCTTTTAGTTGGTTTTATTTTTGACTTAAAAATTGAAAATTACAAAAACTACCAGGACCTAATGGAAATTTCATGGTGGCTTTCTTCATCTATTCGTATAATTACTAATAATATATCTTTTTTTTTTAATAATCAATGTCTATCAGGGTTAATAATATTAAAGAAATTGCTTCTTTCTATTTCTGTAAACAGAAAACATATCTAAAAGAAAGGTGTGCTACCGAAATATACTTTGATATACACATATATGCATAGAAAACTTCCGAATCGTAATTCCTGACCTTTTTTCTGAAGATCTGCTGCATTAATGCTGTCATTTTAGAGAAAATCTTGTTCCTAAAAGCGTTTCCATCAATTCTTCAAATCCAGAACTGTCTTGTCTTGGATAAATTCGTTAGTTTTTCTCATCTTCTTTTATAAAGGAACCAGCACATTTGTATTATTGGCACTTTATTTTTAAATGTGTATTCAATATTATATACATACATGTATGTATACATATATGCATCTGTGTGTTGATTTTATATATATATATATATATAAACATATATGCATCTCTGTATGTGTATATATATATATATATATATATATTATTTGGTACAGAAAATCAGTACAACATTAGTACCATTGCTTTCAAGCTCAAAAGGTGCTTACTATGTTCAGCTTTGTTGTCAGATGACAATAAAGCTGAAGATAGGCGGAAGGTCAACACCTTCTGAGCGTGAAACCAATGGTACTGATGTTGTACGTATTTTCTGTACCAAATAATAAATAAATATTACGCTTTTAATTTAGATTTTCTTAATTAATCTGCCACTCCGCTGGGATTTTTCCTACCATCTTACAAAAGAAGTTTTATATATATATATATATATATATATATATATATATATATATATATATAGTGGTAACTCCACTGTCTTATTAAAATTTTCTTCTTTCTCCAGCTTTTTTGTTCATTTGCTTTTGACACCTGAGGATGATTCGACGAAGAATCGAAAACGTTCGTGAAACCTATGGAACATTTATTAATCTTTTTTTTTATTTTAATACAAAAAAGACCATCAGAAAAATTGAAAAAGTAAAAAAGGTATAATTAAACAGACGAATTCTATTATTTTTAACAATGTGTGCATAAATATATATATATATATATATATATATATATACTCATATATATATATAAATATATATATATATATATGTAAAGGAGTAAGGCTACCAACATTTGTAGAATGTTTTTTTCAACATTTATTTATTATTTTGTTGTTTTTTTCAACATTTATTTATTATTTTACCATTTTATGATTTTATATATAACGCGTTTCAAGCGGTGGCCCGCTTTCATCAGATATGAAAATCCATTTGAAGAAATGTCTTTCGATTCGAGCAAATGTTGTTTCATTTGAGGAATTTGTTATTGTTTTTGCGCATGCGTGGGTTTGCGGGTGTGTGGGTATCTTTGATTTTTATTTTTATTTTTTATTTGTCATTTTTCCCCCTCTCTGTCACTATAACCACACGCCTGTGGGTGCGCGCGCATGGGTGTGTGTGTGCGTGTTTGTGTGTGTGTGTGTGTGTATGTATCGCCCACCTATTCACAAGACTCAAGATCAGACCACACACATGCGGACACACGCGCGCGCAGACACCACTTCAATTTTTGGAGACGACAAAAAGCAATAAAAAGTATCAAATTTCAAAAGAAAATCTCCCGCACCCTAGAAGGCTGGGATGACCGATGGATCATGGATGGGTAACACGCACTTGATCAAGAGAAGCAGGAAAAATGACAAATAAAAAATAAAAATAAAAATCAAAGATACCCACACACCCGCAAACCCACGCATGCGCAAAAACAATAACAAATTCCTCAAATGAAACAACATTTGCTCGAATCGAAAGACATTTCTTCAAATGGATTTTCATATCTGATGAAAGCGGGCCACCGCTTGAAACGCGTTATATATAAAATCATAAAATGGTAAAATAATAAATAAATGTTGAAAAAAACAACAAAATAATAAATAAATGTTGAAAAAAACATTCTACAAATGTTGGTAGCCTTACTCCTTTACATATATACTTTTCTCTCGTTGGAACTGCACTAATACTGCACTACCCTCTTTTCTATATATATATATTGAGTATATATCAATATATGCATGTATACAATTAATATACTCATCTCTAATATAACAGTATGCATCGTGTTTCTGTTTCAATATCGATGTGTATAAATAGCTATTCCTTTGCGTGTAAACGTTATAATTTAGTATATACTTAAGTGCATCCGAGCATTATGAACCCTTAGTTATTCTTGTAAACAAGACGGCAACTGTTTCTGTTTTTTCCAAGTGATATTAATTATAAAATTACTTCATCCGGCCCAGACTAGTGTTAATATGAAACATTTTTAAACAATTACCTAAAAATAAAATTTTTTTAAGGTGGACAACTCATTTTAAAATTAACAATGTAATAGGCGTTGGCCACCTTAATTTTCAAAATGTGCTAACAAATAAAAAGTTAAACGAAAATGACTTCACTGCATCCCGGGCAACACCAGTGTTATATTTTTGCTTACTGGTACGTGTATAAACAATTATACACACCCGTGTCGTCGTTGTCGAACCCAGGTTCTTGCTTGTCTATGGATACAATCACTCGGACGCCGATGTTTAATTTTGATAAAGGTGTATTACAAAGAAAAGAACAGTCAGAGAAACATCAAAGAGACAGGTTACTTGCAGGAGAGAGAGAGAGAGAGAAACAGACAGTTAGATAGACGGATAGCTCATTTCACTAGACCGTGTTACATTATGCCCCCCCCCCCCCACGCATTGGGGACGGCGTCCTAGGCACATCTTTCCTGCTTAAAGACTCACCAGCCTAGTTACAGAAAATCTCAGTCCGGAAGTCACGTGGTTTCGTTGTCTTTAGTTCTGGGGTCACCTCTGACCCTTAAGGTGTCACTAAAACCTTTCCATTCAAACAACACCCCTCGTTATGTAACACCGGTAAGTATAGCTGCTACAAACTATACAATATTGGAATGAACCAAAACTTGATGCGGCACTATTGACAGAGGCAGAATTCCTGATAATTTTAGAAAATATTTTCTATGAATATTGAAATTAAGATTAAACATTGCTTTAGGATACCCCCCTACCCCCCCCCCCCCCCCAAAAAAAAAATCATCTATAAAAATGTTCATGATATCGTGCTGAACTGTTCTTAGAAATAAAATTTAAAAAACCTTCACATTTTTTTTTTTTTTGCCATTTGACTACTGTTTTTTTTTTATTGCTTGCTTTTTTTTTTTGGGGGGGGGGAGTTGTGTTTGTGTCTATGTTTGGGCGTGCTATGCTCCCAGAGGGATAGGAACAAAAACCGACTTTTTTTTAACCAAATTGATAAAAATATTTGCATACGAATTCCAGAATAGCAAACAAATTCAATCGATTTGCAATTTCATACAAATACTTATCTGACGTTTACTCAACTAGAATATTATTTCTAACATATAAAGTTATCTTCTCAGATTTTCAAAGTCAGACCCAAATAGCATATAAGCTGACAAATCAAACTTTACTTCTGACTAGCCAATTTCCCATTGTTATTGTTGTACCATGTTATTTAACATAAAGTCATCTTCTCAGATTTTTGAAAGTCAGACCCAAATAGCATATAAGCTGACAAATCAAACTTTACTTCTGACTAGCCAATTTCCCATTGTTATTGTTGTACCATGTTATTTAACATAAAGTCATCTTCTCAGATTTTCAAAGTCAGACCCAAATAGCATATAAGCTGACAAATCAAACTTTACTTCTGACTAGCCAATTTCCCATTGTTATTGTTGTACCATGTTATTTAACATAAAGTCATCTTCTCAGATTTTCAAAGTCAGACCCAAATAGCATATAAGCTGACAAATCAAACTTTACTTCTGACTAGCCAATTTCCCATTGTTATTGTTGTACCATGTTATTTAACATAAAGTTATCTTCTCAGATTTTCAAAGTCAGACCCAAATAGCATATAAGCTGACAAATCAAACTTTACTTCTAACTAGACAATTTCCCTTTGTTATTCTTGTACCATGTTATTTAACATATAAAGTCATCTTTTCAGATTTTCAAAGTCACACCCAAATAGCATTTAAGCTTCAAATCACACTTTACTTCTGACTAGCCAATTTCCCATTGTTATTGTTGTACCATGTTATTGTAGATATATTAATGTACTTCGCTACAATTTATTTCAAAATTACTTCGTCCGGCCATTTATTATACATTACTAGAGGAATACTTGTCCCAGGACGGATAAAATTAATTCCCACAACAAAACAGTTTTACACCACTTTTATGTCCCTTTACAAACCTTAGAATAATAATATAATGATCATAAACCTTATGTATAGAATCCTTACTCCAATTCCGATCAAAATCCATCACATCATTTTGATTCAAGAAAATGTCTAAAACTTATGACTTAAGCTTAAAAGGTCTTAAGAAGAAATTGAAATTCAGGGAATCTTACTTAATTGATGTCTAATGACTATGGATAAAATTCAATGCAAATCTGAAATATTTGAATTTTCAAATCGGAGGTTGTGCCCGTATTATGCCCTGTAAAAACCCTTTAAAATACCTCAAAGAGAGCGAAATTTAGGGAATATGTATTAATTGATGTCTATTTTTAAAATTTTACAAAAATCGTAGGTATCTGAATTTCACCCCTCTTTGTATAAAACTAAATTAGACTGAATATATGCCTTGTTACCACCCTTTACGCTTAGCAGTTGTGTTCCAAAATTTATAATGATCAGTTAATTAGTTTAAGATTGAATCCTGTACATACAAATATATAAGCATACATCATTTTATATAAATAGAGATTAATAATATTAACTTATGCTCGAGTGGCCCCCGGGCCTTAATAAGTGGTGACCCACCATTAAAAACAAAATGAAGACTACTCGTTGTAAAAGAATCAAGGAATTAATTATTTTAATCAGAGAATTCTCCAATTTTCATGATTTTTCTTTTGAATTTATGCAATAAATTTAATATTTTATAAAGAACTGCAAGTTTCAAATTTATCATCAAAATCGATTTTCAAAAAAGTGAGAGAATTTGACAGAATTTAAGTTTTGGCCAGATTAATGCACATGTGCAATGACGATTATATTTTTGATATGTTTTTACTGTTAAAAGCGACCCCGTACAATTTTCTCAACGACATTCTAAGCAAGAGGACACAGATAAAAGTCAGGAGGCCTCCAGAGTGCTGCTAATACAATCCCTTCAGAAACCGTCGATTTATTCCTCCCCACGAGGTTAGGCACAAGGCCAGTTTTATCTTACTCCCACAAGTAAGATGTGACCCAAGATCGGGTCGGGAAAATGAGGTTTGAAAAGCCAGCACCCGAGAAGGTGAGCACTCTGGCAATTAAAAATTGCCTGGGCAGCCCAGTCGGCATTCCCCGGTAGGGGCGCCTCAGGCAGTAAGCAATAAACTTACTCCTCCTCAAAGAAAGGAGGCAAAGCCTGGGAGGGTGCACCTCCTAGAACTGCACAGAACAGATCCATAGACCGGCATAAATAAAACACTTCCACTTCGAGGATGGTCTACTTAAACCGAACAGAACGAATACTACACTTTTATCTCAGCCCACACTTCAGAGGTACTTAGTGACAGCTCTATGCCTGCCTGCTCAGCAAACTCCACGCAACGGAAGCAAGTTGAGAAACAATGTGAGTAATATGAGAGCTTAACAATCAGCTAAGATTTTCACTTAGTAATTCGATAAATTAAGAAACATGTCGGCATTAGTAGCTTGATAGAATGGGGGGGGGGGAAAGCAAAGAATCGGTGACGAGTGTTGACGTACAAGCGAGAACAAATAGTCATTTCTTTTCTTTTTTATTTCACAGAAAAGTCAGCAGAATCGGTTTGATGGTTTTTTGAGAAGCTATATCAAGTTATTTCTTTTATTTCCTCACAAACAGGAGAGCTCCATCCTAATTTCCTTTAAGTGAAGAAACCATATCCACCAAGACCGTAAGTCTTTGTAAACGAATGGATGTTGATCAGTTCAGCATTCTTTCGTTTACAAAGCGTTACGGACTTGGTGGATATAATTTCATATAACAGAAGGAAGCAATAGTTATTATGTATCCTTAATAATAATGATAATAATACTTATAAAATAGACAATATTGATTTTGTTGTTTTCAAAGATTCCGCTTTCCCTCAGCCCCGAACCCCAAAAAAGATTACATTACAAACTTCTTGTATCATTTTATATGCAAAATGAGCAGATGAGGTGGATTTACGCTAACGAAACGAAAAAGAAGTCAATTCTTATTTTACTTTCGATTTGCTGTTAAACAAAGGAGTTGTTATTTTTGCTAACTGAAAATAGTTACATGAAAGAGACGCAATCTGACAGCTTACTTATGACCTGTCCGCTGAGAATAATAATAATAATAATAATAATAATAATAATAATAGTAATAATAATAATAGTAACAATAATAATAGTAATAATAATAATAATAATAATAATAATAGTAGTAGTAGTAATAATAATAATAATAGTAATAATAATAATAATAGTAGTAATAATAATAATAATAATAGTAATAATAATAATAGTAACAATAATAATAATAATAAAAGTAATAATAATAATAATAATAATAATAATAATAGTAGTAGTAGTAATAATAATAATAATAATAATAATAATAATAATAATAATAATAATAATAATAATGATAATAATAATAATAATAATAATAATAATAATAATAATAATAATAATAATAATAATAATAATAATAGCTGCAAACGAAGAACTACTAACCTTGTCATGCGGTGGGTGAATTATAAGAAAGCATTTGACATGCTCCCTCATTCATGGATACACAAATGCCTGGAGATTTTCGGAATAGCCCCCAACATTCAAACAGCTTTAAAAAAATGCCATGAAGAATTGGGAAACCAATTTAACTTCAGGAGGTGTTGCATTAGGTAAAGTGAAAATCAGGAGAGGGATTTTACAGGGCGATAGTCTTTCCCCTTTGCTTTTTGTCATTAGTTTGATCCCAATGACTCTTCTCTTACAAAACTGCAGGATCACCGATATGCCGATTGTATAATGAAATGGAAGAAACCTTAGCGCATATTGTATCTGAATGCCCAATGCTAGCACAACACCAGTATAAAAAATGGAGACACGACAAAGTTGCTCAGGTACTACACTGGAATATATGCAAACTTTATGAATTGGACCACAATGAGAAATGGTATGAGCATAAGCCAAGAGTGGTACAGGAGAACGACAATGTCAAACTTCTTTGGGACATGCGCATACAGACTGATAAGGTTCTTGAACATTCAAAACCCGACTTAATCCTTTTAAACAAAAACAAGTGAACTTGCTTAATCATTGATATAGGCTGCCCGTTTGATACCAGAATGCAGGAGAAAGAACACGAAAAAAAAAAAATATCAAGATCTAAAATGGGAATTAGTTAGACTATGAAAATGTAAAGAAGTAAAGGTGATTCCCGTTGTAATTGGAAAGCTTAGAACCCTAACGAAAAGCAATTATAAATGGCTTAAACAAATTGACAAGACAATTTATTTTTCAATTCTGTAAAAGGTTTGCCTGTTAGGAACGGCGAAATTGTTAAGGTTCAACTTGAATATCTACGGTCAAAGGAATTGACTTGATGTTCAAAAAACAAAACTCCAACTAAAAACATCCAAAAGTTGAGACTACTATGAAATAATAATAATAATAATAATAATAATAATAATAATAATAATAATAAAAATAAATAAATAAATAAATAAATAAATAAAGATTGCTTGCAGTAACACTAACAATGGTTAGCACCACGGAAAGTGGCCGCAGAGGGTCTGGGAGAATGGAAATTTTTTGTTTTGAGGGGTGATAAGCCACTCGACGTTGCCCGGAAATACATTAAAACAAATATACATTTCATTATATTTTAAAGGAAAGGGGGAACAGAAACTCAGTGTTGCCCGGGAGCAATAATTTAAAAATTGAAAGCTCCAGTAAATAACTTACTTTATTATTATTATTTTCAATACATTAAAACACGAGAGAAGTAGAGGGGTTTGGGGAGCGGGAGGGAGGGAGGAAGAAAACGGGGGGAGCAGCAAAAAGAGAACGATAGAGAGACGGAAAGAGAGATGGTGAAAGAAAAAAGTTTTAAATAGAAATATGTTACACTTTTGACCTCTTTAATTAAAAAAAAAAATTTATGGACCCGGGCAACGCCGGATAGCTCTGCTAGTAATAATTAAATAAAATTAATTGCAGTAACAACAACATTGCTTAGCACCACGGAAAGTGTCCACAGAAGATTTGAAAGAATGAAAAGACCGTGGAGGGATAGCACCAACCAGACAACAACTGGAAGGAACTCGAGAGTACTGGAATATTGTGGAAGCTTGCTGTCATTCAGATTTCAGAAAAAATAAACACTGCTTATTAGCAGCAAGCAATTACACGACGATGGTTGAACAGAATGGAGAGTACTGGAAATTATGGGGAAATTTGCTGTCACTCAGTCTCAAGGTAAGGCCACCGTCAGTGTCCTAAATGACCGAACATTATAAATACAAATAGAAGTGGCTGTAGTGCAGTAGTTACCAGTGGTCCATAATTGAATACTGACCGGGTTATTGCAACATCATATTGCCTCACCGAGACCTGCCCGAACATTGACGATGCGAAGTCATGGAAACATGGTGCGTCAAATATAAGAGTACCGAAAAATGGCCTCAATTCCGAAACTTTTACAACAGTTCGCCATAAATAAACCATAAATAATGGAATTATTCGAAATTTATTTAATAAATATTCTAACTTTTTTGACAATTGAAGGTTAATGAATGTTTTAACCTTTTGACAATACATTTCTTCGAAGCAAAATTATTTCTCATGACAAATGAAAGAAATGAAAAAGTATGAATATATTTTTAAATATTCTTGCTTCGAAAAAAAAAAAAAAAAAAAAAAAAAAGGCAAACATTTTTATCGTTTTTCATTAGTTGGTTACAAAACTGTAATAAAGTTTATTTTATAAATTTGAATAAAACATTTTTATGGTTTTACATTAACTGGTTACAAAAATGTAATAAAATTTACTTTTATATATTTGAATAAAAATTTTTATCGTTTTACATTAGTTGGGTTCAAAACTGTAATAAAGTTTATTTTATAAATTTGAATAAAACATTTTTATGGTTTTACATTAACTGGTTACAAAAATGTAATAAAGTTTACTTTTATATATTTGAATAAAACATTTTTATGGTTTTACATTAACTGGTTACAAAAATGTAATAAAGTTTACTTTTATATATTTGAATAAAACATTTTTATGGTTTTACATTAACTGGTTACAAAAATGTAATAAAGTTTACTTCTATATATTTGAATAAAACATTTTTATGGTTTTACATTAACTGGTTACAAAAATGTAATAAAGTTTATTTTATAAATTTGAATAAAACATTTTTATCGTTTTACATTAGTTGGTTACAAAAATGTAATAAAGTTTACTTTTATATATTTGAATAAAACATTTTTATCGTTTTATATTAACTGGTTACAAAAATATAATAAAGTTTATTTTATAAATTTGAATAAAACATTTTTATGGTTTTACATTAACTGGTTAAAAAAATGTAATAAAGTTTACTTTTATATATTTGAATAAAACATTTTTATCGTTTTATATTAACTGGTTACAAAAATGTAATAAAGTTTATTTTATAAATTTGAATAAAACATTTTTATGGTTTTACATTAACTGGTTAAAAAAATGTAATAAAGTTTACTTTTATAAATTTGAATAAAACATTTTTGTTCATAAAATAAATGAATAGATGCTGGATAAATAGTGTTAAACTATTTGTTAGAATTCTAATTAATAATGTAGAATTTCATACAAAAATGTCTAAAAAAGAATCCTAACAATTTGCCCTCTCACGGCAAATGGGCCATTTAAATAGACTTAGAAATACATTAGTTAAAGATAAAACTTATTTACAATTCATTCGTTGTGTGTGTTTAGTATACTAATTCAAATGAAATCAAAATCTGACATCCTAAATAATGTGGCCGACGGCGTCAGTGCAAAGATAATGGAATCAAATCCTTTGTACAACGTTACTTTCCACAGAGCAGATAAAATCAGCCCGTGATCTATCATGGTCAACTCAACTAATGGTATTAATGACAGGTCCGTGTGATTTGGAAGATGTTGGCGCCAGTTTTGATATTAGAAAGGAAATTTCAGTTGCTAAATACAACAGGGAAAATTGATATTTAATTAAAATTTTTAGGTCTATAGACAAATTTTTAGAGCAAATTTATGCCTGCAAGTCGACTCAAAACTTGATCCACTCCAAGCTGAAGAATTAACTCTCTTGGGTAGCAGCTATGTTTCCCATTAAATTAAAGAAATTAAAAACAAAGGAGAGGTTTGGAGTAGTAAGCACCGGCTCGTGGTTGATGATTCAAAACTATCATTTATGAAGAAAAGAAAAAACGACGCTGCTGAAACGAGCTTGTTTGGGGTTTAAAAATCGTTGCGTTTTCCTGCGTAGTACATGCAAGGTACACAGTGTATATTATTTGTTGGTGACTGAAAATGGAACGTCAGTTTAAAATTAATTCTAAAAATGGTGGATAGTCATGAAACAGTTTCTAAAAAATAGCAACAAGCACAGTGTTAGGGAGTTTCGAGGGTACGACTCAGTGGTCTTGGGTATGGCAGGAAGAATTAGTTAACTAAACCATTTACTAGATGAGTTTGTATTACTGATCATCCATTATATATATATATATATATATATATATATATATAAGTCAGTTCATATTATATTCCAATAACCATGGTTTTATTTTATTATTTTTATTTTTTCACATTTCCAAAAAACATAACATTTCTGTGAGATATATTTTTTGCGGTTCGTTTCATTTGTCTTGGGCCAAACAACATTTTTATGGCAATATCGTCTCTGCAACATTACAAAGTCATCAGAGAGAGCAACAACTCACACGTGGAGGAACCCAATAATATACCATTTTGAATTTTATATATATATATATATATATATATTACTTCAGTGTAAGTTTTCAGAAATCCTGGAATCAACACTTGATCTCTACATGAGATACATAAATATTCGAATATTCCATTCAAGTTCTTCTCTACCTGGCAGACGTTGAGTCAGTAAAGAAGTTAAGAATATTAATTTTTCTCTCCAATTGACCTCTGAACTATGTTATAGTATATCTTTCTTGTGGTATCTTGGTCTTACCGGATTCCAGGACAAGAATTCATCTGGTCTGGTGGAGTATCCAGATTAGTGTTGTTACTATAAGCAATCCCCTAGGAGAAGGTGCACCATTTCTTGTATAAGCAAGTGTGGGGTAGCCATACTGGGATGATCTTATTTGGGCTTAGAATACTATGTTATTTTGAATTTTTGGCCAGGGTTTACTTATAGGAGGAAGTATCCTCATGTCAGGTTGTCCTGACAAACCTCAGTATAGAGAGACCTTAGACACTCGATGAAAATGTCTAGTAGTCATTCAAGTTCTCTCCAACTATATATGTGTGCGTATGTGTTTAAATGTACAAAAGCTATTAATATATCTGAATAAAATTGGCATAATACTCTCAAAGGCCCTTTCAACTAATATTTCGTAAGGGGAAAATCATTAGTTTTTAAATGAATCAAATATATTATAGTGGCAAAATGAAAGAGCACAAAGGGGAATTTAAATGTGCCAGAGAATTAGTGGTAAACTAATTAAAATAAATTTGATTTATGATTTGTTTAAAAACGATTAAATAGCCATAGTGAGGGATAAAAAAAAAACATTCGGGTGGAAGAGGGGGGGGCAAAGTTCAGCAAAGAGATTTAACAAGTTAATGAATTTTGCTGGCATAAAGAAGGTTTGCGGATGGCAATAGTGACAGGTTTTTAAATTTTCAAATGGTTTTTGGAATCAGCTCTACACAACACCTTAAAAAATACTTTATTTTTATAGTTCTTGGCACAGTAAGGATTTTCAAACAAATGCTGACCAATAGCAGAGTTCAATGTCGAGAATGAAGGGCAACACAAGGATCCTGCCTTTCCCTGTCGGATTTTGGATGGAACGTGCTGGTTTATATGGGTTTGCAAATGCAATGAAGGCCTCCCTATATAACCAGCATCACACTGGCAATAAACAACATTACTTTACTTGATATAGGGGAAACTATCCTTACGAAACAAAGGAAAGGCAGGCCTTGTGACAAATATCAAATGTAAGGAAACAGATTAGAAACAATCCTCAGATGGGAATTGAACTCGGAATCAGGTCTTAGCAGGTTGGCATCTTATCAATTTGCCACCACTTCAGTATTAGTAATACACAGATTATAAAGAATGCTATGGATACTTCATTGCATAAGCGGGTCCAATAACGTTCAATTTAGGGAAACCGCTTATCAAAAAGAGAAGATGGCGAGGGTATTAGCGGTGAAATTCGAACATTTGACTAATTACATTTTTCTTCCAGATTTTTTCACAATGTCATTGGTGGCAACAAGAGGACTTGAAACTGTCAGGGAGTTGGCTCCTTCGCCTCCTTCTATGATATAAATAATCATAACAAAAACTGTTGATCAGATTAAAAACGAAATTTGAGGAACTCGATTGGAAAATAACTTTTTGTTTTTTTAGAACACAAATCAATAGCTTCCAAAACTGACCCAACAGTTTTTAAGTAGACACCTTTTATAAACAAAGCTATTAAGGTCAAAGAAATAGGGGAAGACTCGCTTTATCTCTATTTATATGGAGTAAGGTATGCATATATGTTTATATATTTGTAACTATAGGATCCACTCCTAAACTAATTAACTGATCGTTTTGCATTTTGGAACACAATTGCTAGGCGTAAAGTTGGCAACGTGGACTATATTTAGTTTAATTTAATTTTATGAAAAGGGTGAAAAAAAAGGGGGTGGAAGTCCTTTGTGAACATTCAAATACCTCCGATTTTCGTGAAATTTTAACAATATATATATTAGATAACAATTAATAGATATTCCCCAAATTTCAGTTTATTCAAAGTATTTTCAAAGCTTTTTAAGGACATAATATGAGCACTTCTATTTGAAAAGTCACATATTACAGATTTACATTAAATTTGATCAATGCCAACATCCCCTGAATTTTAATTTCTTCTTAAGACCCCCTTAAAGTTAAACCTAAACTTTCATACATTTTCTAGAATCAAAATCATTTAATGGATGTTGATCGAAATTAGAATAAGGATTCTAGACATAAGGTTCGGTAGGATTATACGTTGATTTTAATCTTTGTAAAGGCACATATAAGTGGTGCTAAACTGTTTTATTAGGGGAATTAATTTTACCCGTCCTGGGACGGTTTTCTTATAGTTTCATATATATAAAAAAAGATTTGTTTTCTTTCTTTCCTCCTCTGTCACATTCTCAGCACATTTCAACATTTTCCTTCTAACTTACTTATATCCACACATTCTTGACATAGGCAGCTGGTCAAACACCCCTACCCTCCAAAAATTTCACACCTAACCACAAGAAAATCTCCCCTCTCCCCCCTCACCCATTTCACCCTTTCAACTACTTCTTTCACACTCTTACCCATCCACCTCTCCCACTTCCAACCACCTTCATTTTTTCAAATCTTTTCTAAAAACCTACACTCCAAAAACACAGAGCCTCCCCACTCCACTCCTCTTTCCCCACCTCTCCACTTTTTCACTCACAGCCATCCACATAAATTTCATTCACCCCCACCCCTCCACTTTTTCACTCACAGCCATCCACATTATTTTCATTCCATGCCACCGATTTCCTTCAACCCGGATCTCGGTCCTGTGCCCCCAGTAGTGGCTACTACTTCTTCTCATTAACCCATCATGTCAACCCAATATTTTTATGCAGTTGTATGACATTTTTCTTAAAATTATCATCCTGAGGAAGTCTTACAAATAAAGACGAAACGTTGATGAATACATAAAAAAAAAATCTTTTTGGTTTTTCCTTTTTCATTTCACATATATAAGTATATATTATTTTATTTTTCCCCTGAATTTTTAATCATATTTTTAAATCTATTATTTCTGTAAGACGGATAATGCAATTTAAATTGGTTAGTGATTAAATTGACAGGAAATTGTATCCGAATTTGAATTTATGTAAAATTTTAGAAAAAAAATATTGTTCTTTTCCCATTTTTATTTATTCAGTTATTTTTATTTATCCATTAAAATCTCAGTTGAAATTTTTTGGATCTTAAATTCTTGTCTTTTTCGATTTTAGACAAAAAAAAAACGTATTTTTCCAATTTCTATAGTTCAGTTTGTTAAGAATCCATTGTGTGTAGATTCAGTGAACAATAGATTTATAGAGTAATTCTAGAAATATCTACAGAAAATAAATTATTTACTCACGTGAGTGAAAATAGATATGCGATTATTTTTAAAACACTTAATTAATTTGTTTTGCGAAGAACATATTCAAATATTTTGAATTTTGAAAGTCATGAAATGGTGCAGAAATTCAAAGACATTGCCCAACCGCAGTTTTGCTATTTATAATAGTTATCTCATGAAAATAACCATTTCATTATTATTTTTATTACAAGAATACATTACAGTAAAAGCAGACATACAACCTTACTAATACATAATATGTCCGCAAGGACCCGTGGTGCATGGATATAGTACTAAATTAAATTCAGTTCTAAGTGATAGTCATCTGAAGGTTGAAGGTTCAATCCTCAGTACGGGAAATATGAAGAATTGTGAATTACTGAAGACTTCTCACAAACAACAAAAGTAGAGTATGCTACCCATGTAGGTTAAATAAAGGGTTCCGTTCGAAATCCCGTCCAGATTCCCGAGTTCGACAGAAATATTCCCAAGTTCGAAGAGAGAAACCTGAAGAAGGCCGGAAGTTACAGCGGCCGAAACGTTGATGAAAACATTCAAGGTGAGAACAGTAGTCCAAATAATCCAAAATTATACTTACTAATATATTCATATAAACTTAGGTATGTGTATATGCATATGTATTGTATATAACAGGATTCCCAACTAAACTAATTAACTGATCAGTATGAATTTTGGAACACAGTTGCTAGGCGTAAGGGTGGGTAATGTGGACTATATTTAGTTTACTTTAGTTCCATGCAAAGGAGGTAAAAAGGGGGTGTAACCCCTTTATGTAATATATATTCCACAAATTTTAGTTTCTTTGGGGTATTTTACAAAGGTTTTTAGGTGTCATAATATGGGCATTACCTCCCATTTGAAAGTGTAAATATTTCAGATTAAATTTTAGACATTTTCTAGAATCAAAATCATCTAATGGATTTTGATCCAAATTGAAATAAGGATTCTAGACATGAGGTTTAGTATCATTATATCTTAATTTTGATCTTTGTAAGGATACATAAAAGTGGTGCAAAACTTTTCTGTTTGGGTAATTAATTTTACTCGCCTTTGAATGTGTATTCTTCTAGTATATAAACACACACATATACACATGTATAATTTTATATATATATATATATAGTTTTTAGTTATATTCTAATGACCAAAAGAAAACTCAATCCATTACTATAATTTTTTAACTTTATTTTTCTCAATTTCCTCATTTTCCGACTTCATTCTCCTTACAAACAAAATTTATATTTATTTTTTTGCAATGTTTTTATTTTTCATATCTTATGCGCGTTTCACAGCTCAGTCAAGAAAAAAATATATTTTATACTTTAACATCGCTGATCATCAGCTAATAATATGTATATATATATATACATCACTAGTTATTATTATACTAAAGTTTTGTTAAGCGACGTTTGTTTCCATAAGCTTTGTATTTTCATCACACAAAATACATGCTAAAATATCCCTTTGTTTTCACATCGAGTTATGTTTTAAAAAAATCTATTTTAATTTTTCTAATTAGCCGTAATTTGGAATTTTCTCACTAAATCAATAATCTCTGACTACGTATCTGTCTATCACTCTCACTCTCTCTCACTGAATGTTGTCTGACCCACACCCTCGCTCCTATTTTATAGTGTCTATCACTCACCCTTCTATCACACTCTCTCACCCTATGTTAACACTCAATGGTAATAAAACTAATTATAAAACAGAAAATTCGAATATTCCATTATAAACAATAGGGAATATCACCACAAGTACTAATGCTATTTAACACATAGATGGAAATGGAAGAGAGAGAGAGGGAGGAAGATATAGCGAACAGAAAGACTAACCTTGTATTTTTTTTAAAATATATAACTGGCTTTGCAAACTCACTTTTTCCTGATTCAAACAATCTAATCCGAGCTCAATGAGCGACCCAATATATATATATACATACACATATATACACACATATATATATATACATATACATATATAAATACATATATATATATATATATATATATATGTAAGTCAGTTCATATTATATTCCAATAATCATGGTTTTATTTTATTATTTTTATTTTTTCACATTTCCAAAAAACATAACATTTCTGTGAAATATATTTTTTTACGGTCCGTTTCATTTGTCTTGTGCCAAATAACGTTTTTATGTCAATATCGTCTCTGCGACATTACAAAATCATCAGAAAAATTCACAAAGAGTAAAAAGTTCTTGATTAAGGAGACTGCAACGTAAAAGGGCACTGATAGTATATGCTAATACATATATTGTCATTAATAATTATATATATATATATATATATATATATATATATATATATATATATATATATTCAGGCAAATGTTATTCAATAACACAGAGGGTCTTTTTTATGAGACTTTTGTTTTATTTTCAATTTTCCGAGTAGTCCATTTACTATTTCGGTCAAATTGGTGTATATAAGTTCCATATGTAAACATCACATCACATTACTATAGACACTCATTTTAAAGTCGTAAATAACTAGCCGTTAAAAAACTCAACAGTAAAAGACATAGTCGTAAAGACTAACCCAGCTTGATGATGATTTGATGAACCAAATCGAAAGTACTTGCGTAAAAAGGAAGAAAAATTGAACAAGAAACCCATCACGGAACTTATATACACCGATTTGACCAACATACTAAATGGAATATTCAAAAGAATTGAAATTTTTTTTAAAACTCTTGTGTTATTTAAAAATATTTGCTTAAAATACACACACAAACCTACTAACGTTGTAGAGGTAAAGGAGAACTTTAATGGAACACTCGGATGTCTATGTATCTCATATAGAGATCAAGTGTTAGCCCCAGTAAGGGGGCTCTTGATTTCTGAGAACTTACGTTAAAGTAAAATGAATATATATATATATATTATATATATATATATACCCTTATACTTTATATTATATATATATATATATATATATATATATATATATATATTATATATAAAGTATAAGGGTATACTCAAAAAAGAATAAAAGGGAAATACCAGCAGAGTGATAAAAATCTGTATTTATAAATATATATATATATATATATATATATATATATATATATATATATATATATAGTCATCTACACACAGACTGTTTTGCTGTATCACAGCTCTTCAGTGCGGCTAGACCAGCTAGTGCCTCAAGCCGGGATTGAAACTCAATCGCCGAGCTGACAGTCAAAGAAAGGAAATAAATAACAAATACATCCTGGGAAAATATATATAAAATTTTCGTATATAATAAAAAATAATTTTCCAAAACGATGTTGGCGGTCTGGTTTGTCTTTGTTGTGGCATATCAACCCGTTTTTGATTATTTAACTCCAAAACATAATAACTATTTGAAATGGTCAATTGTAACCGACTCATTTTTATTCTATCCGAAGCTGTGTTCATACCTTCCCAAATGATATTACAGTCTAAGTAAATTCGATAGATCTGACTGGATCCGAACTCGGATCGGTCAATTTCATAGTCCATGCCAGTATCCATTGCACCACTCATGCCCATGACATTCTCTTGATTGATACTTGCAATAGCCCTGTTGCCCTGCATGTGAATGTGTCTCCTCCTCCCAAACAAACCAGGTTACAATATAATTTGTCTTAAGATCGCAATGCGAGAAACTGTCAGTTACCATACGCTGTTGATATTATGCCTATAGACTTAGATCTACACATACTCTGTCACCGATGTCGAGCACTCTACTCTTATAAATATCGACACTGATGCAACTATATTTATTTTATATTCAAATAGATTTGAATTGTATAATTGTTGATTGTAGGAATTTGTCACGTGAACGACAAGGGTTAATCCTACTCTCAATTAATAAAAGACAAATACCTTAGTAATAAATGTACAAGTTGGGGGGGGGGAGAAAGAAAGAAAAACAGAAAACAAAGAAACTGTCTTGAGGATAAATAAAAATAAAAATAAAAATAAAAATAAAAAAAACAGAAGAAAAAAGTAAAGAAAATAATAAAAGTAAAAAAGGAAACGAAAAAGAAAAGAACATTTTTTTAAAAGAGACAAAAAAAAAAGTAAAGAAAGAAAATAGTAAAGTGTAGAAAAAAAAATAACAGAAATGAGTAACAAAAATAAAAAAATTAAAAAAACTGGAACAAAAAATATAAATAAATCCCCCCCAAATCTACAATTAAAAAAAAAAAAAAAGTAAAACAAAACAAAAAAAACTTCTTACAATTTTATTTTATTTTTGTCATTGTATAGGGTAGATAAGACATTCGCAAAAGGCAAAGAAGTCACCGTTAGTAAAGCTGCCGCCACCCATACCGCTGCAACCAACAATGGTTGATGCCGCTGCCAACCACCGACGCTGCTGCAAGCCACCTGATACTACTACTACTACTACTACTACCACTTGCAACCGAATTCTACAACTAGCACCACTGCTTGTGTTGCTTATTCTGATGCAGCAATGATGATGATGATGATGATGATGATGATGGACTCTGTTTCTCTCCATTTGTCTATGATTCTTCCACATATCGATTATCACCAGATATAGAAGAGGAACTTGCAGCGCCGTGTGTGTACCCCTGCTTATGCTGTAAGAACACAGCCACAACCAAACTAAAGCCTTCATCGTAGTTGCAGCGACACGGATGCCATTTTAACTCTAATGTTGATTTTACAAGAATAACACAACGCGATCTCAATATTGTTCCTTGCACAGGCAAAGAACCATTTCACAGGCATAGAAACCATTTTTTTTTTTCTTGTTTTTTTTTTTTAGTTTGACGTTTTTCTGGAATCAAAAACAAAGAACACCTGGAATCAAAAACAAAGAACACCCCAACAGTAAATTATAATCATTCATT
Source organism: Sepiola atlantica (assembly GCA_963556195.1). Taxonomy (NCBI): domain Eukaryota; kingdom Metazoa; phylum Mollusca; class Cephalopoda; order Sepiida; family Sepiolidae; genus Sepiola; species Sepiola atlantica. The sequence continues at coordinate 78,719,085 of OY744540.1, forward strand.
CAATCTAAGACGATTTTTTTTTTACGGAAATCGTTCCAGACAGGACATGAAGCCATTTGATATAAAGAGCTAAAAAAAAAACTACTTCAAGGTCAAAAACTAGCCAACTATAAGTGTTAGATGAATAGATTCCGACCCAGAAAACAGCAATTCTTCCCCTTTTGTCAGAAACATCGCTCATGGAATGTGAAGACTAAAGGACAAAATAAGGGAAGCGAGAGTTACAATTATTTAATTGTTTAATCTCTATTTATATAAAGTTAGGTATGTTTATATATTTGTATGAACAGGATTCACTCCTAAACTAATGAACCGATAGCTATGAATAAAAAAGAAACAACTGCTTGGCATAAGGGGTCCAAATGTGGACTATATTTAGTTTAATTCAGTTTTATACAAAAGGGGTAAAAGAAGGGATGGAAGACCTTCATGGAAATTCAGATACCTCCGATTTTTATTATATTTTAACAATAGGTATTAGACATCAATTAATAAATGGTCTACAAATTTTAAATTCTTTGGACTATCTTAAAGGGTGAGTAAGGGGCATAATATGGGCACGAACTCACATTTTAAAATTAAAATATTTCAGATTAACATTGAATTTGATCCAGAGTCATTGACACCAATTAAGCAAGATTCCCTGAATTTCAATTTCTACTTTAGACCTCTTAAGCTTAGCCTTAAATTTTAACCATTTTCTAGGATCAAAATGATGTAATGGATTCTGTTCAAAATTGAATACGGATTCTATATGTAAGGCTTAGTATCATCATATCTTGATTTTAATATTTTTAAAAGGACATAAAAGTGGTGCAGAACTGTTATGTTTAGGGAATTAATTTTACCTGTCCTGGGACGTGTATGGTTCTAGTTCTAATTAAATTATAATCATCCATTCAATCTAAGACGATTAATTATTTGATTAATGATAAATTTAACAAATACTTAAATTATTATTTTTCAGAAATAAATAAACCTGTCATTTGGTACAATGTGTAGAGTATTCGCTAATGGGCTGAGAGATTGAGGTTCAATCTTCGGTTGAGTCATGCAAAAGACTCAGAAAATAGTACTTGATACCCCCCCCCCTGTTAAAACACTTCGCATTATGAGGTAAGGATCAAAGGTAAGAGGAGCAACATAGCGAAGGAAGTGGCACCCCTCCCTCTTACTGTCGGTGTAGCAGCCAATGAAAAAGACAGACAGACTTTGGGTCGTCCTCGCCTGCAGACGACCAATTTACTTCATTTTACTTACACTTTTTTCTTGATAAGGAGATTTTATCACGAAATAGCAAAACAATATAATGATAATCATTTAACATCTGAGTTGTCATATTATATTTTTAAAATATGCATTTATAAGGCTTTCGAAAGTATAATAATGACTATGGGTCCAGTGCTTCTAGTAAACCATAGTGGTTTATTACTTGAACGTTTAATTTTGAGAGTGGGGGAAATCAGACGACTATGCAAGTTTAACCTACATTGACACCCTATTTATCTGAGTATTTAATGGGATTTCACAGAACAATCGCTCGTTTATTTCAAATTTTTTTCACATTTATATTAAAACTTAATTGATGATACTTCAGTCATAAATGTTGTATATATTCTCTCGATACTTTTATTTTGGCAGTCTGACATATTCTCCAAGAAGATGATGTAAAATTTAACCTAAAATATATTTTAATCCCTTAAATAATTGAACTCCATTTTCTTAACTTTTGATTGGACAATGAACCTTAGTAATCGATTTTCTACACCAAGTTTTAGCCTCACTAATTCCTGAGAGCAACTGAATCTGACTTCGAATCTTTTCTATATCACATGATCAAGCTAATCAATCGACCTTTCATACAGACACTCAGCTAATTCTAAGATATTTCCCCATTAATAATAACCTATGCAAAAGTAGGGAGTGCCTGTGGACGAGTGGTTATAGCACTTGTCTTTGGGCTGCAAATTTTCGAGTCTGAAAACTCCCTCTGTCCACCCAGCAGTAAATGGGTACCTGACTAAAACTCAGGGAAGGTTCAAGGCAGCGGAAGGAGAGGGATGGGCTCCGCCTTCCATATGCTGTGCCCTAGACATGGTGATTCTTAACAAATCACCGCCGCTACGGCCATGGGCAGTGTGCGATGTCGGCAACGACACTCGTGCGCGTCCAGGCTATGCGACCTTTACCTTTACCTATGCAAAAGTGTGCTCATGTATGGCTCCGAAACTTGTGCTGTCTCTGCCGGCACACTAAAGAAACTGCACCGTAATGCCAAGACAATGGTCAGATTGTTCAGCCTTCACCAAACAGATCAAAGTAAACTTGAAAAGCCTCGAGAACATCATGCAGAAGAGCAGAGGTTATGGCGGAGGTTATGTTTTTGGTTAAGTTTGTTTGTCACTGTTTGTGTACAGCCTAGCTTCCACATCGCTTGACCAATCGTCACCAAACTTGGTCAAAATCTCGGGCATGATCTAACTGTAGTATTATGTAGGGCTTAATAAAAATGACAACACATGTATCTTATGAAAATATAAGATGCATCTTTATTTGTTGGTGACGATGAGGGTAGTGGTTGGAGAGGATTTGTGCACATGGGATCAGACGGTTGATTCTTCTCCGAGACTCGATCGTCAACTGGCTTCTTTCAATTTTCGGTTGTTATTATATAACAATTTCGTGGTTACCTCGACGACCTCATCGAGGTTGCACTCGGTGACAGCTTGAACTCATTTGACAATTCAACAAATCTGTCTATCTTTTCTTGGCATGATACAATTGCACCTGGTAAAATGGCCTTTAACCCTTCCGACATATCTCTTTCTTTTGACATTGGGTTCTTAGCGTTTAAGTGATTCAACTGCATGTGCATATCTTTTTGTCAACATGATTTTACATTATGACAATTGATCCGTCTATGTCGCTTCTTCCATTGCAGGTGTTTGATGTTTTGGTACAGTGTTTCTTATAAAAACTGACCTTCATGTCATCCTATAGTTACCTCTTCCTGTGCAGGTGTTTGTCTGGTTGTGAGTTTTATTTCATTTTCAAATAACTTTTTGGTCATCTGATAATTATCTTATCTTTTGACAATCGCCAAGTGCATGCGTTTTATCAACAACTTTTCCGTACACCTACTCGGATATATAACATAACTTAAAACTGATTAAATTTTTGGATATGTCGGTCAAAGGTCAAGACAAGACAGAGAAGGTGAAAGTCACACTTTTTACAATAGCTTCGTTTCTGTTCACTGTAGAGATTCTCTGCTGTGGCCATATTGTAGCCAATGGCGTTCTGCATCTTATATGACCTTTGACATTCACCTTGAAAAGTTTGGACAAGTTCAAAATTTTGACGGAATTTCAAATTCCGATTTTTCAAAATTTGCTGTATGGATCTGATCCATGCAAAATTTCAGCCTGGTCAGACAAATACTTTTTGAGTTATCGTTTCCACATCATAACTTCGGGTATACTTTGTATAATATGAAAGGTTAAACCCCGATAAGACTTTGGCCCATCCTTACGTTGTCAGGCAGAGGTATGCAGTCTCACGACTGATTTTTTTTTTTTTGTTTTGGTTTCAAATGCAAATTGTCTAAGAAAACATTTTCATATCTATATTTGCAAATCGAATGTGTTTGTTTTTCTGTTACACGAAATAGAAAATGTAGTTTTCATTATGTAAATCTTTACCGAAAACACCTGTTTTCATTTTTCATCTGATTTGAAGAGGACTTGCCACCATTTGGATGATCTGGCGTAATTTGGATATATTGTTATTGGAAAACGAAGAAGTGTTGTTATAGAATATTCGCCTCAATGAGATTAAATCTTTGGCGCCGACAAGAATCAAAGTAACCAAAAAATGTAGAGCAGTAAAAACACTTTGAATTTGAACATTTGTGTTATTCAAATTGAATAAGGAAACAAATGCCCGAGTAAACATGAACTTCTCTCAAGTTTGAGGAGAACAAACAAATAATTAGTTCACAATATTCATTATTTTACTTCAAAATACTAATATATATATTCAAAACCTCTATTTATATAAAGTTAGGAACGTATATATGTTTATATATTTGTATGTACAGAATTCATTCCTAAGCTAATTGACTTATTATGAATTTTTGAGCACAAATGCTGGGTGTTAGGGGTCGTAATGTGGACTACATTTAGTTAATTTAGTTTTAAGCAAAGGTGGTAAGAAAAGAGTGGAAGCCTCCTCGTGAAAATTTAAATATTTCCGATTGTGAAATTTCAACAATAGATATTAGACATCAATTAATAAATATTCCCGAAATGTCAGTTTCTTTGGGGTATATCCAAAGGTACTTAGGGAACATAATATGGGCACAACCTCTCATTGGAAAACTGAAATATTTCAGATTTGCATCGAATTTGATCCGGAGTCATTAGACACCAATTAACAAGATTCTCTGAATTTCAGTTACTTCTTATTTGGTCGAGATCAAAGTGTAGTATCTGTTCCGATGGATACTGCACCCTATAGACTGGTATTGTCTTGGCCTTTGGGGCTTGATTTACGCCGGTCTATGGGATTGTCCTGTGCAGTTCTAGGAGGTGCACCCTCCCAGGCTTTGCCTCCCCTCTTTGGGGAGGAGTAAGTTAATTGCTTACTGCTTGAGGCGCCCCTACCGGGGAATGCCGACGGGGCTGCCCAGGCAATTTTTGATGGTCAGAGTGCTCACCTCTCGGGCACTGGCTTTTCAATCCCCACTTTCCGACCCGAGCTTGGGTCACATCTTACTGGTGGGAGTAGGATAAAAACTGGCCTTGTGCCTAACTCCTGGAGAGGAGTAAATTACTCTTAAGACATCTTAAGCTTAAGGCTTATTTTGAGACATTTTCCAGAATCAAAATGATGTAATGGATTTTGATCAAAATTGGAATAAGGATTTAGTAACATTATATCTTGATTTTAATTTTCATGATTGGAGCCAAATTAATGTTACCCGTCCTGGGATGGGTATTCTGCTAGTTTATATAGAAAAGAAACGTATTTAAAACTTTAAATTTTCACTACAATATCTATATACTATTAAAATCATGGATCTAGTATGGCTGCTTGTCTCCTCCGTGCACAAGGGATGACGTCAAAAAAGGATGAACAGAGCCTGAAGTCACCAGGAAGATCCTTTATGACGTCATAAGGGTTGACATCATCCATTAAAGTAACAACTAAGACGTCCTTTGATCCAAATGTCACGCGTCATCTATGTGGACAGTAACTGTGTATATATATATATATATATATATATATCTCCGAAACAGTTACATGGTAAACAGCTGATGATCCCCGTGTTAATATTAGACGCTTAAGGTCTCCTGTTTTTGTTTCACTCTTAGATAATTAACCCCCCCCCTTTTTTATTTTTTTTTTTTTTACTTATATTTTTTCATTTATTAATTTTCCAACGAATGTTAAGTCTGCAATATCTTGGATTTAATTAGTTTGTCTGGGAATTTAAACTGCATTTTACATTTTTTCTTTTTTTTTTTTTTAATGACTCAAAGCTTCTTTAGACTATATATATATATATATATATATATATATATATATATATATATAGATAGAGAGAGAGAGAGAGAGAGTATTTTTTTAAATTAATTAATTAGTTTATAAACTAATTTATTGCATACAGATTTTTATAATTAATTTACAAATTAATTATAAAATTCTGATGACTCGTCCGATTAAGGGCGAATTAAAAAAGAAAAATATGCTCCTCTGCACATTCTTAAATAATAAACAAATCGTTCAGAGTAGGAAAAAATAAAAACGCACTGGTAAAAAACACCGGTCGGTATCATCAAAAAGCAAAACAATAACAAAAAATCAGTGTAGGAGAAGATTTTCTTTGAAAACTCATGAGTTAAGGACTTTAAAGAACTTTGCTTAAACATTGAATTGTAATAAAATTTGATTTGCACCTTATTTTATTCTTTCACATTATCTATTGCTATATAGATATATATATATATATATATATATATATATATATATATATATATATATATATATAGATGATGATAATGACAATGTTGATAATGATGATGATGATGATGATGATGATGATAGTGATAATGATGACAATGTTGATGATGATGATGATGATGATGATGATGATGATGATGATGATGATGATGATGATGATGATGATGATGATGTTGATAATGATGATGATGGTGACAGTGACGATAGTGATGGTGATGAAATCCATTTTTTACAGTGAGTCGAAAAAATCGTCCAGTATTTCCAAACAACCTAATCACTTAAATGTCAATGCTGAAACAGTAAAAGCTGATACATCCATTGTCAACCATAGATATGCCAACAGTCTTTAGAATTGCAGTCATACTACAAACTCTCATATTAATTCTTAGAATTTTGGTGTGCATGCCTGTTAGCATAAAATAAGCATGAACTTCTTCCTGTTCTTGGATCTTTGATCAGCATTCTTGCATTTCTTGTAGCCAGCATGATTATCTTCTTCTGCACTGTGATCAAGATTACTTAAATGCCAGATAATAAGCCTCATTTACAAAGAATCTCGAAGAGAATCCTATTACTCGAATGTAATTATTCGCTGCTCTGCCACTAAATGCAGGATGTACACTTGCTCTCACCAAAGTTGTGCGTGCGTTGCTGATCGGCTTTATAATGAACGTGATGAAAATCATCGGCCAAAAGTGTGAGACGTGGACATATAAAAATAGGTCGGATAAGATAATCTGGTCAGTGTCAAAGAAGTAGAACTTGCTGCTTAACACTATTTTTTTGTTCTTTTTATGAAATCGCTCCAGACAAGGCATGAAGCCACTTGATGTAAGGAGCTAAAAAAAAAATACTACTTTAAGGTAAAAAAACTAGCCGACCCAGAAAACAGCAATTCTTCCCCCTTTGTCATAAACATCGCTTATGGAATATGAGGACTAAAGGACAAAATAAAGGAAGCGGGAGTTATGAGATTGCCGAAAGTAAACCCAATGTCCACTTTCTATTCTCCGGTTACATTGAAGCGGTTAGCTCCCAAATGGCTGCCACTATTCTTCTTCTTATTATTATAAATCCAATAGCTTTACAGTATACTAAAACAAATTGTGTCTGTAGACCAACTCTTATAACATATTCATACAACGAAAACTTCAAACGAAACGAAACGAAAATAAAACCTTTTACATGAACAACGAGGAAAGAGTGTTTATTCAAGTTATCTGCACTTTTGGGTGTAGGTTGGCAAAGTTAGGACAGTCTCCGAGTGAAGAAACGAAGTAAAAAAGTCAGAAAGTTCTTTGACTGCCGAAAGTCTACGAGCAGGGTATCTTCAGGCGAAGATAGCCGGTGCTCGGTGGTCCAGTGGCCAGAAGCAGGAGAGAGAAAGGGGGCGTCTTTACTCGTTGCTTCCAGAAAATTCTCTGCTGACTCATACGATTCAAAAAGGGGTCTGAAGTAGTCCTTAAGGGGACGGATCAAATTAATGTGCCCTGGAAGGCGATTAATCAATGTGACCAAATCACATAACAGGAACAGCTTTTCTTGCGACTATGTTACTTAGACATTATTATTATTTTTAGTTGTTGTTGTTGCTGTTGTTGCAATGGCGTTAACCCTGGTTGCTTGAGCCGCCTTCTTTCCTGGTCTATGCTATATCTGGAATCCTGAGCAAGGTTAGGGTTAGGGTTAAGATCGACCAATTTTACTTTTTTATTTACTATTGCCCACATTTTTTGTTGAAATCAAAAGTACATTAGCGTAAAATACTAAAAAATTGTATACAAAAAATAATTTAACATAGTTAAATGGGGGATGGAAATAGTTTTACTACAACATGAGAGAGAGATTGAATACCTAATTAATATTCACCTTCTTCTTCTTCCCTTTTTGCACATCAGACAATAAGTATATGGCTAATTTCGCCCCCTCCCCTGCATTCGTCACATAATCAGCACCCTCTCTATCTCTATTTATCCATCAGACTGCTTGCTCATTAAATACTTGTGACTATTAGATTCTCATTATTTCTAAATTTAAGAGTTAAAAGTTCACTACAACATTATATATATATATATATATATATATATAAGTAGATAAGTAATGAGAATAAAAATTGGATAAAATGCAATATTTATTAAATCATCAATTGTTCAAACAAGGGCAATATAAAAAAAACTTATCTACTTATACTATTGCTCTATCTCGTATATCGAGCTTTGACTTTTCAAGATACAATATAATTTAGAGATATAACATTTATCTTTATTGTCATATTTTACATATACCTTATTTAAGACTCGTCAGTGCATCTCTAAGAGTGTGCGTTTGTTAGTCTTTTATGCTTAAGTTTGACTTTTCAAGATGGGATATAATTTAGAGATATAACATTTATCTTTATTGTCATATTTTACATATACCTTATCTTCAATGAGTTAGTGCATCTCTAAGAGTGTGCGTTGGTTCGTCTTTTATGCTTAAGTTTGAAACAGCATTTTTATCACAAAACTTAGAAGGAAGCCATCAGAATAATATGCATTGTTATTATATTATTCATCAAATATTTGATGTTTACAGTCGCATATTTTACTAGGAGATGCAATACTTACTTTATATGGCATAAGTGTGTTTCTAATGCTGCTTTTAATTTTGAATAAGGTATTTAGAAAAGGTTAAAGAACTTCTCGTATCGAAAAGGACATTGGATCGAAGGTGCTGATTCCAAATGTGCAGTTAATTTGGTTCTTAAGTCAACTGTTTAACAGTTATGCCCTGACACACATATACACATACAGACAGCTTTGCTTTATATATAAATATATATATATATATATTAATACTAATTTAAAGATAAACGATGTATCCTTAAATGATAATCTATCGTGCTAATAGAAAGCTCAATATAGTGATAGAGCAATAAATTCAGAAGATGAATGATGAAAATAAAAAGTTGTACGAATAATAAAATATTTATTAAAACATCAGATATATATAAATGTGTATTAATTTTCAAAGTTAAATATTAAATATTTACAGTTATATTACCGAGTTTTATCCTCCGATGAAAAGAGTTTGTCTTTGAAAATCCATGGGTTAAGGATAATGAAACGCCTTGCTTCTGATGTCTTAATAAATATTCTATTTATACAATTTTTTATTCTCATCTTTCATCTTCTGTATATATATATATATATATATATATATATAGTCATCCACCTACAGACTGTTTCGCTGTTTCACAGCTCATCAGTGCGGCTAGACCAGTTAGTGTCTCAAGCCGGGATCGAAACGCAACCGTCGATGCTAACCCCTACGCCATCATGCGACACTGACTGAATGTAAGAGATATCTCAATGTAACGAAATGTAAACATTGCAAATGCCTGAGCACGAATTAGTTTTACCTAATGAGCATTGCCTTAAAGCTAATTTTTTATAGTCATCCACATACAGACTGTTTCGCTGTTTCACAGCTCATCAGTGCGGCTAGAAAGAGATTTGTCATTCATACATATTTATCTTTCTTCTTTCATTTATCATATATTTATCATATATATATATATATATATATATATATATATATATATTAAGATAAATGAAAGAAGAGAGATAAATATGTACGAATGACAAATCTATTTCACCTTCGATTGTTCAATGCAAGGTGTACTCGGTAAAAACATGTTCATTTTTCTTTTCTTAAGCCAATCGAAGTTGAAATAGATTTGTCATTCGTACATGTTTATCTCTCTTCTTTCATTTATCTTTATAATTGCTCTATCTTGTATATTGAGCTTAAACTATTTCACTATAGGTTCTATCCTCTAAAACTATACTTTTAGTTTTATATATATATATATATATATATATATATATATATATATATATATATATATATATATATGAGAGAGAGAGAGATAACATTGTTTTGTGTATAAAGTCAAACTTAAATATGCCATAAAACAGACTAAACAAACCACTATTTCCATTGTTGTTCGGCTGAAATTTGGCAAACTTTAACTTTGATTCAATTCAATTGACTAAATCAAATTTCTGGTGCACTCTAGGCATCTTTTCTAAACCAAGTTTTTACACGTTTTACTTACATATCTTCATAATATTAAATCAGAAGTTATAGTTTGATCAATATTTATGTTTCTTGAACCGAATTTTTTCAGGTAAAATCAGGTCTTACCTTTATAGAATGTAAGTTTTCTCTCTCTCTCATATATATATATATATATATATAGGACAGTTTTTATTATATTCCAATAACCATGGTTTGTTTTATTACTTTTATTTTTATTTTTTCACATTTCCAAAAATTTAAAATTTCTGTGAGATATATTTAACGGTCCGTTTCATTTGTCTTGTGCCAAACAACATTTGTATGTCAATTATCGTCTCTGCAACACTACAAAATCATCAGAAAAAGTTCACAAATAATAAAAGAGTTCTTGGATTAGAGTGTCTTGAAAACGCCTACACTATACATCAGTTTCATTTTAGGGTGAAAACAAACAAAAAATTGAGAGCAAACACTCACACGTGTGAGATCCAACTAATCCGCCATTTTATATATATATATATATATATATATATAATATATATAAAGTTAGGTATATATATAAAAGTGGAGCACTAACCATAAAAATAACGATAGAGCAGAGAAAGATTTGCAACATTTCTTCTGTGGGAAAGTGGCTGCAGAGAAGAGGACATTTCGAAGTCGATTTTGTACTCTGTCAAGGCAGGATATGAACTCTGAGCAGCGCATCCCCAGATGTGGCAACAGTACTCCATCTTAGAACGTATTTCACTCTTATACAGGTAGAGAATTGCGTCAGGCGTGAGACACCTTCTGGGGCGGTAGAATGATCCAACCATTAATTTGTTGTTGTTATTTTTATATGTGGAAAATTCGAGTTTAAATTTTGGGAGCCTTAAACCTATTCTTGTGTTTTAAATTCTGTACAGATTCCCAGAGTTCAACAAGATGTACCTTAAGAAGGTCGGAGGCTACATCGGCTGAAATGGAGTGAGAATAACATATCGTCCAAATGATACAAAATAAAATTCTTTGCATTATAAACTACAAAATGATTTCAAACATCTCTGTCTAGTGTTGTTCCTTCAGGTAAAATATGATGAAAAATTCAATGTTTTATTTTCCACTCTTGCAATTATGTAAATAATAATCGTTGATGAAGTCGTTTTGTCTCTGATTATGCATAAAAATGGACAGGAAATGAGTGCTTAACAAATAGTATTTTTTTTTTGGGGGGGGGGGGGGGGAAATGGACGAAGACACCCAATCAAGCTAAATTATAAAAGCAAAGAAGATAAAATTTAACAAATTTCATCAAATTCAAACCAGTAAAGTATGAGTTGTCTCCCCCTGCGATCACAATTACTTGAATCATGTAAACAAACCTTTTGTTGGATTTGGGGAGAAAACTAATGAGTATATTTTTAAATGTTTGAGAAATGTGTGCTAAGTCGGGGACATTTTGTAGTTTCTAGGGGGCAAACACGAGTTTCCCTGTAAATAACCATTAATTCTAAGTTTTCGTGAATTTTGAGGGGAAAAAAAGAATGAAGAAAATTTTTGATAATTGCAGAAGAATGCCATTTTTAGCCCCTTTTTCTAATAAGTTACCACTTATCAAGGCCAAAAACCACTCGAGGATAAGTGTTAATGAGAGGGATAGACCGATAGTTAATGATTATATCATGAGAGGTTCGAAAATTTATACATAACTCCCACTCAAAATAACAGTTCACCCAGAAAACAGCAATTCTTCCCCCTTTGTCAGAAACATTTCTCATGGATTGTGAGGACTAAAGGACAGAATAGATGTGGTAGCGAGAGTTACGAGGCTGCCGAAAGTAAACCCAAGGTCTACTTTCTACTCTCCATATAGGGCAGCTTACCCCCTCCCCTCCCTGGGAACAAACAAGAATTTTCCTATAAAAAAAGCTGGTTCAGTCAGTTTCCTGCAATCGTGGTCATAAATCCATGCACAATTTTGTGAAAAACTAGAGAACCAATTTTCCGAAAAACAGAAGACGGACGGAATAAGGGAATGATGGAATAACAGTCAGTTAGAAAAACATTACTTTCCGGTTAACAGCTGATCCCCCCCCCCCCCAAAAGAAGTAAATACTTTTATAATTGCCTATTACTTTTGTTCATCCCAAATAAGACACACTGCCACTGAGACGTAAGGGGCTACTGTGATGAGGAGTCAGATTTATAAGAGGCCTCCTGAGTGGGGAGTTGTGCAGAAAGATATTTGTTCATATTACATTTAAATTTCTACACGTTGGTACAGGCGGGGAAACAGGGAGCAGGGAAGAAAAAAAGCTCTTAGAGTAGAAACTTTTCTGGCATTCGGGATCCTCTACAGAGAAGGGGTGGGATTTTGCTGCTAGTCGGGGTGGTCGGGAGTATATGTTAGGTAAACACTAATTGTAGATAGTCATGATCTAATCAATGAAAGATAAGTGTAAAAAATAATAGATGATGATGATGATCGAGACTACCCCTCCATTTACTCCCCCCCCCAATAAAAAATAATAATATAGTAACACCAATATAGGTTGTTACCATGGAAACTGGTTGTGCAGATTCTGAGATTATAGAAAAACCGTAAAAAGATAGAATCATTCAGACCTCAACTGAAAGGGAATGGAGGGTACAAACATTTTGTGGAGGTTCATTGTCATCAAATTACAATGACTGATACGAAAACACCAAGTGATTTACAATATGAAATGAAATGAAACAGAGAATAATGGAATTCTGGGGAGACTTGCAGTCACTCAGAATCCATGGAAAATCACCGTTTTTTATTAGAGATAAATCATTGGTTGTGACAGGTCTGCCACTCTCGGCGTTTTGGCTATGAGCAAAGTATAGTATCTGTTCTGATACTACACATCATCTTTTCTGTCCTCAGTCAGTAAAGGAGACATCCTTTTAGACTGAGGCAATTTTTATTTTTGTCCCTATACAGAGTGCTCCTTTTTGAGGAACTGTATTTTCTCCACATTAAAACCGACCCTGTATCTAACTTTACCCTTGTGGGGAGACAAGTGAATAGGATTCACACTACCTGTGTACATTTCTCTCATCAGTAGATGGCATTTTTTCAGCTCAAAATATATGTTGTTGATACAAAATCACTCGTTGGCCTTTTGGCTAGGCCCAAAGTGTAGTGTCAATTCTGATACTACATTTCGTATTTTCTGTCCTCGGTCAGTGAAGGAGAATTCTTTCTCGACTGGAGCAATTTTTATTTTTGTCCCAATCCAGAGTGATTCTATTTGAAAAGCTTGGTTTCCTCCCTACATTAAAAACCGACCCTGTGTCTAACTCGTGGGGAGGCAAGTAAATAGGGACAGGTTTGAGAACTACCAGTAAATAATAAGATAGGAGCATGTATTTTGAAAAACATTTAATAGGAGTTTTGAAAAGAAGCAGACAAGACTATTCTTACAATATTGGGAATGTTTAGGAAGCAAAAGAATTAAAATAGAATGTATTTTAAGGTGTTTAAGTCTTTTCAGGGATTGCTGCGCATACAAGGAACGTTTTAGTACATTCAGTGCAACAAAGGTTTATCGAATATTTTAATAACTGTACGCGGGAGAATCGCTGGTGAAATATAACTGTAATAATACACAATAGTGAGTGAATTTAACAAAAGAGTCATGCTTTGCCACCCACTCAGTAATGGTTGGTTTGAAACGGTAGTGCAAGTAGTAGAGACGGGGGGGGGGGGAAGCTTGTTGGAGTCTATGATCAAATGCATGTGAATGTATGTGAAAGCATTCGGCTTCTAGTTTTGTCTCTATACATCTCGTTTGGTTGTAAAGCAAAAAGCATGCTGTCAATTCTCTGGGTTAGAAGTTATTGTTTGAAATTGAAAAACATAGGAAAGAGAAAAAGAGAAGAGAATTACATTTGAAGAAGAAAATATAGGAAGAGGAATGGAGAGAGGAGAGAAAATAGGATGAGGAATGGAGAGAGGAGAGAAAATAGGAAGAGGAATGGAGAGAGGAGAGAGAATAGGAAGAGGAGTGGAGAGAGGAGAGAAAATATGAAAGGGAATGGAGAGAGGAGAGAAAATAGGATGAGGTATGGAGAGAGGAGAGAAGATTGGAAGAGGAATGGAGAGAGGAGAGAAAATAAGAGGAATGGAGAGAGGAGAGAAAATTGGAAGAGGAATGGAGAGAGGAGAGAAAATAAGAGGAATGGAGAGAGGAGAGAAAATTGGAAGAGAAATGGAGAGAGGAGAGAAAATAGGAATGGGGAATAGAGAGACAAGAGAGAATAGGAAGAGGAATGGAGAGAGGAGAGAAAATAGGATGAGGAATGGAGAGAGGAGAGAAAATATGAAGGGGAATGGAGAGAGGAGAGAAAATATGAAGGGGAATGGAGAGAGGAGAGAAAATAGGATGAGGAATGGAGAGAGGAGAGAAAATAGGAAGAGGAATGGAGAGAGGAGAGAAAATATGAAGGGGAATAGAGAGAGGAGAGAAAATAGAATGAGGAATGGAGAGAGGAGAGAAAATTGGAAGAGGAATGGAGAGAGGAGAGAAAATTGGAAGAGGAATGGAGAGAGGAGAGAAAATATGAAGGGGAATGGAGAGAGGAGAGAAAATAGGATGAGGAATGGAGAGAGGAGAGAAAATAGGATGAGGAATGGAGAGAGGAGAGAGAATATGATGAGGAATGGAGAGAGGAGAGAAAATAGGATGAGGAATGGAGAGAAGAGCGAAAATAGGAAGAGGAATGGAGAAAGGGGAGAAAATAGGATGAGGAATGGAGAGGGAAGAGAGAATAGGATGAGGAATGGAGAGAGGAGAGAGAATAGGATGAGAAATGGAGAGAGGAGAGAAAATAGGAAGAGGAATGGAGAGAGGAGAGAGAATAGGAAGAGGAATGGAGAGAGGAGAGAGAAAAGGATGAGAAATGGAGAGAGGAGAGAAAATATGAAGGGGAATGGAGAGAGGAGAGAAAATATGAAGGGGAATGGAGAGAGGAACGAAAATATGAAGAGGAATGGAGAGAGGAGAGAAAATATGAAGGGGAATGGAGAGAGGAAGGAAAATAGGAAGAGGAATGGAGAGAGGAGAGAAAATATGAAGGGGAATGGAGAGAGGAGAGAAAATATGAAGGGGAATGGAGAGAGGAAGGAAAATAGGAAGAGGAATGGAGAGAGGAGAGAAAATATGAAGGGGAATGGAGAGAGGAGAGAAAATAGGATGAGGAATGGAGAGAGGAGAGAAAATATGAAGAGGAATGGAGAGAGGAGAGAAAATATGAAGGGGAATGGAGAGAGGAGAGAAAATAGGAAGAGGAATGGAGAGAGGAGAGAAAATATGAAGGGGAATGGAGAGAGGAGAGAAAATATGAAGGGGAATGGAGAGAGGAAGGAAAATAGGAAGAGGAATGGAGAGAGGAGAGAAAATATGGAGGGGAATGGAGAGAGGAGAGAAAATATGAAGGGGAATGGAGAGAGGAAGGAAAATAGGAAGAGGAATGGAGAGAGGAGAGAAAATATGAAGGGGAATGGAGAGAGGAAGGAAAATAGGAAGAGGAATGGAGAGAGGAGAGAAAATAGGAAGAGGAATGAAGAGAGGAGAGAAAATATGAAGAATAATGGAGAGAGGAGAGAAAATAGGATGAGGAATGGAGAGAGGAGAGAAAATAGGATGAGGAATGGAGAGAGGAGAGAAAATAGGATGAGGAGAGGAGAGAAAATTGGAAGAGAAATGGAAAGAGGAGAGAAAATATGAAGGGGAATGGAGAGAGGAGAGAAAATAGGATGAGGAATGGAGAGAGGAGAGAAAATAGGATGAGGAATGAAGAGAGGAGAGAGAATAGGATGAGGAATGGAGAGAGGAGAGAAAATATGAAGGGGAATGGAGAGAGGAGAGAAAATAGGATGAGGAATGGAGAGAGGAGAGAAAATAGAAAGAGGAATGGAGAGAGGAGAGAAAATAGAAAGAGGAATGGAGAGAGGAGAGAAAATAGAAAGAGGAATGGAGAGAGGAGAGAAAATAGAAAGAGGAATGGAGAGAGGAGAGAAAATTGGAAGAGAAATGGAAAGAGGAGAGAAAATATGAAGGGGAATGGAGAGAGGAGAGAAAATAGGATGAGGAATGGAGAGAGGAGAGAAAATAGGAAGAGGGATGGAGAGAGGAGAGAATATAGGACTGAAGGGAGGAAAAGGAATAAAAGGGGGAGATAAAAAGGAAGAGGAATGGAAAGAGAAGAGAGAGAGGAGGAGGAGGAGGAGGAGGAGGAGGAGGAGGAAGGGAGAAAATAATAAAAATCGGAATAGGAAGAGAAAAAAGAAATAGAAAGGTGAATATAAAAAGAGACAAAAAGATGAAAGAGTCTCAAAAAAGACGTAAAATAAAAACTAAAATAAATTAAATGTTCCAAATCTCCATGATACAAGAAAATACTGCAGGTGAAATTCTAGCTCAATGATTGAGACTTAAAGTCAAACATATATACGAAGAGTTTGAATGCAAAATGCGATAAATCCATTTTCTCCAAATTGAGAAATTAGACTTTAAAAATAGGAAAATTTCAAATCTAGAACTCGACTATAAAAGTTTTTTTTTTTTTTAAATCTAGACAATTAAGCAGAGATCACAATTTGGTTGAAATCGACCGATGGAATACTAATTTGATAATCGTGGTTTCCACCTTTTACATTTAGACTCATATATATATATATATATATATATATATATATATATATAAAACATCAAGAAGAGTAGAAAGTGACTTGTAGGTTTACTTTCGGCAGCCTCGTAACTCTCCCTTCTCTTATTTTGTCTTTTAGCCCTCACATTCCATGAACGATGTTTCTGACAAAGGGGGGAGAATTGCTGTTTTCTGGGTCGGAATCTACCCATATAACACTTATCGTTGGGTAGTTATTAACCTTGAAATAGTACTTTTTAGCTCCTTACATCAAGTGGCTTCGTGCCTTGTCTGAAGCGATTTCCATAATACAAATGTAAAACTTTAGTTATTCAGAGAAACATTCCATATTTCCTTCCAAAACATTTTATTTACAGAAAATTGTTTGTCTATTTCAAGAATATATATGTGTTCATGATATCTGTGTTGCGGTTGTTGATATATAATTATTAATTATAGGTTAACTTTGAAGTGTGTTTTCTTATTGATTGAATATGAACACTTTTTAAAGAGAGAAAAAAAGATATCATGAACACAATACAACATGATCAGTTATATACAAAAAAAAAAAGAAGGAATTAAATAAGGCTTCCCTTTGAATTTTGAGTGAAAAGCAAATATGTATAAATCAAATGTTGGAGGCATTTTAATTTTTCAGCTCGACTGTGGAATTTTATACACTGATGAAGCCTCCTCCTGAATTTTGGATATCATGAAAATATATATGTTCGTGAAATGAGCAGAAACAAGTGTTTCTGAAGGAAATATAGAATGAATTGCACTGAAATATAAACCCTTGTGTTAGATTAAATCACACACACACACATTATATATATATATATATATATATATATATATATATTTATTCTGGTACAGAAAAATTAGTACAACAATCGTACCGTCGGTTTCAAGCACGGAAGGTCTTACCCATCCGGCTCTCTTCAGCTTCTGTTGTCATCCCGGATGGGTAAGACCTTCCGTGCTTGAAACCGACGGTACGAATGTTGTACTAATTTTTCTGTACCAGAATAAATAAATATTATGCTCTTAATTTTTAACTTTAATTCTTAATTAATCGAGCACTCTGCTGGGATTTTTCCTACCATTTTACAAAGAAGTTATATATATATATATATATATATATATATAAAATATGAGACTAAAAGTATACATTTAGAGAATTGAACCTATAGTGGAGTATTGTTGCCACATCTGGGCTGCTGCATCATCTACTAGTCTCTCCCTCCTTGACAAGGTCCAAAAAAAAGAGTCGCCAACCTAATAAATCCCTCACTGTCAACCAAGCTCCAGTCCCTGTCCCATTGCCGCAATGTAGCATCCTTGTGCTTGTTTTACAAATACTTCAATGGATTGTACTCCGATGAATTGGCTGCTCTGGTGCCCCCTCGTCGTAAGTTCACTAGACCAACTTGACAATCGACTAAATCCCACCCATTCACTGTGGAGGTCCCCAGATACCGGAGAGCTTTCTACTCAAATAGCTTCTTTCCTCGTGCTGCTGGCCTCTGGAACTCCCTCCCTGCCCCCTGTTTCCCCGACGGTACTGATATGCAGAAATTTAAAACTAATGTAAACAGACATCTCGCTGTGCAGATCCCAATTTAGGTTGACCCCCCCCAACCTTCTCCCTTTTCTTTCTTCTCAGTAGCCCCTTACGTCTACAGTGGCGGCCTGCCTTGTCTGGGGTGAACTATGTTAAAAAAAATGATTTAAGCTCAATATACGAGATAGAGCAATTATAAAGATAAATGAAGGAAGAAAGATAAAGATGTGCGAATGACAAATCTATTTACTCTTCGATTGTTCAATGCAAGGTGTACTCGATAAAAAAACATGTTTATTTTTCTTTCCTTAAGCCAGGCTTTTCAAAGATTAAAATCTTATCATCAGAGGAATCACATAGATGAATAAGTTGGCAGGGAAATAGCCAAAATTCAAAATTTAAATTTAAAAAAAATATTTATGTCGCTATATCTGATGGGAAAATATTTGTTCTTCTTTTGGCTTTTAAATATCTTAAAGTATATAATATATTGAAATTTTATATCGACTCAATACATTTAAAAGATGCCTAATCATCTTTTTACTATATATAGATGTATATATGTGTGTATTTATTTGTAATCAAACCTTCATTATTTAAGCTCAATATATATTAATTAATAAATCAAGAGCATTTATAAATAGAAAATAGAAAAAAAACGCAGATTCCAGACACAATCACGGTTTGCAAGCATATATTATCCGAGAAAATTCAAGATATGCTTGAAAACCTTGATTGTCTGGACAATCGAAGAAACGGCTGTTGAAAATGAATTTCTTTACTGGAAAATGAAGGTATTGTCACTGGAATCTGCTTCTCTCTCTTTATATATATATATATATATATATATATATATAGTCTTGGAAGTTTCTCAACCATTAAAACTATATTAAAAAAAACCCAAAAAACAACAACCTTAAGTCCCAAGTCGTTCAGTGGAAAATCACTAATGTAAGTTAATTTAACTTTTACAGTTATTATATTAGTTTGCTTCTAACATTATTTAAGGGATCATCAGTTGTTTACCATGAAAAACTGTTTCGGGAATTTAAAAACAAGACAGTATTTAATTTCATGGCTTCCCAGCAGAGTTAATCAGACCCCACTTCTCTTAAAAGACAAAAACATAAACGTTCCTTATACTAAACTTAAGTTTTGTTCCGTATAAATGTTTTGCTAACTTATATTAGTTGTTAAAAAAAAAGAAGAAAAAAGTCCTCCTTTCCTGTGTTGTTCGTATATATATATATATATATATATATATATATATATATATATATATATATATATATATATATACCAGTTATTTTTATTATTAATTGTTTAAATTAGATCATTGATTAAAATAAAATATACCCAAAAGGCATAAAATATAAACATATAGAATTACAGCACACAATATGCAAGAATTTGAGATCTACGGTAAAAATGTGAGATCTACGGTAAAAATGTGAGATCTACGGTAAAAATTTGAGATCTACGGTAAAAATTTGAGATCTATGGTAAAAATTTTAGATCTACAATAAAAATTTGAGATCTACAATAAAAAATTTGAGATCTACGGTAAAAATGCAAATTTTGCTACTGAGAAATTCAAGCTGGGTTTATTGAAACCGAGATAAAAAGTTTGAGCCGTTTAGAATTTCAATTAATCAAAGGCTTCTAGCTTAATTTGATGCGAAGTGATTTCTAAAATTAATTTTAGGCCAGACGCTCGAGTGAGTTTTTACTTTCTTGTGCAACTAAGCAGTTTTCACATGAGTGATTATAGCATATAGCCAGCAGAGCAGAAAGCCAGCCTGTTCTTCTCTGCATCATTTACACGGGGCGGGGGGGAGAGATAGATCCGGAAAGAAAGTTGGTCTTATTTACTTGCCTCCCCATGAGAACAATGTTAGACACAAGGTCACGTTGTAAGGTGATTTATCTAGTTTTAGCGATTTGCTTTAATATTTATCGACAAATTATTTTCTTTTTTTTACGAAAAATGATTACAACTTATCGAGGCCAGATGCCACTCGAGAATAATGGTTAATGAGATTGAATCATTGTCAGAACAAAGATCGTATAATTGTGGGGACGGTTCTAGAAAGTAGTCTGTTGACATTGGATTTGAAAACAACGACGTTGTATACTGCAGAGAAGCAGTCCCATGATAATGTGTTCCACATATGAGAAGCCCCTGTGAAGAAGCAGCCTTGTTTGTGGAAGTTTCGGCTGACATTAGGCACACCGAGGAAGAAAGGAAAGTGTCTCTCCGTTGTTGTAGAGAGACGAGTTCTTTTTGTGAATTTCTTACAAAGATGAACGAAAGAGCAGAGAGAGACTAGCAACAGCTCTTTTGTGAGAAAAGGGCATGTACAAGTTTTTAACAAATGGACGTGTTCAATAACAACAGTCTTTCTCTAATAATGCCGGCATTGCAAGACGTGACAAAAAGCTAAGTCAGTCATGAGACTGCATACCTCTGCCTGACAACGTAAGGATGGACCAACATCTTAGCTGGACCTTTAAAAGTTTAGTACTACAGACAAATGAAAATGCTATTTCAAAGTTCGGGTGACAGACAGACGAAAATGCTATTTCAAAGTTGAGGGTGACAGACAGACGAAAATGCTATTTCAAAGTTAAGGGTGATAGACAGACGAAAATGCTATTTCAAAGTTAAGGGTGACAGACAGACGAAAATGCTATTTCAAGGTTAAGGGTGACAGACAGACGAAAATGCTATTTCAAAGTTAAGGGTGACAAACAGACGAAAATGCTATTTCAAAGTTAAGGGTGACAGACAGACGAAAATGCTATTTCAAAGTTGGGGGTGACAGACAGACGAAAATGCTATTTCAAAGTTGAGGGTGATAGACAGACGAAAATACTATTTCAAGGTTAAGGGTGATAGACAGACGAAAATGCTATTTCAAGGTTAAGGGTGACAGACAGACGAAAATGCTATTTCAAAGTTAAGGGTGACAGACAGACGAAAATGCTATTTCAAAGTTGGGGGTGACAGACAGACGAAAATGCTATTTCAAAGTTAAGGGTGACAGACAGACGAAAATGCTATTTCAAAGTTAAGGGTGACAGACAGACAAAAATGCTATTTTAATGTTTACGGAGATAGACATATGAAAATTCTATTTCAAACTTAAGGGTGGCGGATAGACGTAAATTGCTATTTCCAAGTTAAGGAAGATAGACGAAAATGCTATTACAAACTTAAGAATTACAAACAGACGAACATGTTATTTCAAAGTTAAGTGTGACAGACAGATGAAAATGCTATTTCAAAATAAAGTGTGGCAGACAGACGAAAATGCTATTTCAAAGTTAAAAGTAACAGACAGACGAAAATGCTATTTCAAAATTCAGAGTGACAGACAGATGATTATGTTATTCTAAAGTTAAGAGTGACAGACAGACAGACGAAAATGCTATTTCAAAGTTAAGGGTTAGAGACGCAAATTCTATTCGAAAGTAAAGCATGACAGACAGATGTAAATTGTATTTAAAATTTGAGTATGACAGACCAACGAAGATACTATTTTAAATCTGAACACGGCCAACTAATCAACAGACAGAACCTCTTATAGAATTGCTTGGATGCCTCTGAAAGCGATAAAATAATAAAAATAAATGAAAATGCTATTGGAAATATAAGGTTACAGAGGAACACATGGATGATTGTGGAAAATAACCTCTTATAACAATGTATGGACGCATCCAATAATGAGTTAACATTTTATTTCTCTTCTGCTTTGAAATTTTCTTCCAGAAACTTAAGTAGACTAATGGCCTTCTTAACAATTTTAAAGACGACGCTGCCATTTTCTCGGTCGAGTTTTTAAAATTGGTGAAAACCCGTAAAGAAAACGACGGAAATTTTTGCCGTGAAAGTGAAAAGCTGTTTTTGCTTTAATTTTGCTGATAACGAAATCGTCTGCACAGCAATAACAAAAGCAGGGCGAGTTTCGGTAATGAAGGAATTTTTCAGTCGGAATCTTTTCAAGACAAGTATTTAATGGGGATATCAGAAGAAGAAAAAATGGCCTGATCTTTTCCATTTATGGAAGGGATAAATTCTTTGATTGCTGTCATGAATTCCGCTTTAAAGGCATATCAAATTTTTATTGAAGGGGGTCCAAGAAAAAAAGTGTCCGGCCATTAACCTTCTTGCAGCTTCAAAAGTTTGCTCCCAAATGGATATTAGTTTGTTATGAACAGCAACGCCATCGCCTGATTTGTATGCATACAAGTTTTTTTTACTCAATGCGTATCGGAGCTGAGGAGGAAACACAAATGGAGAGATGAAACAATCGTTTTATTATTCCAAAGTTTTATCATGGAATTTATTTGAATTTGTATTTTAAGTAACATTATATGCCAATTTTACGAGAATAATAAAACTTCGAGAGAGAGAGAGAAAAAGAGAGAGAGAGGGAGGGGGGAGAGAGAGAGGGAGAGAGAGAGGTAGAAAGAGAAAGAAAGAGAGAGAAAAAGAGAGAGAAAGAGAGAGAGAAAGAGGAAGAGGGAGAGAGAGAGGGAGAGGGAGAGAGAGAGGAGGAGAGAGAGAGGGAGAAAGAGAAAGTGTGAGAAAGAGAGAGAAAAAGAGAGAGGGAGAGAAAGAGAGAGAGAGGGAAACAAAGAGAGAGGAAGAGAGAGAGAGAAAGAGAAAGAGGGAGAGAGAGAGAAAGAGAGAGGAAGAGAGAGAGAAAGAGGGAGAGAGAGAGGGGAGAGATGGGGGGGAGAGGGAGAGAGAGAGGGAGAGAAAGAGAGAGGGAGAGAAAAAGAGAGAGAGAGAGAAAGAAAGAGAATGAGAGAAAGAAAGAGAGAGCGGAAATAAAGAAATAAACTGTATGCAATAAGATTACTGAGATTCATTCCGTATGAAATGCTGCCAGACAATATATAAATATATATAAATATACATTATATAAACATTTAAAATGGCCTAAGCAAATGCATTACGTTTCAGTAGTGCTTGTACCTCATTGGGGCCAAAGGTGGGAAGCTTACCACCTTTGGCTCTGATGAGGTACAATAGTAAGGAAACGTAATTGCATTTTTGAAGGCTATTTTACATGTTTATATAATGTATATTTATAAAGCTGTATCTTGTATTGAGCACTTTTGAAAAAATATTGGTTTTAAGTTCATTTTATCAATATTCTAGCAAGTCTACCTTGCGTTGAATGGGGCCATAAAAATAGGAGAGGTTAAAAAGCGTGTGTAACATCTTTATATTAAAACTCCTATCTCTCTTCCTATCTCAATCTTTCTCTCTTTCCCCTTTCCACGGTTTTGCAAACCCCTCCTTCACCTCCGCCCAGCACATTCATCTCTCTTGTTTTAATGTATTGAAAATAATAATAATATAAGTCATTCACCTGAGCTTTCAGTTTTAAAGTTATTGCTCCCGGGCAACACCCACTTCCTTAAAAATATAATGAAATCTATATATGAAATCTATATTTATTCCCCGGCAACGTCATGTTTCTCATCTTCTCCTCCCCCTTAATAATATAATGAAACCTATATTTATCTTAGTGTATTCTCGGGCAACGCTGAGTTTGTTGTTGTCCCCATCTCTATCAAGCATATACCACATTGAAAATTTACTACTGTATTAGTGCACACACCTGCTCTATACAGGATATTGAGCAACACAGAGTACCTTTTCTGGTATACAATAGAATAACAAAATACAGTGAAAAACTTTCTCCTGGACAATGCGGCATTTAAAAAACACCTGCTCAATGTATGATTGCTCTAGCTAAGATATTGATGACTTCCGGGCAACGCCGTGTAAACACACCTACTCTATCTATGATATTGAGCACTTCGGATTAATTTACAGGACTTACCATATATAATACTGTATTATTACTATTACACTGGCGAACTGTGTAATAAAACTGGAGACATATACACTGTTTACAGATTATAATGCACCCCTCGTAACAAATTTTACATGGGTAGTACCATAGTCATTAGACACCAATTAAGCAAGATCCCCTTAATTTTAATTGCTTCTTAAGACCCCTTAAGCTCAAGCCTTAAATTTTAGACGTTATCTAGAATCAAAATCATGTAATGGATTTTGATAAAAAATTAGAATAAAGATTTTAGACGTAAAGTTTAGTATATTATATCTTGACTTTAATCTTCGTAAGAGGGGCATGTTATTTTGAATATTTAGTCAGGGTGTAATTGTAGGAGGAGGTATCTGCATGTCAGGTTTTTCTGACAAACCTTTTTACAGAGAGACTCAAGACACTCGAGGACGGTGTCTAGTAGGTAATTCAAACTCCCATAATATGTGTGTATGTATAGATAGATTATTAGTTTTCTATATAGATTGCAAATATTATTTAATGTTTAGTTTTTATAAATAACATTCCTCCAAAAATTAGAATATTTAAGAGAGACTGTTAAATTAATGAAAATTTGTTTGTTTTTTTTTACAGCTTTTAATATCTATTAAACGGTCATATTTCCCTCTCGTTGATTTCACGACAAGGACCTTCCAACTCCCAAATCTCCATATAAAGTTAATTAGGCATTTTCGAAAAGACGTACATGCCGTGGCCTTCTTTGCTTATAAGTGGATTATCAAATTAGTTGATTATTAGATATAATGAATATCAAACCGGCAATAATTAGTTCTTCTTCAACCTTATGGACTTGAAGGTTGTTAATGTGTTTCCAGTTTGGCTGGTTGGATACAACTAATTGGACTTATAGAAGACAAGGGAAAATATGTAACAACATATGATCTCTGTGTTCATAAACTGTACTAGCAGAGCCACCAGATGTTGCCCAGGAACGAACGTTATATATATATATATAAAAACAAATCTGGAGGCAAAACTAAATCAAATATTCGTAAACTTTTTAATTAAAAAATAATTATTAAATAGGGAGGTGGTGTCTGATCAACACTGCTGGGATGCCATGATGAAGAAATACTGTTTTGTTTTTAAAATCCCGAAACCGTTTTCATGGTAAACAACTGACGATCCCTTATATAAAAAAACATATATAAAAATATATTTATATTAGAGTAAATTCTTGGAAGTTAACTAAAATAGTGATTGCAGTAGATTGCTTGACTTACTAGACATAAATCTTTTAACAAATTTTTTTTTTTTTTTCCAGTTTTGAAGGTTAAAATATATATATATATATATATATATAACTTCTTTGTAATATAGCAGGAAAAATCCCATTAAGAGCATAATATTTATTTATTTTGGTACAGAAAAATTAGTACAACATTTGCACCGTCGGTTTCAAGCACGGTAAGACTTAGCCATCCGGCTCTTTTCAGCTTCTGTTGTCATCTTACAACAGAAGCTGAAGAGAGCCGGATGGCTAAGTCTTACCGTGCTTGAAACCGACGGTACGAATGTTGTACTAATTTTTCTGTACAAAATAAATAAATAAATAAATATATATATATATATTATATTAAAAGAAGCCGATTTTGTTTATATATACTAATTAGTCACCACTTAGAAAGTTCAAAGCCACTCGAGGATAAGGCTTAATGAGATTGTCACTTGGATGATGAATAATACTATGAGAGGATTTGAAACGATGGACGAAATGATCAAAGTTTGATTACTTAAGAGGATGGCTCAACACGTATTTGTTGATATTAGACTTAAAAACGACCATGTTGTAGACTTCAGGGAAGCAGTCCCTTGGGAATGGGTGGCACAGATGGAAAGTTCTTTGAAAGAAACTGTGGTAAACACATGGAGAAAGAGAAGTTCTTTGGTGGTAATGCGACAACTTCTTGCTGTGAAAGTATTTTCGTCAGGCCTTAATTTGAAAACAATTTCAAATTTAAGCCTAACTAAAATTATATTTCAAATTTAAGCCTAACAAAAATTATATTTCAAATTTAACCCTAACAAAAATTATATTTAAAATTTAAGCCTAACAAAAATTATATTTCAAATTTAAGCCTCACGAAAATTATATTTAAAATATAAGCCTAACAAAAATTATATTTAAAATTTAAGCCTAACAAAAATTATATTTAAAATTTAAGCCTAACAAAAATTATATTTAAAATTTAAGCCTTACAAAAATTATATTTAAAATTTAAGCCTAACAAAAATTATATTTAAAATTTAAGCCTAACAAAAATTATATTTAAAATTTAATCCTGACGAAAATTATATTTCAAATTTAAGCCTAACAAAAAATTATATTTAAAATTTAATCCTAACAAAAATTATATTTAAAATTTAAGCCTAACAAAAATTATATTTAAAATTTAAGCCTAACAAAAATTATATTTAAAATATAAGCCTAACAAAAATTATATTTAATATATAAACCTAACAAAAATTATATTTCAAATTAAAGCCTGACGAAAATTATATTTCAAATTCAAGTCTAACAAAAATTATATTTAAAATTTAATCCTAACGAAAATTATATTTCAAATTTAAGCCTGACGAAATGTCATTTTAAACTTATGCATGACAGACCACCGAACAAAACTTGTGAAAGATAATCCATATAGTAAAGCCACTGTCACGACTGAGCTATGTTATTTATTATGAATACTTTATGGCTACACGTAGTAGGATACAAAAACAGAAGCTCACTTAATTTGGCTACTAACATTCTCTTAAAAGGTATGCATAGAGAAACAACCACGTGCGGGAAGTTCTTGCTGAGGTTAGGAAAATATGTTTGAAGCCTGCCAAGAAAAGTTCAGCTGCACCGCACACAAAAATACATTATGCAAAAGATGAACATCTTTTGGTTGTTACAGATGCAGCAGAAGGCTTGATGGTTGCATTAGGTGAAACGATGCAATCGATTTGGAACAATGCGTTGTGTTTCCAGCTGAGATATCCCGTTGACTGCCCAGCACCTTGATATTCTAATCAAGCCTGTTAATTCAAAAATAGCCTATCATATTGACCTAAGCATAATTCGACTCCATCTTTCTGAAGATGAAAAAAAAAAAAAAACGTGAATAAATTCCATCCTTGTGAATAATGTAACTATGTAATACAGCCATTCTTATGCATATTTGATTTTGCAAAGGTGTGTCATTTTTATTCATTATCAATGCCATATCTATATTAGATGAAATATTTAATGTGAGTGTAAGGGTTGACGTTCTCAATATCACAAGATAGAGCAAGTATATAGAGAGATACTCAAAGAATACTCGAATTCATAACATGAATTCCTTGAACAGAAGTTTTTCACCATTTTTATGTCCACTTAAGATCAAAATCAACATTTAATGCTGCTAAACCTTACGTCTAGAATTTTTATTCTAATTTTAATCAAAATTGATTACATGATTTTGATTCTAGAAAATGCCTCAAATTTAAGTCTTAAGCTTAAGGAGTCTTAAGAAGTAATTGAAATTCAGGAAACCTTGATTAATTGGTGTCTAATGATTATAGATCAAATTCAATGTAAATCTGAAATATTGGTAATTTTCAAATGGGATGGTTTGCCCATGTTATTCTCCCTAATACTCTTAACAATACTCCAAAGAAATTGAAATTTGGAGGAATATTTATTGATTGAAGTCTAATACCTATTGTTAAAATTTTACAAAGATTGGAGGTATCTAAATTTTCAGGAAGGGCTTCCACCTTCTCTTTGCCTCCTTTCCATAAACCTAACTTCAACTAAATATAGTCCACATTTGGACCCCTTACGCCTAGCAGCTGTGTTCCCAAATTAATAATGATCGATTAATTAGTTTAGCAGTGAATGCTATACATAAGAATGCCTACTAGACACCATCCTAAGTATCTCTGTAGAGGTTTTTTTCAGGACAACCTGGCATGAGGGTACTTCCCATACAAGTAAACCCTGACCAAATGTTCAAAATAACATAGTATTTAAAACCCAAATAAGATCCCGTCGGTATGGCAAAACACTGGCTTATACGATAATGGTGCACCTTCTCCAATAATGTTGCCTATTGTAACAGCACTAAGCTGAATACTCCACCAGACTAGATTAATTCTTGTCCTGGAATCCGGTAAAACCAGGAGACCACATAAAAGGTATATATATATATATATATATATATATATATATATATTAGATTAAAAGAAGCCGATTTTGTTTATATATACTAATTAGTCACCACTTAGAAAGTTCAAAGCAACTCGAGGATAAGGTGTGGCATGGATTTTGAGAGGCTGGGGAAAGACAAAAATCTCAGCCCCCTTCATCTCTCCCACCCTAAGGTCAGTTCAATTATATTCTCACCCCTCCCCATTTCACTGCTGCCTTAATGGTACCCACTCAAAGCTTTCCATATTCATTTCATTCTTTGCCACCACTGACTCCTCATAGCCTGGACTCTCCTCAAGTGCTCACAGTAGTCACGGCTACTACTTTTCCTAATAAACCCATCATCTCAACCCAAAATTTCGATGTACTTGCATGACATTTTTCTTCAAATTATCATCCTGAGGAAGTCTTATAATAAAGACGAAACGTTGATGAATATATAAAAAATATATCTTAGTTTTTTTTCCCATATATATATATATATATATATATATATTGCTTTCTTTGTTCATCATTGATGTGATTTAGTATGGATGGCCATAAATTATTTGTTTGGTTTCCTGTATTTAGTCTTTAATGATGAGCATTAAAAGCCGTTAATCATGAATTCAAAATTACTATGCACTCACGATGCCCTCCTAATGAGAGGAATTATCCATTCTTATTTCTTTAAGATGTGAATATCAAATTGAAAATATGAACTGAAATGAAATCGAATGAAAAGATTTCTTTCGGAAATTAGACACACCAAAAAACAAAAAAGATAGAAAAAGAAAAAAACTAAAAAAAAAAAAAAAAAGATAGAAAAAGAAAAAAAGAAAAAAAAACAAAAAAGATAGAAAAAGAAAAAAAACTAAAAAAAAACAAAAAAAGATAGAAAAAGAAAAAAACAAAAAAAAACAAAAAAGATAGAAAAAGAAAAACACTAAAAAACAAAAAAAGATAGAAAAAGAAAAACACTAAAAAAAAACAAAAATGATAGAAAAGAAAAAAACTAAAAAAAAACTGTTTATAAATACAATTTTGACTAATTAACATTTTCAATCAGTTAGTATCTCTCTCTCGTGCTTAAGTTCTTTCATGGCAACTTACATTTTTTAAGCTGGAATCTTTGTGCCAATTCCGCAAAGCATCTACAGTACCAACTTTTCAGCCGATGTAACCTCCGACGTTCATCAGCTGATTCTTTTCGAACTTGAGAAACTTTATACCGAACTCGGGAATCATTAAGGAATTTCGAAGTGACACTTGTTATTTAATCCACGTGAGCAGACTGTTCTCGTTCTGTCAGCCACGACCGGGTAGAAGTAATAATCCAAATAATGAATCCTCACCTCAAAGTTTCCAAAACAACTGCAGTACCTTAACTGCACACTTCAAAATGGTCTAAGATGAGTCTGTTGCATCTTCTGCCTTTTAGGTGAAGCGCTCTTTAGACTTGGTAGCGCAATCACCTAGAAATGGTGTCTCGATACAAAACACTGGTCCCCATCACCACACTGGGTTGGCGTCAGGAAGGGCATTCGGCTTATAAAAATCTTGTTTCAAATAAGGAAATGACTTCCAAAGAAAATCTGTCGCATTTCAGGTTATGTAGTTTAAATAACTACCTGGCCAGAGATTGGTTAGTTTGGAAGTCAATTTCTAAAAGCCGTCCAACACATGCCAACATGTAAAACGGGCATTAAACCGATGATGATGATGATATGCCTCTCTCTTTCTCTCTCTGACAACTGATATAACACACTCTTTCTAATACACCGGCACTCTTTCCCTCTCCAACCCTGCTCTTCCTTCTCCTTCTCCACGTGCCGTCCAACACATGCCAGCATGTAAAACGGATGTTGAATCGATGACGTTGATTATTATATGCCTCTCTCTTTCTCTCTCTCTGAAAACTGATATAACACACTCTTTTTCACTCTTTCTAATGCACCAACACTACTATTTCCTTTTCCAACCCTCTTCCTCCTACTACTTCACCTCCTTCTCCGTGTACCATCCAACACATGCCAGCTTGTCAAACGGACGTTAAACCGATAATGATGATGATGATGATGACGATGACGATGATGATGATGAAAAACGTCACGTGAGATCGACGCAGCTTTGGGTTATTCATTCGTGATCTTGATGAGTTCTGACAAAAGTAAGAGAGCCCCTGATTTCTGGTGTGAGACTTAACTGGTCTGCTACGATGCTGCAAGTGGTGCCAACATGTGAGTTGTCGTAACATTATAGCTCGTCCACGAAGCATTTGAATACA
Organism: Sepiola atlantica; assembly: GCA_963556195.1. Taxonomy (NCBI): domain Eukaryota; kingdom Metazoa; phylum Mollusca; class Cephalopoda; order Sepiida; family Sepiolidae; genus Sepiola; species Sepiola atlantica. Next base: position 78,749,729 of record OY744540.1, read on the forward strand.
CGGCTGTCAAAATCGTTCAGAACAATACGGTCGACCCAATGGAATGGAACTGTTTAAGAAATAACTTTACTAATGTATGTATGTCCCTTCTCATTTTCACACATTCATGCATCCATATTTATGAACGCAAGATGAAAATGGCAATCTACTTTAACCTTATTTAATACTTAACTTAAAAAGAGTAATCAATAATTTCTCGCCACCATTTGGCTTATGCTATACCTAACAACGTAGACACAGTATAGCATTTTTGACAGACTTAAACCTGAAATAGCAGTTTTGACAGACAAATTTGAAATGGCATTTTTGTCAGGCTTAAATTTGAAATACCAGTTTTGTTAGGCTTAAATTTGAAATATCAGTTTTGACAGGCTTAAATTTGAAATAGCAGTTTTGTCAGGCTTAAATTTGAAATAGCAGTTTTGTCAGGCTTAAATTTGAAATAGCAGTTTAGTAAGGCTTAAATTTCAAATAGCAGTTTAGTCAGGCTTAAATTTCAAATAGCAGTTTTGTTAGGCTTAAATTTCAAATAGCAGTTTTGTTAAGCTTAAATTTCAAATAGCAGTTTTGTCAGGCTTAAATTTGAAATAGCAGGTGTGTCAGGCTTAAATTTAAAATAGCAGTTTTGTTAGTCTTAAATTTAAAATAGCAGTTTAGTCAGTCTTAAATTTAAAATAGCAGTTTTGTCATCAGGCTTATGTTTGAAATAGCAGTTTAGTCAGTCTTAAATTTGAAATAGCAGTTTTTTCAGTCTTAAATTTCAAATAGCAGTTTTGTCATCAGGCTTAATTTTTAAATAGCAGTTTTGTCAGTCTTAAATTTGAAATAGCAGTTTTGTCAGGTTTATTCAATACTAAAAGAATTAATCAACAGTTTCTTGCCACCATTTTGCTGATGTTATACTTAACAAAGGAGAAACATAATAGATTGAATTTATTCAAATAAGTAGCCCCTATTTACTATACTCCTCACGAGAGTAAAGTTAGACACAAGGTCGATTTTTAATGTGGAGTATATCTAGCTCTACACAAAGAAGTAATCTGGATAAGACCAAAAACAAATTGCTGTTGAGAAGATTTTCTTCTCTAACTCAGTCTATATAATAATAATAATAATAATAATAATAATAATAATAATAATAATAATAATAATAGGCTACAGCATAGATTTTTACTCTCTACTCCTTTTTTAAACGAGTTCATTTCGAAATCCAAATGCACCTAAAAAATGACGGATGTTACATCGGCCGAAACGTTGATTAGAATAGTAGTCCAGATTATACAAATTATCAATCCTCATTTAAAAATTTTCGAAACATGAAAAGAAATGATTAGGATTAGAAGATAAAAAATAAGTTAAAGAATCGATTCCTTATAGAATTCATAGAGAAAAAAAATCTCCCCAAAAAAGTCTTCGGAAATAAATGGTGCAAACACAAAAGAAATTGGAATTGCCGATGTTGGCGGGGAAAAAAGAAAACATTAAAAAAAAAAATCATTGAATACATATTATTACGACATGTGAGAATATTTTTTTTCTCAATAAATAAGGGTTTAGGGAGTTGATGAGCTCTTTTCTTGAGTATTTTTTGTTAAGGGATTTCCATGGACGATAAGATGTTTGTGCATTGTGAATAATAATTCACTGAGCAGAAAAGGTAAAACATGTTATAGTCCATTGGCTGTCACGATAACTCTTTGGGGGATATCGATCAAATGCAATGAAATCGGAACCGTGGCTGTTGCAGTCTTTTTTTTTTACCTTGACATACACAAAATGTCATATAATAATGGTGTGGCGATAAGGCACAGAATGGGCATAAAGCAACTGACAGAGAGATACAATTGGATCAAAATGTTTCCCTGGATGTCAACTAAAGAGATACAGCAAGTGGACTCTGTCAAATAAAAGCCTTGAAACAAGATAATACCCTGGGAACGGAAGGGCAATTTTATTGTTTCAGAATCTAATGAAACAAAATGAATGGGCAAAGGAACCTTTCTGATATGGAATCGCCCAGGAAATCTATCAACCTCTCCGAGTTACAAACAAAAAAATCTATAAGAAACGGAGACGTGTCATTTGGAAGCCTTCCCTGGTCACCTACTTCTTAGCTATTTTGTTAATGTTATTTGCTGTGACAGTTATCTGTTCCGTGTCAACCAAACGAAAATATGATGAACACTTGCTGTTGAGAAAAAAAAGATAACATTTTCTTATTTCTTTTTAGTGTCCCCTTTATAATAGTACTAGACCACCCGTGACCCGTTGGGTCAGTTTGTTATATTAGCTATGGAATTCATGTATGTGCGTGACACTTGTGGAGAAAACAAAAAAACTATTTGATGAAATTAAATGTAATTGTTGAAAAAAGAATATAGATAGATTTCTATGCGTCGTTCTGTTTATTATAATTGTTTTTTTTTTAAATTATAGTTACTGAATTATAAGTGGTTGGCCATACTTATAGGTAAATATGCACTGAACAGGTGAGAAAGGAAGGGGGTACAACCGGCTGTCTCGCGTACGTAACGAAAACAGAGGGAGTAGGAGTGGTGAAATCTGTGAGAGGAAAAGTGGGAGGTGGTTTCGTTCACCGCCGCTATTGATATTAATAATGATTGTTGTTGTTTTGTTTGTTTGTTGTTGTTTTTTAAAAGGGTGGAGCTTTTTTGAAACTGCGACAGACTTTACAAAGTCCTGCCGTTGAATGTTTTTAGCCGTGGAGAAAACAAAAAAACTATTTGATGAAATTAAAGGTAATTGTTTTATATTTAAAGCGATATAAACATTTCCAGAATGAAAAATTTCATGCGTTCGTTAATAATAAAAGTTCAACGGAATTGGAATAACAGATTGGAAGACGATGCTATTTACGCATGCGCAACCGGATGTTGAAAACCGGAAAGCTGAAAGCTGATTGCAAACATACAAGACAATAGAGTTTTAGTAGTATATAGATTGCATTTCATCATCATCATCATCATCATCGTCGTCCAGTGTGCTGCCTTTCACCGTCGTGATCATCGTAGTAGGCCACATCTCGTAGCTATCATCGTCTAGTGTCTGTAATGACAACTTTTCATGCAAATAGTAAAAATGGCGAGTCCGGCAGAGAATTCAAACTGGTCTTTATTTAGGAGAAATTTTCTCGTCATACGAACAAAAGGCACACATTCATTCAATTTGAGAGAGAGGCCAAATTTTTCTTCTTAAACTTAATTCTACTTAGTTACGGGTATAGGAAGGAAGGAGCATATTAGTCGCTATCAACTCTTTTAGGAATTTAAATTCCCATTTTCCTTTTTTTTTAATTACATCTCGATTTTGCATCCGTGCACCATCCTCCCAAAAGACGGACTGACTAAAAACCTTCTTTCTTTTCTCGTTCCCACGATTGTGACGTAATTATTTCAAGGGGGCCACTGAACCTATCACAACGCACCTGTTAGATCAGAGATCAAGGAAAGGTCAGAGTTCAGGTATTTTTATATTTTTAGTCCGAGAGCGAACTTATTCTCCAGATTTTTGTGTCAAGTTTCTGCACTGGTCCACCTAGATACAAAATCCATACTAGCTGATGTAATCGTTCTTCACATCCATTTATCCATTATGTAACATATCTTCCTCCCTTATAAAAAAAAACAATTACATCAATTATGTAACAAGTGAAGGTTGTCAACTATGCCTCTGTGGGCAATTGTGTTCTCAGCCATTCATGATTTTCACAAGTTTTTCAAAGAGGACATGTTTTTCACGGAGAGAAATGATATAAGAATGATATCATGGATCTGTAATGTGAGTCTTAAACCTTTCAATTCTTTATACACACGTGTACAACATCTTCCCTCGCACACAACACACTAAATAAATATTATTATTAACCACGTCTCATCGTTCCATAACTTTGGCCTTCAGAAGAATTTTCCTTTTTTCAGTTTCTCTTAACCCTTAAATGCTTTATGTTTCAAAACATAACTCAATCCCAAAACCAAGGAATATCTTAACTCTTAAATGCCTTTTGTTTCAAAACATAACTCAATCCCAAAACCAAGGAATATCTTAACCCTTAAATGTTTTTTGTTTCAAATATGACACATTCCAACAAAATGCCTATTTAATATAATATTTAACGAAAGTGTGTCAAACTGCAACTTGTTTCACATCTGCAACGAACCTGTTGACAAGTGTGAATAGGTATTAGTATGATGTTGCATCAACACACCCGTTAATAAGTAATCAGTATCTTCGATGTCACGGGCGAGTGTCGTCGGTGTATCATCTGCCTAATTCAAGAGACTAAACTTTTTAATCTGGTCATTAAAATGGTAAGTTAAAATTATTTTATGATTCTCTAGTGTATTATAATTATTTAGATGTATATATTGTAGTGTTTTGTTATACATGTAAAATGTTATGCCATTTGCGGCATCATTTATTTTTGTTCAATAAATTTTTTTTTCCAAAACTCGCTTATACTAGTTTACATTACCCCTATGAAACGTTTGTTACTTGATAAACTTTTTTTTCAAACAAATATAAAAAAAGGCATTTAAGGGTTAAAGACAGGTTTAGATCTGATGACATCAGAGGAAGATTAAATCTGAACATGATTGGTATCACATGTTATTTAAATTCCAAACAACATGGTTTTCCATCCTTCTCTGACACGATTGCATGCACTGCTGGATGGATTTATGTGGGATTCTCTTCAGTTCCATCGTTATGGATATCTTGACAGTCTCCATACTTGAAGAAAAAAACGGGCCCTGTTGATGATGTCTTAATCTTAGGGGGAAAAGAAGAGAGTCACACGTAGCAAGATCATGTGAATAAGAAGGTTATTCCGGTACGGTGATATTATTTTCATCTGTTCACGTTCCTTCACTGCTAATAACTGAACGGTCTGAAACCTAACCCTAACTCCCAAGATATCATGTTAGATGATATCACAGTCTGCTTATTTCCCTTTTGCCCATAGCTCACACACCACACTCAGTCACATTGCTTTTCAAACCGACTTTATATTGTTTATAGAGAGATTCGTGCCAAGGACAATCGTCTGCATGTTAATGGCTAACACATGTGCACACTTATGTGTGCGGAATAAATTTCAACAATTCAAATTTGGTAACTCTTGAAATTTAAGTGACGAAAGTATCCTGTTTCATATTTGTCACCAGTTTATATGAGGAAATGAAGCAAACCGGAATATTAACCGACTCAGTTTAGAAGTCAACAGCAAGCAGTGTTGGCTCAGATGTAGTTCCCGTAATATAACTTCCAGCAAGAGTTTCAGTTTCCCACATTTATTAATTTATTTATTAAATTGTAAGGTGAAAGTACAGAACAGTTAAAAAAGACCCCCTCCCCATGTTCAGAATGGACTTCTAAATAATAAAGTTATTATTTAAGCACGGTCCGTAAACTACAGAAGTACCAAAAAATCAAACAACTTATTTGATTACGTATTTTTGTAAAATAAATTATTTAAAATAAAAATTATTTTTGTAAAATAAATTATTTAAAATAAAAATTATTTTTGTAAAATAAATTATTTAAAATAAAAATTATTTTTGTAAAATAAATTATTTAAAATAAAAATTAATACAAAACTTTTCCTGATTTTCTTTATTTCATTATTTCTCTAGCTAAAATGCACAGATGACTATTTTTCAACAATCACCGCCTGGCTCCGTAAGACTTCCTGTTTTGGGTCGGTTAATATTCCGGTTTGCCGGAAATGATGAATTAATTTTGGGGTGTTATATAATTACTTACTTATTATAGATTTATTTCATTTTTAAAGAACAAACTACATAATTTCCCCATAAAAGTGATCCCCACGAGTCTAATTTTTTTCGTTGGGGGTTACGGGAGGTTACCCTATACGTGGTGTACCTGATATATCTTTTCAGATAAAGCTTCATAACAATAATAAATATTTAAAATGGACTTATATTAATACTTTCCTGCAGTTTCACTGTAAATCCGATCCTCAGAAAGGCATCATTATTCAATACATCTGTATACATTTGAATGCGAGCTCAAACTAGCGAGAAGTGAATTTTCAGCGTTAAAATTTTCAACGCCGTTTTTTGTTGCAAACTTGTTTGGCATGAATTTATGACACAAAACTATCTTGAAAATAATTAATGAAATGAAAAATATTTGATTATTTATGGGGACGGTTTATGACAAGTATTTTCGACTATGTTGTAGTCTGCAGGTAAGCAGCCTGTGGTAATGTGTTCCACACAGGAGAAACCCTTGGAAAGAAACTCTGCTCATGGAATTTTCGTCTGACGCTAGGCAGATGGAGAAAGAATGGAAAGTTTTTTTTTTATTGCGATAGAAAGATGAGCTCTTACAAGGAGGAACATGAGGTTGGAGATTAGTCAAGCACCTTCCTTGGAAATAACGATAGAGCAGAAAAAGACTAGCAACGTCTCTTTGCTGAGAAAAGAGCTGTAAAAAATTGGAAGAGATCGTCTACCACTAGATTTCGATGATACCACAACCGCACTTTCGCCCAGAGCCCACACAGCACACCCAGTCCTTTAACTTTTCAGACACACCTCATAGTCGTTTATGTAATATTTGTTTTCTTTTTGTCTAAAAATGGTTACAATTATTATTAACTTTGGGTAAAAATCATTTGTATTTTGTCTAAAAATGGTTATAATTATTATTAACTTTGGGTAAAAATCTGTACTCAACTTGAACATAAATTTAAAAATGGTTACAATTATTATTAACTTTGGGTAAAAATCTGTACTCAACTTGAACATAAATTTAAAAATGGTTACAATTATTATTAACTTTGGGTAAAAATCTGTACTCAACTTGAACATAAATTTAAAAATGGTTACAATTATTATTAACTTTGGGCAAAAATCTGTACTCAACTTGAACATAAATTTAAAAATGGTTACAATTATTATTAACTTTGGGCAAAAATCTGTACTCAACTTGAACATAAATTTAAAAATGGTTACAATTATTATTAACTTTGGGCAAAAATCTGTACTCAACTTGAACATAAATTTAAAAATGGTTACAATTATTATTAACTTTGGGTAAAAATCTGTACTCAACTTGAACATAAATTTAAAAATGGTTACAATTATTATTAACTTTGGGCAAAAATCTGTACTAAACTTAAACAAATGAAAAAAAAAAGGAAAAACTCTTCTAAACAAAAAGATCACGGTTAATTCCATTATTTAAAAGGGTAGATACAATTGATTAGCTAACTCTGAATGTTTATGCCCCCCCCCCCCACCCGAAAGGTGCAAAGGTTGGACACCAGAAGGATGGGGGAAGAGGGGTAGAATCAAGGGAATGTTAAAGACAGACAACATAAGACTCTATTATTATGTGTGAGCATAGTTCAATAATTGATTTTAGTTTATAGAAAGAAATATTGTTATGGGAAAATCGGGATGAAAGCAATCTATAAAGGAAACTTGACTTATTTGAGGAATCTATTCAAGATAGTCAGCCGGTATCACGAGTCAATCCAGAAATCAATTTTTAGTTAATTGCACTTTTTACACGCAAACATACATACATACATACATACATACATACATACATACATACATACATACATACATACATACATACATACATACATTTCTGGGATATATAAAGAATATATATTTTTAAGGTATATATCTCTTATTATATCATTACTAATATATGTTTCAGATTACAAGATCAAGGAAGTTTTGTTTCCGGCTCCAGAGCATATATATGATCGTGGACTGACGTTTTTTCTTGGTCATTGGAATGCAACCAACCAATATATATATATATATATGTATATATATCTCATTGAATGCGAATTTAAAGATAAATGATGTATCCTTAAATGATAATCTATCGTGATAATAGAAAGCTGATTATTGTGAATAGAGCAATAAATTTAGAAGATGAAAGATGAAAATTAAAAGTTGTACAAATACAATATTTATTAAAACATCAGACGTTTAAAAGAAAGAAGGAGTCTCATTATCCTTAATCCATGGATTTTCAAAGAAAAATTATTTTCATCAGAGGATAAAAATCAGTAATGTAAATATTACCGGTAACACCAAACTTTGAAAATGAATACATATATAGAAATAAAAAGGCTGAATATATATATATATATATATATATATATATATATATATATATATATATATATATATATATAAATTACATTTAGAAATGTTTGAATGCCAAACAAACGATGCAATTTTTTAAAAGTAAAGTATTTATTGAAAAACTTGAATTTTCAACATAAGACATTATACTAATAAGTATTAGACCTTTTTCTTCTTTCTTCTTTTTTGCGACATATCAGATACTTATTAAAGGTCTGTTAGATGGTTTGACGGTTACACAGTTCAAATGTCGATAATGTGAGGTTACGCTGGCAACACGTGTTGAGATAAGGAAATATTATCTCATTTTGAAACATTGCAGATATTTGAATTGCATTTAGAAATGGTTGAAATCAAGACAAACAATACGACTTTTTAAAAATAAATTATATATTTATTTAAAAAAATGTTTGTTTGGCTTTCAACAATTTATAAATGCAATTCAAATATTTGCAATACTTCAAAGTGAGACTATATTTTTATATATATATATATATATATATATATGACAAATCAAAATTAATATTCTGTATGATTTTTCAACATTGTTTTCTTCATCCTTAGGAAGTCTTTCAATAAAGACAAAACGTTGATGAATGCATAAATCACATAGTTTTTGGTTTTCCTTTTTTAATTACGTTGGATCATTTTATCCCCACTTTTCTTTATATTCTGTCGTCTTTAATCAGACATGTATAGATAACAATTTGCTGCCTATATATATATATATATATATATATATATATAGGCAGCAAATTGTTATCTATACATGTCTGATTAAAGACGACAGAATTTTTTCTTTTCGTTATTTTCTTAATTGTTGTTGCGACACGGTGAGCTTGATTACGGATCTCCAGTGTTAATTCAGAGAGTATGGATCAGAGAGATTTTTGGTGTTTCTGCTGTTTCAGAATGACATTAAAATATTTCAAGAAATGTATAAACTTTGTTATGTACTTACGTGTTAGCTGAAAATAAGATTGTACAGAAACAATTACTCAAATTCATCAAGTATTTATTAAATTATAAGAAAAAGAAAAAAAAAACGAGTTTACGTATCGTTAGACATTTTGTAACCAGTTTAGCCAATGGAGATAGCTGAATGATAAAACACGGCGACGACCGATCGAAATCGTTTTTTTTTAATTTTTAATCTAATAAATACTGGATGAATTTGCACGATTTTTTGGTGTACAGTCTTCTTTTCAGCTACCACCTATGTACATAACAAAGTTTATGCATTTCTAGAGATTTTTTTAAGAGAGGCCTAACATGTCATTGTGAAACAGCAGAAGCACCAGATTTTTGTTTTTCGTCCATCTCAAGTCTCAAGCGCTTTCGATCATTCAGGAATATTGTTGTTTTGTTTTGCTATATTGTTGTTGTTATTTAAATAGTTTTATTATTTTGCTTTGTAGTTTGGGCAGAAGAAGAAAAATAAGGTGTTATTGAACCTATTATTTATTTATGTATTTGTATATATATGTGTCCTATATTTAGGACATTTCGGATATTATAAAGATTGTATAAAAAGAATATATGCAAAACTAAGATATATATGCTTTGTTTTTTGTGACACAACTTCATTGAGCTTATAATTTGAAACATTTTGGATATTATAAGGATTATAAGCCTAAAAAATATATTTCTAAAATTAAATATATATATAGGGTGGGCAAAAATAAGGGTCCTATTTTTAAAAATTCATAACTTTTTTATTTATTGATTTTTTTTTTTTTTTTTTAGAATAAGTAAAGGACCCCTTCCGAAGCAAGCATGAGCCGTATTAGCCTTAAGGAACGTACCCTCATTTAGAAAACATTATTTTTGCTTAAAAAACTCAAAACAGTGTAAAAAACAATACTTTAGTTTTTGTAAGTTTTAAGAAGTGTTTTTCGGCTAAAATTTGTTTTGTTTATTTCAAAAAATCTCGGAAGGGTCAGTCTACACACACATAAAGTTTGGTGAGTTTAACTTTTATTTTGTGGAAGTTATTCAAATTCAAGTTATTCAAATTTAAAGATAGGACCCTTATTTTGGCCCACCTTGTATATATATATATATATATACATATATAGAGAGAGAGAGAAAGAGAGAGAGAGAGAGAGAGAGAAAGAGAGAGAGAGAAAGAGAGAGAGAGAGAGAAAGATGTATAAATTATATAAAAATGTATATAATTTATTTAAAACTTGGTGAGAGCTATCTATATAAGTTTTTTTTCTAACTTGCAAAGAGGGAACGCTCAATATTTCTTTATATGATAAAATAGAATCGTTAATGAAATTTACAATCCTTTCCACAATTGAACCATATTTAGTAACAAATAAACTTCAGTCGATTCGTGACTTGTCCACCAATTTTCAGTCATAAATGTCCAACGGTCTTTTATTTTATCAGCGTTCAATAATATGAGGATACACTTTGATGATCGTCTCATCAGTAGGAGGTGTGACCCTGAATGGGTCTAAACACTCATCAGACCCCCACCCCCCCACCCCGATTTTTTATTAGTGGGGTTGTCTCAAAGATAATTCTTATTATATTAAAACAATCCGCAGACAATCCCTGAACCGAAGAAAAACATCATAGGCCAAATCAGGGCCATGCGAATAGGGAGGTGTCAAAGTTATAGACAATTTTGCACATCATATCTATATGTGCTTATCATTGAATGGTGACAGAACAAAGACTGTTGGACATTAATGACTAAAACCTGGTGGACAAGTCAGTCATAGACTTAAGTTTATTTGTATCAAATATGGTTGGATTGCAGAAAGGATTGTGAATTTTATTAACGATCTCATGGGTGGCATTTTTTTAGGGGTCACCTTGTGTTTATCTAAAAAGTCATGGAATGGTAGAAGAATCGGGTCAGCAATGTTGATTTTCTTTTACTCCAGATAAGAAGAAATCAATCGATTATTGGATGGCATTTTTTTTTTAAATCTGTCTTGGTTAAAGCGACTGACATGATTCTATTAATACCTAGAGAGAATCTTCAATCAAATTTTCTGACTGACCTTGAGGATTCAACAGCTTTTATTACAAAAAAAAAAGATTGTCAGAACAAAAATTGTGGATCCCAAAATATCGACAAAACAAAACCAATTCCACAGACATGAGAGATTGTGATGAAATTCGTCTGTGTTCAGGTTTTTAGTAGTTTCCGCTTTTCTGGATAATTCAATCTGCGAATTTCAAAGTGATGAAAATGCTATTTAAACTGGGACAAACAAAAATAAAATTTCAAACATGATGAAAATGCTATTTAAACTGTGACAAACAAAAATAAAATTTCAAACGTGAGCACGCCAGACGTCTGAAAACGTTATTTCCAACTTACGCACGAGATACCAATGAAAAGAGTTTTTATTTACCTCCTCTCCCGGAGGTTAGGCACTAGGTCAGTTTTATCTTACTCCCACAAGTAAGATGTGACTCAAGGTCGGGTCGGGAAAGTGGGGGTTGAAAAGCCAGCGTCTGAGAAAGTGAGCACTCTGGCCATTAAAAATTGCCTGGGCAGCCCCGTCGGTATTCCCCGGTAGGGGCGCCTCAGACAGTAAGCAATAAACTTACTCCTCCCAAAGAGGGGAGGCAAAGCCTGGGAGAGTGGACCTCCTAGAACTGCACAGGACAGACCCATAGACCGGCGTAAATCAAGCCCCGAAAGGCAAGACAATACCAGTCTATGGGGTGTAGTATCCATCGGAACAGATACTACACTTTGATCTTAGCCAAAGACCAATGATAAGAGTTGCATGGCGACGAAAATGCTATTTAAGAGTATAGAATAACAGATGGAGAAAAATGCTATTTCAATCCTAGACATGACATACTGACAAATATACAAATCAGTCTGACAGTTGCTTTGTTGCTGTCGGACTGACGTATGGATCTATTCAGTTCTAGGAGGTCCACCCTCCCAGGCTTTACCTTCTCTCTAAAAAGGGGATTAGTTTATTGCTAATCGCTTAAGGTACCCCTACTGGGGAATGCTGACAGGGCTGCTCAGACATTTTTTTGTAGGTCAGAGTGTGCTTATTCTAGTGCACTGGCTTCTCAAAACCAGCTGACCTTGCGTCAAACCTCCCCTGGAGGTGAGGTAAATAGTATGACCGAGATGACGAAAATAGGATTTCAAACTTAAGCATGACCTTTGTTTTTTTTTCAATTCACCCCAAACAAGGCACATTGCCACTGAGACATAAGGGGCTCCTGTTCATTAATGGCCAGATTTTCGGGCCATCACAAGTGGGGGGTTGTGCAGCAAAATCCTTGTTAACATTACATTTTAATTTCTGCATGTTGGTACAGTCGGGGAAACAGGGAGCAGGGTGGGAATTCCAAAAAGCAAGCACTTCAAAAATAGAAGCAATCAGAGTACAAAGCTTTTCGACATCTGGGGCCATCTACAGTGAAGGGGTGGGATTTTACTGATTTTGATCAGGTTGATCTGGACTATTTATGTTGAGGGGACACAAGTGCAGTAAGTTCGTTGGAACACATTCCATTGAAGTAAAACAAGCACAGGGATACTACATTGTGGTGATGGGACAGGGGCTGGAGCTTGGTAGACAGTGTGGGACCTATTAGATTAGAGGCTCTTTCTCGAACCCTGAGAGGTAGAGACTAGTGGTAAGTTAAGCAGCTCAGATGTGGCCCACAATACTTCATGCATGGGCGAATAGTGGTTTTGTATAGATATAGGTTATTGGCAGGTGAGAGAAGTTTTGTAGCCCGATAGAAGAATCCCACCTTCTTTGCAGCAGACTTGGCAGTATCTTCTGTATATGGTCCAATTCATGTTACCTGTGAATGTTAGGCTGAGGAATTTGAACGCTAGACTCTCAAGTAGGGTGCTATTAGCCATGGTAATCGGTGGTTGGAAAATGGTATTTCAAACTTAAGCATGACATATCAATGAAAATAGTATTTCAAACATTGGCATGACCGTATTTAATTGCTTTGCACTGGAGCAAAATGTGGCACAAGGCCAGAAGGTCCGGGAAACTAGCTTCTCTGAGGAGGCAGTCCAGTTGGGTACATAAATAATTAAGAACGAACACCTCAAGCGACCGGCAATAGTCCAAATCCCCTCCCAAAGGAGGGGGTAATGCCTCAGAGGATGCACTTCTGAAGACCGAGCGGACCATTCATCATTCTGACAAAGAAGTATCTGATGGATCAAGCCAGTCCCTACATTGCCAGAATGATGTTATGAAGAACCCCGGCTGGTATGAACACTTGGGGGGAGCCTCTTATAGAGGTGCTTGGACGCATCTTATTTTAGATGTGTCCATTCAATCCGTGTGTTTAGAGTATAAAACACACTATTTCAAAGAGAAGCATGAGAGAACAACCGACTGACAGACAAAACCTCACATTGACATGTATGAACGCGTTTAATAAAAACAACAAAAAAAACTCTTTTATACAGGCAGGATCTGACCGCCTAAAATTCTTTATTTATTTACAACATAATTTAATAATTGACTGTACTTATGTGGACAGTACAGAATCAACATGAACAACATGGCTGCTTCCATTCAATGTCAACAAGATTCAAAATTATTGATAATAATAATTAAATCATTGGGTACAGTGCTCAAGTGCACTACAGCTCATCAAATGGGCATGTATAGTACATAGTATAATTGTTGGGGAAATGAAAAGTTTATGGTAGATATGTCAGCCGAGCATGGTCAATTGAACGAACTTGACATTACTCTCTCTAGAAAGAATCCTGTCTTCCATGTAAAGTGGCTGTCTTCTGGGTGGTATTTTTAAAATAATAATAAAATTAAAAATTTAGAAATTTATAAAATAAAATAATGAAACAAAAAAAAAATAGACTATAAAAAGATGATGATGTCTCGGTAGTTTTAATGCGGAGGGGGGCAGTTCCCAAGTGCACTAAAATTCATCAACATGTATAGCATATAGGATAATGTACAATTGTCAGAAAAATGAACAGTGTAGGAGTCAGGATATACATGTGTGTATGTGTATGGAGGGGGTTAGGGTTATGTGTGCATGTGTATGTAGGGAGAACATCAGGTGTAGTTTTGGTGAATTTTGGAAAGCGTGAGGGTTTTAAGGTATCCAATGCCTCGTCAGTCAACAACTGATGTGGACAGTCTGTTTCACGCTTCGACAATTCTGAGCATGAAAGAAATGTTTTAAAAGCTTCATTTCATTATAAATTCATTATTTTTATTTGATAGTCTGTAATTATTTTTTATTTATTTTCTTTTAGAATTTTATAGAAATGACTTAAATATTCATGATTAAAGAGGGTTATACCATTTTTACTGAGCAGAAATAATTGCAAATAATATGCAGCATCACTTGTCTAGTTATTTGTATTTATTTTGAAATATCAGCGTGAAAGTATTTATTATTCCTAAAACAAACTTTTTTGTTGAAACTATTCTGTTGACAAAATGCACTTATTTTTAACTGAAATATCAGTGTGAAAGTATTTATTATTCCTAAAACAAACTTTTTTGTTTAAACTATTCTGTTGACAAAATGCACTTATTTTTAACTGAAATATCAGTATGAAAGTATTTATTATTCCTAAAACAAACTTTTTCGTTGAAACTATTCTGTTGACAAAATGCACTTATTTTTAACTGAAATATCAGTGTGAAAGTATTTATTATTCCTAAAACAAACTTTTTTGTTGAAACTATTCTGTTGACAAAATACACTTATTTTTAACAGAAATATCAGCGTGAAAGTATTTATTATTCCTAAAACAAACTTTTTTGTTGAAACTATTCTGTTGACAAAATGCACTTATTTTTAACTGAAATATCAGTGTAAAAGTATTTATTATTCCTAAAACAAACTTTTTCGTTGAAACTATTCTGTTGACAAAATACACTTATTTTTAACTGAAATATCAGCGTGAAAGTATTTATTATTCCTAAAACAAACTTTTTTGTTGAAACTATTCTGTTGACAAAATGCACTTATTTTTAACTGAAATATCAGTGTGAAAGTATTTATTATTCCTAAAACAAACTTTTTCGTTGAAACTATTCTGTTGACAAAATGCACTTATTTTTAACTGAAATATCAGTGTGAAAGTATTTATTATTCCTAAAACAAACTTTTTCGTTGAAACTACTCTGTTGACAAAATGCACTTATTTTTTACTGAAATATCAGTGTGAAAGTATTTATTATTCCTAAAACAAACTTTTTTGTTTAAACTATTCTGTTGACAAAATGCACTTATTTTTAACTGAAATATCAGTATGAAAGTATTTATTATTCCTAAAACAAACTTTTTCGTTGAAACTATTCTGTTGACAAAATGCACTTATTTTTAACTGAAATATCAGTGTGAAAGTATTTATTATTCCTAAAACAAACTTTTTCGTTGAAACTATTCTATTGACAAAATGCACTTATTTTTTACTGAAATATCAGCGTGAAAGTATTTATTATTCCTAAAACAAACTTTTTCGTTGAAACTATTCTGTTGATAAAATGCACTTATTTTCAACTGAAATATCAGTGTGAAAGTATTTATTATTCCTAAAACAAACTTTTTTGTTTAAACTATTCTGTTGACAATATGCACTTATTTTTAACTGAAATATCAGCGTGAAAGTATTTATTATTCCTAAAACAAACTTTTTCATTGAAACTATTCTGTTGATAAAATGCACTTATTTTCAACTGAAATATCAGCGTGAAAGTATTTATTATTCCTAAAACAAACTTGTTCGTTGAAACTATTCTGTTGACAATATGCACTTATTTTTTACTGAAATATCAGTGTGAAAGTATTTATTATTCCTAAAACTAACTTTTTCGTTGAAACTATTCTGTTGACAAAATGCACTTATTTTTAACCTCTAGATTATTTTATCGCATCTAATTTATCTTGGAATAATCGAAAAATACTATTTGTCAGTAAAGTATAAAAAAACTATATAATTGAATAAGAGAAATCTAGGTTGCTTCCCCAGATATACTCCTATCCTACACATGCTAAAACCAGCCAATAATTACATTTTCAAAGCTCTGAATAGTTTTAATATTTATTTCAGTAATAGAAAATTCTGAGGAAGTCACTGAATTGCGAGTATAATAAATTATTACCTAAAGACTACCATGTTTCTTTTTGTAGGGAGGGGGGTCTGTACTTACACTACTCGTATTTACCATGTAAATGAGTCTACAGAGATCATCCTATATCCATCCGAACTCAGATCTACTTGTATTTTTTTCTGTAGAAAAGTAGATGAAATACATTATTACATATAACTAACATGTAGGTTTGCGTTTTTCCGTATAACTTTAACAAAATTGCTCTGTAATTACACTGAGCTCTCTAACTAGAGTTACCAAAACATATAAAATTTCTGTGAGATATATTTTTTACGGTCCGTTTCATTTGTCTTGTGCCAAACAACATTTTTATGTCAATATCGTCTCTGCAACACTACAAAATCATCAGAAAAAAATTCACAAAGAGTAAAAAGTTATTGGATTAAAGTGTGTTGAAAAAAACCTACACTATGCAGTAGTTGATTTTAGGGTGAAAACAAGCAAAAAACAAACTTATATTTTGCTCTTTTATCAATAATTGACAAGCATTGAGCTGAATCTTTTAAAGTGACTACAAAGGAACTGATTGTATATGCTAATACATATATTGTCATTAATAATTATATATATATATATGTATATGGCAAATGAAAGAAGAGAAACAAAAGTTGTGAAAATACAAAATCTATTACGTCTTCAGTTGTTCAAAACAAGGTATATTCAATTAAAAATATTAATTTTTCCTTCCTTAAGTCATGGCTTTTCGAAGAATGGATCCTTATCATCAGAGGAATTCAAATAGAAAAGTAGGTAAAAGAAATACACAAAGTTTGTATATATATTTGTTTTTATATATGTTTACATCAAGATATCACTTACATTCAGTCATTGTTGTAGGGGTAGGGACGCCGACTGTCAGCTCGACGGTTGAGTTTCAATCTTGGCTTCAGGCACTAACTGGTCTAGCCGCACTGAAGAGATGTGATACAGCAAAACAGTCTGTATGTGGATGACTATATATATATATATATATATATATATATATATATATAAATAACACTATTTTTTATAGATATTAATTATTTTAACCTACAGACACTAGTGTTTCATGCTATATGCTATATATATCAGTGTAGGAAATGTTGATTACCACTGGTCTAAGTGTCGTGTGTGTGCGATGCTGCCAATGCCAAATATTATGGGGCAGATAGGGAATGTGCAGTTTGTGACCTTTGGGGATACGTGATAGTGGGGGGAATATTGGGGTAATATTCAATGGCCATTTTGTATCGTATTTTATAAGGTTTTTGAAAGATTTGTTAAAAGTTCCGAAGCTTTTGTTTATAGTTTTTAAGTCTGTGTTAGTGTATGTATTTTCGTCGGCCAATTTGGCATAATGGTAAGAGTGTTCGGTAATGGGCCGAGAGACCAGGGTTTAATCCTCTGTCGAGTAATACCAAAGGATGATGGGAAAGGAGTGATGCCCTCCCCTACATCTACGGTCGACCACTTTACTTCTTTTTTATAGGTTATATATATTTTTTGTTTTATTTTACTTCAGTCGAATTTTTCAGAAATCAAAGAGCCCCTTTCTTGATCTCTATATCTGTTAGATAGATATTCGAATATCTCAATAAAATTCTCCTTTCAAATGTTAAGTTAGTAAAGAAGTTAAGAATATTAATTATCATCTCCCCAATTTGACCAGTTAACTATGTTATAGCATATATTTCCTGTGGTCTTTTGGTCTTACCGGATTCCTGGACAATAATTCATCTAGTCTGGTGGAGTATCCAGCTTAGTGCTGTTACTAGAGGTAACATTACTTGCAGAAGGTGCACCATTCTTTGTATGAGCCAGTATGTAACCATACCGAGGTGATCTTATTTGGGCTTCGAATACTATGTTATTTTGAATACTCGGTCAGGGTTTACTTGTAGGGTGAAGTATGCCGCTGTCAGGTTTTCCTGACAAATCCTTAAACTTCTTAAAGAATTATTTTGTGACCCTTCGAATTTGAAATTTTATTCGACTTTGGCATAATTTGAATAAAATTTTGCATAATGGTAAGAGTGTTAGATAATGCGCCGGGAGACCAGAGTTCAATCCTCTGTCGAGTCATATCAAAGGAGGGTGCAAAGGAATGGCGCCCTCCCCTACATCTCGGTGTAGTAACTAATTAAAAGGGAGCCTTCGGGTCGCCTTCGACTATGGTTGACCACTTTACTTATAATCAGCTATGTAGATAATTTTAAAACATGTATCTATAGAAAATATCTAGACAACCAGCAGACGAAAATACATACACAAACACAGATTTTTAAAAAAACTATAAACAAAAGCATTGAAACTTTTAACAATTTTTTTTAAAAGCCATCAAAAATGGACATCATATATTGAATACCACCCCAATATTCCCACACTATATGGCCTGCCAAAAACTCCAGACACACACATATATATATATATATATATATATATATATATATATATATATATATATAAAATTTAATAAATGTTTCAAATTTAAGAAAGAAAAACATCTTTATAAAAACATCTTTATTAAACATCTTTATTCATCCAATTGTTTCTGCCCATTTTAAAAACCCATATTTTTCTTGATAATAAATTCAAGATGTTGTAAAAAGGCTTTTTCGGTGAATTTTTATTTAACCAAAAGAAGAAAAAAACCGTTAACATCAAAGTTGTTTTCTTCATTTTAATTATTTAGACTTTTTTCCAAAGCAGACCAATGAAACAAATTCCTAGTTGCATGCAGTAGGTAAATAATCAATCAATATATATATATAATTATATATATATATATATATATATATATATTAAATATAAGTATCCACAGATACGTGTTTCGTCGTCTTATGACTCATCAGTGTGGCTGAAACTAGCGAAATTTGAAACCGAGACCTCAGAGATTGAAGCCCGATATATATATATATATATATATATATATATATATATGGGAAGAGAAGGATGGAGGTAATCCGACGTGATGGTAAAATGAAAAAGGAAAACCAAAAACTGGATGTTTTTTATGTGTACATCAACGTTTCGTCTTTATTTATAAGACTTCATCAGGATGATGATATAGGGAAAAGATATCATGCAAGTACAGATACATGTAGGGTAGACATGTTGGGAAGAAAAATAAAATAAAATGAAAAATAAAAATAATGGCAGCGTCTTGGTGGACGTCCGTACTTGTTAGAGAATGAAAATGAGTGACGAAAATGAGTGGGAGAAAAGGGGAAGGGTGGAGGGAGCATATATATATAACTTTTAAATTTTAGAACCAGACAACATGACGCAAGATTTTGTGAAATAAATGAAATATTTACTAAATCATTTTTTTTTTTAAATCCAAATTTTCGATTTTATAAACCTTTATTCATTGTAATACAGACAATATTTTCCTTTTCGTCATATTGTCTGGTTCTAAAATTTCAAAGTTTATCATTTCAATAGCGTTTCAAACTGTTGTAACACTTATCTCATTATTGTATATATATATATATATATATATATATATATATATAATATATATATTTAAAATATTGCAAAATATCAAATCAATCTATAGAATTAATTCAACTTAATTAATTTGATAATTTAAAACTAAAAAGTACTCAATATTACTACAACGGAGCTGGTATGAAAACTAAATTATAAAGGCACTTCATGAAATGCCCTCTCTTTTTAAAAAAAAATATCTCGTAAACACTATAGAGATCTAAAACAGGTGTTTTGCCGCCATCAGATAAAAACCAAGTAAAACACTTGCTTCCATAGCGACTGAATAATATCTCTGCAATGTTACTTATGTACGAAAGTTTTCAACTCGTTTTTCACGTTAATTCAATAAATGCTTCATTCTGGCAATTACTTTTACTGTGAACATTCTCACTCTTCCTGACAAAGCAAGAGTGAGTAATTACATATCCAAGGCTTCAATAAAAGGAAATGAAGAAAGAAAACCAGAATTCCGATGACAATTGATAAATAGTATAAGCGTTGCAAAAGATGGGAGGAGGGGGGCCCTTTCCAGAGGGGGGGGAACCCTTTCCAATATTCTGATTGAGAAATCCATGGACATTCTAGAAAGATTTAACAAATAATCGTAAAGTGATGAAATTACAAAGAAGTAGAAAAAAAAAGAAGATTTTTTGTTGTTGCCTAGGCTGAATGACATTAATTACCATTGTAATAGATTGGATGTTCAACCAAAAACATTTCTTTTTTAATATATATATATATATCCATGACTAACAAGGCTACCCGTCATTGTCCGGGTGTATTATATACGAAACTAAAAGAATACCCATTCCAGGACGGGTAAAATGAAATCCCTAACAGTACAGTTTAGCATCCCTTTTACGCCCTCTTACAAAGATTAAAATCAAGATATGATGATACTAAACCTTATGTCTAGAATCCTTATTCCAAGGTGATCGACATCAAGATATAATGTTATTAAACTATATTAGATTCAGTGACGCTGGAGTGGCATCACAAAATAAAATCGCATTACTTTAAGCATTTTAAAATGTTGCCACTGGTTTCATACGTGATGTTATTAATTGTAGGTTCTTTGTCTTTTTATGTAGATAGCATCCAGTATTTTTAATTTTTTTAAATTGGTTTCAGAATGTATTATTTTAGTGTTATGTTTTTGTAGATGTTGGTAAATTGAGCTAGAGTTTACAAGATGCATGGTTAAGATGCTTAACGTAATGCGATTTTATTCTGTGATGCCACTCCAGCGCTGCTGAATCTAAATCGTCAACGTCTTTCCTGGAACAACGTGAAAAAAACGTTTCTGCACCGTCTTTTAAAAAATACTCTTCTTTCTCCAGCTTTTTCGTTCATTTGCTTTTTACACCTGAGGATGATTCAACGAAGAATTGAAAACGTTCGTGAAACCTATGGGACATTTATCAATTTTTTTGATTTTAATACCAAAACGACCATCAGAAAAATTGAAAAAATAAAAAAAGGTATAATTAAACAGAAGAATTCTGTTATTTTTAACAATGTTTGCATAAATGAGAAAATGCTGCCCAAATACACACACACACATATATATATATATATATATATATATATATATATATATATATATTAGGTCGTTTGGAAAGTTCTGAACGGGCTTAGCTACTATTGGGTCGTTCGGAAAGTTATGAGTGGACTTAGCTACTACTGGGTCGTTCAGAAAGTTATGAGTGGACTTAGCTACTACTGGGTCGTTCGAAATGTTATGAACGGACTTAGCTACTACGGGGTCGTTCGAAATGTTATGAACGGACTCAGCTACTATTGGGTCGTTCGGAAAGTTATGAACGGACTTAGCTACTACTGGGTCGTTCGGAAAGTTATGAACGGACTTAGCTACTATTGGGTCGTTCGGAAAGTTATGAACGGACTTAGCTACTACTGGGTCGTTCGGAAAGTTATGAACAGACTTAACTACTATTGGGTCGTTTGGAAAGTTATGAACGGACTTAGCTACTATTGGGTCGTTCAGAAAGTTATGAATGGACTAAGCTACTATTGGGTCGTTCGGAAAGTTATGAACGGACTTAGCTACTATTGGGTCGTTCGGAAAGTTATGAGTGGACTTAGCTACTATTGGGTCGTTCGGAAAGTTATGAACGGACTTAGCTACTACTGGGTCGTTCGGAAAGTTATGAACGGACTTAGCTACTACTGGGTCGTTCGGAAAGTTATGAACGGACTTAGCTACTATTGGGTCGTTCGGAAAGTTATGAACGGACTTAGCTACTACTGGGTCGTTCGGAAAGTTATGAACGGACTTAGCTACTATTGGGTCGTTCGGAAAGTTATGAGTGGACTTAGCTACTACTGGGTCGTTCGGAAAGTTATGAATGGACTCAGCTACTATTGGGTCGTTCGGAATGTTATGAATAGACTCAGCTACTATTGGTCGTTCGGAAAGTTATGAATGGACTTAGCTACTATTGGGTATTTTGGAAAGTTATGAACGGACTTAGCTACTACTGGGTCGTTCGGAAAGTTATGAACGGACTTAGCTACTATTGGGTCGTTCGGAAAGTTATGAGTGGACTTAGCTACTACTGGGTCGTTCGGAAAGTTATGAATGGACTCAGCTACTATTGGGTCGTTCGGAATGTTATGAATAGACTCAGCTACTATTGGTCGTTCGGAAAGTTATGAATGGACTTAGCTACTATTGGGTATTTTGGAAAGTTATGAACGGACTTAGCTACTATTGGGTCGTTCAGAAAGTTATGAACGGACTCAGCTACTATTGGGTCATTCGGAAAGTTATGAACGGACTTAGCTACTACTGGGTCATTCGGAAAGTTATGAACGGACATAGCTACTATTGGGTCGTTCAGAAAGTTATGAACGGACTTAGCTACTATTGTGTCTTTCGGGAAGTTCTGAACGGACTTAGCTACTATTGGGTCGTTCACAACTTTCCGAATGACCTAATATATATATATATATGTAGAGAGAGAGAGAGAGAGAGATAGATACAAACATATACATATTTTTAAATATATATATATATATTACTATTTCATGTATCCACATAAAATTTTATAAGGAGATACATTTTTTTATGTATCAATTTTCAGTATTTACTTAAACAGTGCTCGATACGTAAGTAGAGCTGGGTAGTAAGCTATGAAAATATATCTATGGCAATTAAGCTACACAGAGGCTCACGCGTTTCATCCCCGAGGGGAATCTTCAGGCTAAAAAGGCATTTTAGCCTGAAGATTCCCCCCCGAGGATGAAACGCGGGAGCCTCTGTGTAGCTTAATTGCCATAAATATATTTTCATATCTTACTTACTATATATATATATACATGCGTATGTGTGTGTGTACACAATTGACCCAAAATATACTATATGTTAATGTTGTTAAAAACAAGACGTGTTTAATATTATATAAATCAGTTTTACACCAAAGTATTGCAATGCACAACTTTAATTGAACGTTTGATTACAATGAGACAGAGTTTTGGCCAGCTATTAGTGCAATCAGCACTCATACACATTTGAATCGTGTCATTTGCATATAATACAGGCAGAAGTTGTCTGCGTTCAAATCTACAAAGATAAATATTCGTCTTCATTCTTCCAGGGGGCAAAGTAAATCTCGCAAAATCCGCGCTCAGTATGATTAATCAAGTCTCTCAATGTTGCTTCGAAATCCTCGCGGCCATTTCCTGCAAGAAAAGAAGAAAAGAGCACATCTTTGTGGCAATGTGAGTAACGGCGTCTAGCAAGAGAACTGGCGCTCTTCCCAAAACTCTTTCGGCAGGGTAATGAACTAAAACAAGAGAATGTAGTTAGCCTTCTTAAAACAAAGTGGCGCGTCCAATTCTCCTGATTATTTCCAATATAATGTATACATTTCGGAAAAATGCCTCCGGATAACATCGAACGTGGAATGAAACGCGCAGATTTGTGTTGATATTGAATTTACTCGTACAAAAGTAACAATTTAACTGATTTTCAAATGGTGCATCAACTTTCCGACAATCACGGAGTGGATGAAAGTATTACGTAATAATCAATAAAAAGAGCAAATCAAATTCTCCATATTGATAGCGTCCGTCCTACAAAAATCAATATTTTATTCGGATCCTTCCGTTTTCGTTGCGGAAACTTTGACACTGTTTGTAACAACAACAACAAAAAAAAACCATCTATTTCTATTCAATTTCGTGAAACAAAGAAATTTGGATCCCGTTCGGAATACTTTTAAAATGGTGGCATTTTTCAATAATGACCAACAGAGAAACAGAAGCAGCACAAGCTGACGGTTAATGGCAATGAAAATGTGTATACTCAAGAGAGCTTCACCACGTGCTTGAGAACAAAATTCTGCCATTTGTCATGATCTTGTGCCAGTCTTTCAGTCATCAGGAGCGGAATACTAGTATCGACCCTCATCTGGTCAGCCTATCTCTGTGGTTGTTGGCCTCTTGATATTTTTTTTTATAAGGTAAACATCATAATAATCATCACCAATCTTGTCTGCTGAAGGACACTGTCCCCTTTCGACTGCTGGGAGACAGTGTATCCCTTTGATGTTGTTTCTCATCCTGTTTGACTAGCAATGATTTTAAATCCAGAGTTTTTGTGTCTTGAAAGATGTTTGGGGAGTATCCATGCAGTAACACTCCGTGTAGCTAGTAATGTATTTCGGAGTTTCCCTTCTTCTACATTTGTTGCTCTACCAAGGCTGGATATTCTGCCACTTGAAATGGATGGTTATTCAAGGAATTTCCATACTTTAATGGAGAATCCCGAGTCAGTACCGGAAAAAAGCCGAAGCGGTTTACTATTTGCAAAAATGTAAAATAGCAGATGACACTAAGAATGCGAAGAGTTAGGTTATGGATAGGGTCAAAAATATTTTAGCCCCTGAAAAAATAAAAAGTTGAAAAAGTTCTCTTAAAAAAAAAAAAAGAAATAAAGGTGGCTTTAAAATCGTAAACTGCTTTGGTCCTCTCCGGTACTGACTCGGGATTGTCAGTCAAAGTACTAAAATCCTCTTGTCTGGATGCATTCATTACAAGTACTGGTAGTCTTCTTTTTCTTATGCGTTAATCCCGAACTATGGCATGATCCGCAATGATGGATCTTTGTCTGCACTCGACACGATCACAGGCTTGGTCCGGGTGAAGGCCGATTTTACAGAGTGCTTTGTGCAGGGTGTTTGCCCATCTCATCATC
The DNA here is from genome assembly GCA_963556195.1 of Sepiola atlantica. Taxonomy (NCBI): domain Eukaryota; kingdom Metazoa; phylum Mollusca; class Cephalopoda; order Sepiida; family Sepiolidae; genus Sepiola; species Sepiola atlantica. The sequence goes on from OY744540.1 coordinate 78,774,700, forward strand.
ACCCTTTCGTTTTCCAGCGACTTCTAGTGCAAATGCAAGCTTCACGACAGTGTCGCTGTTGGTCCTCAGCACATGTCAAAACCATCCGAGCCGCCATTCCCTCATCTTGCCCCCCTCAATCGGTGCAATGCTGTAGCGCTTTCGGATATACTTATTGCAGACATCATCGAGCAGGGTAATTCCAGACAGCCAGTGGAGCATTTTATGTTTCCATAACGGCGAATATTCGCTCCGGCTTCTTCGTTGTCAGTAAGCACTCGGAGCTGTATAAAGCAACGGGTCTCACAACAGTCAGCTAGGTCTTCGACTCTAGACGGTGGTGGTGCGCGACTTAAGCCACGTCAAGTAGCATACAACCACCGGCATCCTCTATGCATTACAAGTACTGTTAGTCTAATATACTATTTCACTCATAAATAAAGAAAAGTAAGATGGATTGATATCTTTCGCAAGAGTATTAGTGAAAATAATGATATTCACAAAAGAACTCGAACCTAGCATACCGAGTTCATAGATCATGCCAATAACAACTTCAAAGACTGCATTTTATTTACCTCCTCTCCTGGATTCGAACCCGGCACACCCAGGTCCTCAGTCCGTGTCGTTAACCATCCCCAAAGACTGTATCAGTGCAGAACAGATTAACATATAAAATTGCACTGATTTTTTTATTCTGTTTATTTTAATGTCTAATTTGAGTTTCTTTTTTTATATAAATAATAATTTTGTTTTGTAAAACATTGAAATCCAATTAGAAGCCAAGCTGTGGTCAAAGAAAGCCAACCGTGATAATTATTTGAAACAAGAGCAAATCAAATTAATTAACTTTAGCAAATGCATCTTAATTTAGTAAATGTTTAGCTAGCGACAAGTATTTCGTTCTAGTTTTCTTTAAGTGAAAGTCAGAAAAATTAGAGATTTTTTTTTTTCTAGATGATAATTTTGTTTTGAAAAACATTAAAATCGAATTAGAATTGAGTTTGAACTGCGAACAGTAAAGCTTCTTCGAATATTTATCTGGACGAAGCCGACCATGGTAATTATTTGAAAGAAGATGAATCAAATCCAATTAATTAACTTTAGCAACTGAAGTGCATGATTTGATGATGCAATGGATACCGCTGTAGACTATGGAATCAGATATGCCGAGTTCAAATTTCCGTCGGACATACCATTGTTGGGAAAGGTATGAGGCCACAATTTCCACCCAGGTATTGATAAAATAACCACTTTGGGATTGAATACAAATCGTTTATAATAGGTACTAGACGCTCCGGGTTCAGACGGTTCCTATATACACACCCTCCCAGGCTTTGCCTCCCCTCTTTGGGGAGGAGTAAGTTTATTGCTTACTGCCTGAAGCGCCCCTACCGGGGAATGCCGACGCTCCGGGTTCAGACGGTTCCTATACACACACACACTGTCCACATAGAGGACCCATGGTTTTATTTATCTTCCTCCCACAAGGTAAGATGTGACACAAGGTCGGGAAAGTAGGATTTAAAAAACCAGCGCTCGAGAATTTGAGCACTTTGGCTATTAAAAATTGCCTGGGCAGTCCCGTCGGCATTCTCCGGTAGGAGCGCCTCAGGCGATTAGCAATAAACTAACCCCTTCTCAAAGGGTGAGAAGGCAAAGTCTGGGAGGGTGCACCTCCTAGAACTGCACAGGACGGACAACCGATAGACCAGCGTAAATCAAGATCCGAAGGCCAAGACAATACCGGTCTATGAGGTGTAGTATCCATCGGAACAGATACCAACCCCTATGGTCGTTGGTCTCTGTTTTAATGGATGACCTCATCCTTTTATTAGTTCAACATTTATGATGTCATAAATAATTCTGTTCATGTTTTCCACCTGTTTTATTCGATGATGTCATCCCTTTGTGACATCATAAAATATATTTTCGGTGTCTTTCATTTGTTTTAATGGATTATGTAGTCCATCGTTGACTGGGACTAGCAAGATCCACATAGTTTTAGTAGTAGTAGTAATATATATATATATATATATATATATATATATATATATATTCACTGGACTATTTGCAAAAAGTATGCTTCCTTGGTCTTTTGGCTAAGATCAAAGTGTAGTATCTGTTCTGACTGTCCTGTGCAGTTCTGGGAGGTTAACCCCTCCCATGCTTTGCCTCCCCTCTTTGGGGAGGAGTAAGTTTATTGCTTACTGTCTGAGGCGCCCTGCCCAGGCAATTTTTTGAGATTCACCTCACTCTTCCTCTAGAGTGAAAATTCCCACCTTCCGACCTTGTGTCACATTCTACTTTGTGGGACGTAGATAAATAGGTGAATATCCAGTGTAGCAGCAAGTCCTGGGAGCATATACCAGAAAGAACAGTTGGAAATAATTTATACACAATCCAATATGACTATGCAATCCCTACAGCTACATATCTAGAAAACGGAGCTGTTAAACTTGACATCGTAATATGGGACAAAAGGGAGAAAGTAGCAACCCTAGTTGAAGTCAGCGTCCCTAATGATGCAGGATTAATCAGAGCTGAAAGGGAAAAGATTACGAAATACCAAAGTCTTATGTACGACATGAAAAGAAACTGGAATCTTAGGAAAATCTCCATCATACCAGTAATTATAGGAACAACAGGACTAATGAAAAAGAATTTCAAAAGCTATCTGGCGAGTATACCCGGTGAACCGAGTGCAAGAGAAATACAAACAATTGCACTTAAAGGGACGATTAGACTCTTAAAAAGATCTCTAGGCTGGAGTGTCTGAAATAGCCGGTGAATGTCTGGCATCCGGTAGGATGCCCCATCTCCAGCAAAAACGGAAAGATAAAGTAAAATAAAAGAGAATATATATATATATATATATATATATATATATATATATATATATATATATATATATATATGGGCAGCATTTTTTCTTAAAGACATATTTCATTAAATATTACGGACAACTTGTGTCTGCATATTTTTTCTTTGATCCTTTCTAAGTTTCTTATTAGTTTTCTAGTTTCGGACTGGAACTGTCCGATGTATTTGCTGTACTCGTTGTGTATCCTAGTATATTCGGAGCCATCCGGAGCCATCTTCAGGGGTGGGTATCAAGTAAAGAATGTGTATTTTTAAATATTAAGTGATGGTTAGAAAGATTTTTTTTTAAATAGGCTCACACAAGTTGTCCGTAATATTTAATGAAATATGTATAAAGAGATAGATAGATTTAAATATTTTTGCATGGCTGTCTTTAAATTTTGAGAGTACATTTTCTAAAAGAGTAATTTCGTCTACTTAAAGTCATTATGTGCACGGAGACAAGCAGCATCCTCAGAATTTTAGTAGGCGGTTACGGGTTAATAAGATGATGGAAGGTCAGTTTAATGATGATGATGATGATGATGATGATGATGATGATGAATATTATGAGAAGTTTGAAAATAATGAATGAAATTTTATTATTGATGATGACAGTTGACATTGGATTTGAAGATGACCATGTTGTAACTCTCAAGGAAGCAATCGCGTGGCAACGTGTTCTATAGATGGGAAGTTCTTGGAAAGAAACGTGAAATAAAATAAATACGAAAAAATATTAATATGCTGTAAAATATACCAACCCTAACTTTTGCAAATCCAGTGAATTCTAAGTTACTTAAAAAACGTAATTCTTTAAGCCATTATGAGATGATGGAGAGATGCCAGAAGCAGGCAGCATCATTAAGGTTATCAAGAAAGAGAATGGCATCAACTCCAGAGTTCACAGAGTCCTGAGGAGCCATTTGATATAAACATTTTTTCTTGCATCCCATTTATAGATGGGTAGGATTTTCATCTGCCCCCCGTCCCCTCCTTAGAGAGGGACCAGAATAGACTCTATTGACCATAAAACAAACATTTGGTGGGAACTTTAGAGATATATTATATAAGGACCACCACAAACAAGGTTGACCTGAACTAAGGCCACCCAGACATTTCAAACTTACAGAACAAAGAACTCATGTTTATATAATGTATACACAAAGAAGCATGAGGAGAACGACAAAACATGCTAGAGAGAGAGAGAGAGAAAAAGACATCAGCTACCCGAACTTTAGCTTTCAATCACCTTAGCCTCTTGTCTTATTCGTAAGAAAGAATGCACCTTTGATTGGAACAATTTTGTCGTGGGTTGAATTTATTAGACATATGTGCCACTAGATGTCTATGACCATTAAGAAATTCATGGCGTATCGTCACAAAAGCTGCACCTGCATTAGACCCAAGAGCTAGTCTAAGCCGCAACACCAGAGTAGGTCAAGTCCAATATTGCTAATTCATATGTATCGACGAGACAAGAGACCTATTTTTAAAACTTATTAAAATATGTATTATTTGGATTATATTCGGACTACTATTCTCGTCTTGGTTGTTATTTTCACAACGTTTCGGTCGATGTAACCTCCGACCTTCTTCAGGTGCCTCTTGTCAAATCTTTACATCAAATTCGGAAATCTATACGGAATTTCGAACGGAAAACTTTATTTAATCCACGGGGAGGTAGATCATTCTCGTTCCATCAGCCATGACCGGGTAAAATTCTTAAGTAATTTTTATTTTATTCTTAGTATCGATTTTAGTGAGGATTGAACATTCAACCTCCAGAAGAGTGTCACTTAGTATTAATTGTAACTTAACACCTTTATCCGTTGTACCATGTGTCCAACGTTGTGAGAATAACCTCGAAGATAGTAGTTCAAATAGCTCCGACTTTCTTGGGAATCTTTATATCGAACTCGAGAACCCATAGAGAATTTTGAACTGAACTTTTTATTTAATCCATGGGGGTAGACATTTTTTCTTGTTCCGTCAGCCATGACTGGGTTGAAGTGTTAATTAATTATTAAGGTATTCTTTTGTTATTATCGCCTGTAGTAAGGATTGAACCTTCAACCCCCAGAAGACTATAATTTAGAACTGATTCTTTATCTTCATCTTAAAGATTCTAAAACATATTATTCAAACTTGAAAAAAATAATGATCGAAAATGGTTTCCCATGGCCCGCAGAAAGGTCGTCTGCTGGCCATATGCGGCTCATGGTCTGTGAGCCCTGCTTTAAATACAAGTAGCAAAGTATCATGAGGGAGAATTTTACAGAGTCCTTAGAATTTGTGTTTTTCTTGTAAAAACTAATTCTGTCACTATTGATTCTCACAAACTTTTTGTTTATTCCATTGAACTGCTTTTATTATTTTCTTCTTCATACCTTGTTTATGTCTCAAACGCTTCACTTCTTATCACCATCCAATCACCAACTTTTGTTTGTTCTCGAATTGGCTATCTTGATTGAAGATAATGTATGCCATTGTGACCAGAATGGGATGGCAGCTGCAAAGGATCTTTGGATCAATTTAGAAAATCTTTGAAAACTTTTTTTGTTCTTGTTTTTAATTATTGGTTACTTTCGACTGGCACTCCCAATTTATGTAGAACGTTCAGCTTATTATTCAGACTTTTTTTTTCATTTTTTATTCTGAAATAACGAAAATCAGAAATATGACATCAAAACAACGAAATAGATTTTTGTTTTCTTTTTTTTGATTCGTATTTTAAAAAAAAAATGAAGAGAATAATGAAGGAACAAAAATGAAGAAAAAAAAAATGAAAAAAATGAAGATAAAAAATGAAGAAAAAAATGAAGAAAAAAATGAAGAAAAAATGAAGAAAAAAAATGAAGAAAAAAAATGAACAGAAAAATGAAAGAAAAAATGAAGAAATTAAAATGAAGAAAACAAATGAAGAAAAAAGTGGTTGTTTTTAAAAAGTAATCGTCTGCCTAGTTTCTTGTTCCTGAAATACATTACAATGTTTTTAAAAATGTTTTCCCTAAATACAGAGATTTTCAATAATTGTGAAATATTTTTCGATGCTTTTCAGCATTTCTATAAATTCTTTCGAACGGTCTGTTGCATTTTTAAAATAGAATTTTCGTAGGTTTGCCGCACTTGAGTTTAAAATAGTATTTTTATATGTATTATTTCGATTATTCGGGCTACTACTCTCATCTTGGATGTTATTCTCATAACGTTTCGGCCGATGTAACCTCCGACCCTCTTCAGGTGCATCTTCTCAAACTCGGGAATCTGTACGGATTTTTAAACTACCCACGAGGGTAGATTGTTTGCATTCCATCAGATATAAGTCTTAAGTAAATCTTTTTATTATATTTTTAGTATCGCCTGTAGTGAGGATTGAACCTTCAACCCCCAGAAGACTGTCACTTAAAACTGATAGTTAATAAATGATAATACTAACTAAGGGTATTAAAAAAAAATGTTACTTAACACATCTACCCGGTCATGGTTGATGGAACGAGAACAATCTATCCCCGTGGATGAAATAAAAGGTTCAGTTAAAAATTCTGTACGGATTCTCAAGTTCAAAAAGATGCACCTAAAGAAGGTTGGAAGTTACATCGGCCGAAACGTTGTGAGAATATCATAAACAGCGTGTTTATAAGTGTCCATGCATCTCTATAAGAATATTTGTCTCTCGGTTTCTCAGTCTGTCATGCTTAGGTTTGAAATAGTTCGTTTTCTGGTCTGTCACGATATGAGGGCAACCCCTTTCTATCAAATTAAATACCTTTGGCAAACATATCGCGAGTAACCTATTCAACAATTTTAAGTAGGTTTTAGTCCTATTTCTTTATAAATACGTTCCTTACTCCGCTCATGTACTCTGCAAATCATTTTTTTAAAAGGTCAATCTCATATTGTTTTATTTTTTGTTTGCACTTGCACCAGTATGGTGAAATGAGGCCAGATCTGACACTTTCCTCAGTGTTTGCATTATATAACATTATCTGCTCTGTTTATTCTTAATGATTGATTTTTTTGGGGGGAGGGGGTATCAGATAGATTGTTTCCACGATTAGATATTGATTTTTTTTCTTTCACTGTTCGATATAGTCTGTTTTATTTCTCATCAGCACTTTCTAAAATAAGGGGGTGTAAATAATGTAACGTAAAAAAAAAGAAGTTTTTAATTTAATTTAATAATTATATGTGTGGACAGAACAAAGAAACATAAAAAGCAACGAGAAAATGTGGAGTAAAGGGTACGTTTGCTAGTATTCATCTGATGATTTGGATTATAAACCGGAGTCATAGGGTCAGCAAATATGAACTTAAATGTCACCTCAACCTGCATTGCTAGAAGCAGACGTGACGTCACATGGCAAAGAGAGAGAGAGAGTGATAGGCCAGTTCGTGAGAGGCTTTTGAGCAAACAGCATGTGTAAAGAATGACTAAAGATCGAAAAAAAACTAAGAGGCAAAAGGACCCAGATGCCTGTAGACCGGAACGTCCTCCAACGCTAAAAGAAGAGAAGGCGGTATCAACATCTTAATAAATGGTCGTTTCTTCAAATTCAAGAATATTCTTTTTTTCTTCGTACTGTTGTGAAACTTTAGTTCTAGCTGAAACAGTTATGGGGGAGCAGAGGATATGAGGTAGGATGTAATTTTGCTGTTATGATTTCTGATTTGCATTGATAACAAACGTGTATTTTGTTTGATCGTGACTTACGAGACATTGGACCTCCCCTTGGTGGGGAAGTATATGTAACGCATAAACAACATGCACATAACATATAAAAGTAAACAGATAAATAAACAAACCGAACAAAATGGAATAAAAACTATTCTGAGATTCATTACAGGTGCATGTTTTTTTTTAGTTTTACGTAATCGCTCCAGACAAAGCATGAAGCCACTTGATGCAAGGAGCTAACAACAAAAAAATACTACTTGGGCAAAAATTAGATGGATAGATTCCGACTCAGAAAACAGCAATTCTTTCCCCTTTGTCAGAAACATCGCTCACGGAATGAGGGGACTAAAGGGCAAACTAAGGGAAGCGAGAGTTATGAGGCTGCCGAAAGTAAACCCAAGTTAGTCACTTTCTACTCTTAGTTGCAAAAAGATACTTCAAACACTTCGAAGTATAAAACGGTTTTTGTATTCACAGATTCATTTCTTCATTTCATCTTTTAAAACTTTTATTAAACCCCAAGCAAGGCATATTGCCACTGAAGAATAAGAGGCTACTATGATAGGGGCCAGATTTATAAGGGGGGCAACGTCGGTGGAGAGTTCTGCAGCCAGATGTTTGTTCAAGTTACATTTAAATTCCTGCATGTTGGTACTGCCAGGGAAACAGGGAGCAGGAAGGGAATTCCAAAGGCAAGTGTTCCGAGAAATCTAGCTATCAGAGTAGAAAATCCTCCTGCATCTAGGAACCTCTATAGTGAAGAGGTGGGATTTAGCAGCTTGTTGAGCAGGTCGAGGAGTGGTGGTGGTGGTGGTGGTGGTGGGGGTAATTTAATTGAGGAGGTACAAGTGCAATAAGTTTATTTAAGCATATTCCGTGGAAGTACTTGTAAAATCAAGCACAGTGATGTAACTCTGCAGTGATACGGCAGAGGCTGGAACTGCAGACAGTGTGGAACCTATTAGGTTAGAAATTCTTTTTTGTACTTCGTCCAAGAGGGAGAGGCTCGTGGTTGGTGCACCAGCCCAGCTGTGCCAACAATACTCTATGCACGGCCAAATGGTGGCTTTGTACAGATACACTTGTTTAGTAATATTTTAAAATGTGCTCGTTCTTAATCAATTTAGTAAACAGAAATTAATGATTTAAAAAAAATGTACATTTGGGCATCTCTTATTTAAATCAAGAATCTCATTTCGAGTTATATATTTTAAAAAAATCTAATTATACACACATCTATTACGATACTAAAGATGGGTTAATCAATGTTTGTTTCCCTAAGGCTTTTTTTATATATATTTTAATTACACAAAATACATGTTAAAATATTCCTCAGTTTTGGGATTGAGTTATGTTTAAAAAAACTTCCATTTTAATTGCTCTTATTAGCTGTAGTTTGCAAATGACTCATCAAGTGATTCATCTTTTATTAACTTTATATCTATCACTTTCACCCTCTCTTACTCAATACGTCATCTATTACTCTTACTTCCGTCACTCTTTATCTCTCTTACAATCTCATTTACCCTTATCCTCAAGTGCCTTTTGTCCTTGATAGGTGATGACTCGATAGTATTAGAAACAAAACTAGTTCTATTTTTAATCTCATGCAGTTTGTTCCAAAAATATGTTGCCCTATTAGAAACCACATCTAATTGTTTTGTAGATTTAGTTTTTGAAATCTTTCTGGCCAATAAATTCCCAGCGAAAGAACGAGAAATCCGAAAAAGAATGCAAAGACAAAAAAAAAAGAAATGCAATAAGAGTTCGTCTCTATAGGCAGGACATTAAGACAAAAGAGCAGAGAGAAGCTATTTTTATGGATTCACCCATCCTTTATGGCGTTCTTGTGGGATTTCTACTTCCAGGCGCATTGATTCTTTACCAATCTTCTGAGACAGAATTAAAGGGATTCGCTACTAAAAGTAAAAAAACGCGCAGACAAGTCAGCGGATGACCAACGAAAGGAAAGAAACAGATCTCTAATAACGAAAATATCGATCAGAATATTTTTGGATGAGAATTCATAATTTGGATTATTCGGACTACTATTCTCATCTTGGCTGTTATTTTCACAACGTTTCGGACGATGTAACCTCCAACATCTTTTCAAACAAACAGAAGAAACAGATCTCTAATAACGAAAATATGGATCAGAATAGTTTTGGATTATTCGGACTACTATTCTCATCTTGGCTGTTATTTTCACGTTTCAGTCGATGAAACCTTCGACTTTCTCTAGATTAAAAATCAGTTCAAAATGACAGTCTTCTGGTGTTGAAAGTTCAATCCTTACTAAAGGCAAGAATAACATAATTTATTTTATTATTTTTTATTATTTTTATTGTTTTACGTTTATTAAACCCAAACAAGGGGCCATATTGCCACTGAGACACAAGGGGCTACTGTGATTAGAGGCCAGAATTATAGGAGGCATCCTAAATGGGGAGTTGTGCAGCGAGATGTTTATTCACATTACATTTAAATTTCAGCATGTTGGTAGAGTCTGGGAAACAGGGAGAAGGGGTGGAATTCCAAAGGCAGACAGTCTGAGGAAAGAAGATATTAGAGTAGAAAGTTTGACACTTTTACTCTGTAATGTCTGGTGGAACATGGAAAATTTATCTCCACGGATTTAAAAAAAAAGGATTCAGTTCGAAATTTAAAATAAACATCGGCTGAAACGTTGTGAAAATAACAAGCAAGATGAGAATAGTAGTCGGAATAATGCAGACAGTGTATGAAATAAGATGCCTCTATACAATCTTCTCATTTTGCGATAAAATGATATTTCAAGTGTAAGCATTAGAGACAGATGGATGGACAGAGCCTTTTCTAGAGATTCTTGGACGCATCTAAAATAAGACACGTCCATTCAATCTGCACATTTATCATTACAAAGGCTTTCTCAAACGGAAGTGTGACGGACAAACGACGGAAAAAGCAACTTATAGAAATGGCTGGCTGCATTTAAAAAACACTACTTTGAAAGATAAAGAGAAAAAATTGTATTATTTGGATTATTCTGACTACTGTTCTCATCTTGGATGTTATTCTCACAACGTTTCTGCCGATTTAAACAAAAATTCCCAAGTTTGAAAAAATGTAGATGAAGAAGGTTGGAAGTTACATCGGCTGAAACGTTGTGAAAATAACAAGCAAGATGAGAATAGGAGTCGGAATAATGCAGACAGTGTATGAAATAAGATGCCTCTATACAGTCTTCTCATTTTGCGATAAAATGATATTTCAAGCTGCGTCTTGTCGAAGGTGGGAATCTTTATGTTGAATTATTAATCTTCATCTGAAATATTTTGAAACATAAAGAGGAAAAAACACCTCAAGAAATACGGTAATATGGAACCTTTTTTTTTCTGAAAAAAGATTTTGATTAGGACGAGTTTATTGGCAAAAAAAAGATTGAAAGAAAAGCATTAATTCCAGGTTAAAAACACTGCATGGACGCAAAATAAAATCTTTGTTTCTGATTACAAGGATTCTTGTTGCGTGTTTTTTTTTTGTTTTTTTTTTGTGTCCAACCTCCAAAGACTGTTTGCCATAAAGTAATGGCTACATAGTTAATTTCACAAGTCATTGACATTTATCTCGCTTGTAAATTTGTGGTGTTTGTACTCAGCTGTCAGATCACGTGACTTATGAAGAGAGATGGATATTCATCTTCCCCTGACAAAAAAAGTACAATAAACAGAATGAAATGTTTTATTTGATGGTGTACCTGTAAAATACCGGTCTAAATGAATATGTCAACAATAAAATATTCACCTTTTTCAGGTAACACCAACTGTTTTATTTTAAGGGAAAGGGATGAAACGAGATCTCATGAGTAATGTCATGGACGAAGAGATTTTCACAATGGTCACTCTCTTTGTCAGCTTAGCCTTAAATAATACAGATGTATACAACAACAACAAAATAAATAAATAAACACTTGTATACAACAAGCCCCACGGTCTGAGGATAGAAGTTTCTTACATTGCTTAAGTCCAGGACAACCGAAAACAATGCCGGGATAAGCAGAAAAAGACTAGTATATATATATATATATATATATATATATATATATATATATAAGAAATTTAAGAAAGCCAAAAACGATATTCGTTTTTTTTCTTTAAAATAAACATTTATTTACCTTAAAGATATGATCTTATATATATACAAAGAAAAAAAAAGAATTGAAATGATTTTAATAAAATATGGCATCTTGAAACGTGGTCTCTGTAGGCATTGGTTTGTCTGCTTTCAATTTTCTAAATTTCTTAAAAATACTTACAAGAATTTTTGTCAAATTTTATTATATATATATATATATATGGAAAATGAAAGATAAAAACCCAAAATTATTTATATATTTATCAACGTTTCGTCTTTATTTCAAGACTTTATCAAGATGATTGATTTGAGGAAATAACATACAAGTACAATATTTGAAAATTACTTGTATGCTATTTATTCAAATCAATCCTCTTGAGAAAGTCTTGAAATAAAGACGAAACCTTGATGAATATATAAATCATTTTGGTTTTTCATTTACCATCACGTTGGAATATTATTTTGATAATTTGTATCATTATATATATATATATATATATATATATATATATATATATATATATATATATATATATATTCTTTGGAGAATGTATATTAGTGTTAAGATAGTACTGCTCTCACTAGGAATACAGAAGGGGGATGCTTAGTATTGTTAGCAGTGTGTACTGTTTTTCTTGATGATCTATATAAATTAGGGGTTTTAGCTTGCATTATATCATCAACGTTAAATATATATATATATATAGTCTCGGAAGTTTCTCAACCATTAAAACTATATAAAAAAAAATATATAAAAAAAACAAAAAAAAACAAAAAAAAAAAAACTTATAGTCTCAAGTCTTCCAGTGGAAAATCACTCATGTAAGTCAATTTATTTATATATATATATATATATATATATATATATATATATATATATTTATTCATTTTTTAAAACTTAGTTCACCACAAAAAAGGTAAGTTGCCACTGTAGACGTAAGAGGCTACTGAGAATTAGGGTGAACGTTTTGGGAGTCATCCTAAATTGGGAGCTGTGTAGTGAGATGTTTGTTCACATTAGGTTTAAATTTCTGCATTTCGGTACAGTCGGGGAAATAGGGAGCAGGTAAGGAGTTCCAAAGGCCGGTAGCTTGAAGAAAGAAGCTATTGGAGTAGAAGGCTCTCCGGCATCTGGAGATCTCCACAGTGAATGGATGGGATTTAGCTGATTGTCGGGTTGGTCACATGTATTTACGTCGAGGGGGCACCAGAGCAGCAAGTTCATCGGAGCACATTCTATTGAAATACTTGTAAAACAAGCACACGGATGCCACATTGCGGCGATGGGATAGGGGTTGGAGCTTGGTGGATAGTGATGGACCTATTAGATTAGATACTCTATTTTCGGACCTTGTCTAAGAGGAAGAGACTAGTGGATGGTGCACAAGCCCAGATGTGACAGTAATACTCCATGCATGGGGGGATGGTTATTTTGTAAAGATATAGGATACTGTCAGGTGTGAGAAGTAGAAGGAGTGAACTTTCTTTGCAGCAGCCTTGGCAAGTACTTCTACGTATTTGTTCTAATTAATGTTACCTGTGAATGTAAGGCTGAGTATGGTTTTTCTTTCTCGAATATAAATGACTAAGACCTTATTTTAATATATACAGGGTGGGCCAAAATAAGGGTCCTATCTTTAAATTTGAATAACTTCCACAAAATAAAAGTTAAACTCACCAAACTTTATGTGTGTGTAGACTGACTCTTCCGAGATTTTTTGAAATAAACAAAACAAATTTTAGCCGAAAAACACTTCTTAAAACTTACAAAAACTAAAGTATTGTTTTTTACACTGTTTTGAGTTTTTTAAGCAAAAATAATGTTTTCTAAATGAGGGTACGTTCCTTAGGGCTAATACGGCTCATGCTTGCTTCGGAAGGGGTCCTTTACTTATTCTAAAAAAAAAAAAAAAATCAATAAATAAAAAAGTTATGAATTTTTAAAAATAGGACCCTTATTTTTGCCCACCCTGTACATATACGATTATGACTCGAATTCTTTTATAAGAATTTAGTACGAGTTTTTTGTGCATATTTATTCGAATTTCTTAGTATTCAAAAGCAGAATTTTTACTAAATTCTTCGCTCTATTGAACACGATGGACAGTAAAAATGAAGTGAACAGAACTGGCAAATTTGTATATTTTTAAAAACCTTAATCAACATCCCTTAAGAAATTCTCAAAAATGAAAAATCTTATTGAAGCATCATGATTCCTAATTCAGTATTCAAGTCACATATTCAAAGAAATCATGCGAAATCATTTCTTAAGATCTTTTGGATATCCTCCCTGCATTGAATAACAATTTCTTTTAAACTCATTCGTTAAATATTTGTGTATACTAACTTCGGAATCAAACTGAAAAGAATAAACGAAGCAACGAGAAAATTGCATTAATCTTAGATTCTATAAATGCAGTCGTTTAAAAGGAAAACCCGAAAATAAGTTATTTTAAATGTAGGCAATATAAAAGGGAAAATCGATGAGCGAAACTGAGTTCAAGAAAAAAAGAATTGTGAAAAATGTGTGTCAGTTAGACTTCAAAAATCGTTTGAAATGTGTCATTTGCATGAAATATAAGTAGAAGGGCTTATGTTCCAACACATAATTCACATTAATTCTAACGGAAAAAATAAAGAGAAAGATTACAAAGAAAGAAAGTAAACAGAAAGAGAAAAAGAGGAAGAAAATAAGGAGAAAAGATTAAGACAAAGAAAGAGGAGAAAGAGAGAAAAAGAGATCGTGTAGAAGAAAGAGAAAAAAAGGAACAACAAAAACGAAAATAAGATTGAAAAAGAAAGAGAAAAAGAGGGTATAAGTTTGAGACAGAAAGTCAAAAAGAAAGAGAAGAGAGGAAGAAAAAAGCGAAAAAGGGAAGAACAAGAAAAAAGAGACAAAGAAAGAAAATAAGAACAAGAAAGACAGAAAGATGAAGAGAAAGTGTGTAAGATTGAAACAAAAAGAGAGAGAAAATGTAGAAGATTGAAAAAGACAGAGAAAGGAAAAAAGAAAGAGAAGACTAAGATATAGATAGAAAGACAAAACGAGACAGGAAGATTGAGAAAGAGAGGGAGAGGGAGAGAGGGAGCGAGAGAGGTGGGGAGGGGGGAGAGAAGAAAACAGGTGAAGATTGTGAAAAACAAAGAAAAATAATTCAAGACAAAAGTTAATTACGAAAAATAGGAAAAAAATATAAAATTAATAAATCTGAAATAAAACAAAACAATTAATTTACAGATCCAATTGGTAAATTTCTATGTTTAAGATTTTTCGACTGAAAAATTAATTTTGAACAAACTAGGTTAGAATAATTCTTCTCAGCGTTTAAAAAGTATTTTTTTAAAATTATTTTCATTGAACAGGTTTGTGGGGAGTCATTATGATACAAATAATAGACTCTCTCCAAAGGAGTTAACAGATTCCTTTCTAACTTCCTTATCATTTTGAAATATGTGTCTTGAAGTCAATTAAATAAACAGTTTTGAGTTATCGTGTTGAGGAACACGCAAAAAAATAAATAAATAAACGTGAAAGTCAGTTACAGGAAGACAGAAAAGAAAATGGCGAAGATTAAGAAAGACAGAGTTAGTAGAAGAGGAAAGGGTAGAAGACTGAGTCAGAAAGATAGAGAAAGAAAGAAAAATTGAGAAGAATATTGAAAAAGAGAAAGAATAAAGAGAGAAAGAGAGAGAGAGAGAGAGAAAGTTTTAAAAAATAGAAGAATATTGAAAAAGAGAGACAACCTGAGAAAAAGAAAAGGACAGAGTAATTAAAAAAAGAAAGCGAAGAATATTATTAACAAAGATAAAGAAAGAAAAAAAAACAAAGTGTTAAGAATTATCTATTTTATTTCAAACGTACAGATTTAGCTGCAGTTCAATGCAGGGGTCAGATTTAAAATTCTTTAAAAAAATGTTGCCTTTGAATAAAAACCTAAGTTCAAATCAAAAAGTATACTTTGAATTCTTTTGTAAAGATTTTTTTCTTTCTTTTCAGACAAGCAAACTTCCTTTTCATGCATTAAAATGATTTAGCTAAAGCACCAACGTCAAAGTAAAAAAAAAAAAACCCAAACAGCATCGGTAGTCATTTTGAAGAAAAAAATGTAACAATGAACCTAAATAAAATCAGAACTGTGTTGGAGAAATGCCTGAGATGTCAGTTCCATCACTTTAAGTTGAGAAGATTACATTAATAACTCTCTTTGCTATAACAACAACAACAACAATGGAAACTTGAAAGTAAAATGGGAAAACAGTGTGAAATTCCTACACAATTAGTTAAAAAGAACCATTTTCCATTTGCTGATCAAAAGACTGATGATGATGATGAGGAGGAGGAGGAGGAGGAGACACAGGAGGAGAATGAGGATGAAGATAACAACAATAATAAACACAAGAATAAATAATGTCATTCTTAAATCTTGTTCTGATTGAAATGAGATGGATTGGAATTGAAATTGGAATCTGTACAATGACGTAATAATATGTGGCACGAAAAGTACAACCACATCACAACCTCTCACGTTTCTTTCTTTCTCTTTCAATAATAATAATAATAATAATCTATTACTAATGGAGATTTGGTATCTGTCAGTCTGAAGCCGAGACTATACTATTACATCTATTAATTGTACTATTGTGCTTCTATTACTAATAGAGATTTGATATCTTTTTTTTCTTTTTTTTTTTATGGAAATCGCTGCAGACAAGGCATGAAGCCACTTGATGTAAGGAGCTAAAAAATTAAAAAATACTACTTCAAGGTAAAAAAAATTAGCCAGCGTTAAGTGTTAGATGGATAGATTCCGACCCAGAAAACAGCAATTCTTCCCCCTTTGTCAGAAACATCGCTAATGGTATATGAGAACTAAAGGACAAAATAAGGGAAGCGAGAGTTATGAGGGTGCCGAAAGTAAACCCAATCTGTCATTCTGAAGACGAAACATTACATCTATTAATTGTACTATTGCGCTTCTATTACTAATAGAGATTTGGTATCTGTCGGTCTGAAGCGGAAACATTACTATTATATATATTAATTGCGCTTCTATTACTAATAGAGATTTGGTATCTGTCGGTCTGAAGCTAAAACATTACTATTATATATATTAATTGTGCTTCTATTACTAATAGAGATTTGGTATCTGTCGGTCTGAAGCCGAAACATTACTATTATATATATTAATTGCGCTTCTATTACTAATAGAGATTTGGTATCTGTCGGTCTGAAGCTGAAACATTACTATTATATATATTAATTGCGCTTCTATTACTAATAGAGATTTGGTATCTGTCGGTTTGAACTATATCATTACTTCTAATAATATTGTACTATTATGTTATCGTTTCATGTTCAATTCAGACTAATGTACTTTATTCCTAAATTCAGGCTAAGAGTAGTAGTAGTATCTGTTTTGTGGTCATGAGACCATCCTCCCTGGCATTACCTCCTATTTTGGGGAGAAAGGGTACTGTAGTATCTGGTATGTTTTCATGAAACCATACTTCCAGGAATTACCTGCTCCTTTTTTAGGGGAGGGGTAGTGTATTATATCTTATGTGGTAATGATACCATCCTCCCAGGTATTACCTCCTCTTCTGGAGAATTATTATAGAGAGTACTGGAACATTGAAGTGGCTTATTGCCACTCAAATACCAAAGAGGACCAACGGTCGTTGCCAGCATGACATCAATGATAAACGGCTATTGCAATGATGCAAAGAGATTTGGAAAGGTGATTGAAAGAAGCAGAATATGCTGGAAATCTGGGGAGACTTGTTGTCACTTAGACTCCGGAAAGAGTCATCTGTTTTTGCCAATGAGTGATCATTGGTTATGACTTATGTGAGAACTTCTAGTGAGAAACAAATAATAATAATAATCAAAGGGAAGATTTAGACCAGATAACAAATGGCAATGGTGAAATCAGCCGAAATGACAAGGAAAGTCCTTGAATGGGGAAACCAACCCACATAACCAACAAATGCTGACAAATAGAAAGGGGAAGAAAAAAACGAAAAAAAAAAACGTATATTCGGTGGCACCAGCCTCGGCTGATATCACACGAAATAGTCGTGAATGGTCAAGGAAGATGGAAAGAACGAGGAGAGAGAGCACTAACCAGACCTCCACTGGAAGCGTGCGAGAGTACTGGAACATTGGGAGGCTTATTATCCCTTAAATTCCAGAGAATATTAACGGACGTTGCTAGCGAGAAATTGATGGTAAGTGGACGTTGTGATAACTCAAAATAATTTGCAATAGTTATCGAAAGAGGTAGAGGGTGCTAGAAATTTCCGAAGACTTGTTGTCACTCGGACTCCAGGAGAACACCACTGGTTATTGTCAGTGAGCAATCACTGACAATAACTTGTGTGAAAACTCCTAGTAAGTAAAATAATAATAATAATAATAATAATATTGTCACCCAAATCTCAGGGGAGACCAATGGTCGTTGCCAGCGAAATATCAATGGTAGATGGCTTTTGCGATACCACAAGGTCATTTGCAGTGGTGAACAAAAAGAGGTGAAGAGTACTGGTACTCTGGGGAGGCTTGTTGTCACTCAGACTCTAGGGAACACCACCGGTTGTTCTAGCTGACAATCACTGACGATGACTTGTGTGATAACTCCTAGTGAGTCGAGATAATGATGATATAATAATAAGCCTTGTTTTGGGTGAACAAAAGTAAAAAAGGAAATTTTAATTTAAATAATAATAACAATAATAATAATGATAATAATAATATGCATTGTTTTAGGGGAACAAAAGTAAAAAAGAAAATTTTAATTCAAATAATAATAATAATAATAATAAAATAATTATAATAATAATAATGATAAAATAATAATAATAATCATGATAATAATAATAATAAAATCAAAATAATAATAATAATACTAATAATAATAATAATAATAACCACAAACAAACAGAAAATGCAAGAAACATCACTTAACAAGCTCCCCCTCCTCCAATAAATTACAACGGCCTCAACTGACACAACACAAAAATGGATGAATAAACAGAAATAGCAAGAAACACCATAAGATCACCCCCACCCCCAATAAATAAATAAATAAAAAATAATCAGCCCCCCCCCCCAAAAAAAAAAAATTGTACCAGCCACCACACAAAATATTTGCATAGGGTCAAGGAGGATGAGAAGACCGAGGAGGGACAGCACAAACCAGACCTCCACTGGAAGTGCAGAGACTGCTGGGACCTTGGGGAGGCTTATTGCCACCCAAATCCCAAAGAAGACCAATGGTCATTACCAGCGAGAAATCAATGGTAAACGGCTGTTGTGATACTGCAAGTTTATTTGCGGTGGCTATAGAAAAGAGGTGGAGAATACTGGAAATCTGGGGAGACTTGTTGTCACTCAGACTCCAGGGAATACCACCGGTTGTCGGTGAGCAATCACTGATGACCTGTGTGAGAACACCTAGTGAGTAAATAATAATAATAATAATAAAGTGTTTGTCAATATTTTCAACTTGTTTCCTGTCTTATTTTTCAAAGCAATAAATTTGATATGAACTCTGAACATTTTGGAAGATGGTTTTCCAAATTTGGAAGCATTATCATTGACATAAGTGAAAGTGAAAGTGAAACCATCTGCACTTGCAGGAAAATCTTGTGCACATGTGATTTCCCTTATAAATGAAGTGAATATTGGAAAAAAATTCTTCAGCAACGAAATAATAAAAAAAAACTCTTTAAAAATTTACAATCGATCGAAAAGAAATACACGATAACAAAACAGCTGTAATATTTTATGTGGAAAGTGATAGATTTGTTGTTTTTTTCCTGCAAAAAATATCGTTTCCTTGAAAATATTTGAATTGGAAAATGTTTAAAGTTTAAAAAAAAATCTAAAACCGTCAGTCTAATATATTGAGACAAGCCTGAAATCAGAAATTAAAAGATTACACGTGAGATTCCCTTCATACTTTTATTATATAAACTGACCGTTGTCTATGATGAAAAAGAGAATGAAGTCGTGTTTCTATTTCTGGAGTGACGTCAGTGAAAACATCTAATAAATCTACTGATTACAGTCAGGTATTACAAAATGTTACATAATTTTGTATGCAATATATCCATCTTATCTTTGACCTTTTATAGTTATTTTAATAATAACTAGCGGAACCCGTGTAAATTACACGAAATGATGTTTTCAATACGGGTCCTAATGTAACAAAGCACCCTCTATTTGTTAGTAAGTTACGCTTGCTTTATTATGAGCCACCCCCTTTCTGGGTAAGAGTTAAATAATTGGTTGAAATAGTAACTCGTGTACGATGGACACTGCCATATCTACTAAAAAGGTTGATATGCCATCCGTTCAAAAAAAAAACAACAACAAAATAATACTGGCCGATATCCTACTTTTTAAGCAGTCAACGTAATTAAATAGACAATGCCATTAAAAACGCCAACATAAAATAGTTTTAAGTTTTAAGCAACACAAAACAGTAATTTTTAACCAGGTAATAAAAAATGTATTATTTCTTCCCCTTCCCCTCGAACTGTAGAATAAAAATCTTAGAGGCTGGTTGGGATCGAACTATAAACCAATCGGGCCGAAGTAAAAAATACCACCTCGCTAACCATTGCGCAAGAGGGATACACATATAAATATTCCTAAACGCCGACTAGTTGAATGTTTTTAAAAATTTAGGAGCGGCACGCATGCGCAGAGCTTTTGCCGGAAGCGTGACACACGAACACACACGCTATCGTATTAATATATAGATGATGATGATGATGATGATGATGATGATGAGTGAGACCCTGTGATCGAGCCTTCAGACTAGGATACAAGTGTAGCAGATGTTTTGTCACAAGAGGCACTATTCCCAAGTATGACCTCCTCCTTTCAAAGGCAATAAAGGGTTGGTTGTTTTGTCACCTATTTTCTGATGCCTATCACCCGAGGCGCGCTCATCCATTAGGAAGCGCCAACGGAACTGACAAGGTTATTATGTGCAGCCGGACAAAAGAAAATCCTTTTTGGGAGCTAGATTCCTACTATAACCTGACCTTGTGTCTAACTTTGACATGTAGCTTTCTTCATTAAATGTATTTAATCATGTAATGAAGAAAGCTACATATCAAAGTTAGACACAAGGTCAGGTTCAATGAAGTGTAAGAATATTTGGTGATAGTTTCATTTCATAGTAAAAGTACAAATAAAATATTAATTTTTAGCTTTATTTTGAGTAAAACTATTTGTAACCGTATTTTTAAATAAAAAATATTCCACTGAATGAAAAAATAAAAAATATTCCACTGAATGAAAAAATAAAAAATATTCCACTGAATGAAAAAATAAAATATATTCCACTGAATGAAAGAATAAAAAATATTCCACTGAAAAAAAAAAAAAAAAATATTCCACTGAAAAAAAAAAATGTCTTGAATTTGGAGAGCTGTGTTCTATTGTTGTTTTGACATATTTTCTTTCTGCAAATTTTTATTAATAACTTTTCTTGCCTAAAACTTATGCATTTAAATTAACTTGGAAAAGATCAGTAATCGTCTACTTCTTGTTTACATCTCGAAAGAAATCTGTATTAATCCTACTACTTGTTGTAGTTTCGATTAATTACATCTCTTATTTATAGCGAGCAGGTTCTCTGTCTGTCTGTCTGTCTCTTATTTATAGCATGCGCATTGGCAGGTTGCGATCGTGCTAACCAGGGGGGGGGGGGGCATTGTATTGATAGAAACATTCTTGTTTACAGAATAGAATGTCTGTCCAATTAATTCGACGCCGGTGACACTAATTTCCCACTTGAATCTGAAATGCTTGTAACATCGTGTATTTCTATAAGTGAATAGAAGATGCATAAGTGGCGATAGCAATGATCATTATCCTTCATTTCTTCCGCGAAAAATCTCCGCAGGCAATGTTTATTCGCTCAGCTAATCTAACAATATCTCATTTGCCTTAGATTCTCCATTACTAGACATCTTTAAAAAAAAATTTACAGACAACTAAAACTAATATTCATATCTCCATTTCTATAAAGTTAGGTATGTGCGTTATATGTTCACTTACGGATGGATGATTTTTTTTATTTTTTTGTTAAACTTAATTCACCCCAAACAAGGTAAGTGGCCACTGTAGACGTAAGGGGCTACTGAGAATTAGGGTGAAAGTTTAGGGGGTCATCTTAAATTGGGAGCTGTGCAGCGAGATGCTTGTTCACATTAGTTTTAGATTTCTGCATGTCGGTACAGTCATGGAAACAGGAGGCAGGGAGGGAGTTCCAAAGGTCGGCAACTCGAGGAAAGAAGCTATTGGAGTAGAAGGCTCTCCAGCATCTGGGGACCTCCACAGTGAATGGATGGGATTTAGCTGATTGTCGGGTTGGTCGCATGTATTTACGTCAAGGGGGCACCAGAGCAGCTAGTTCATTGGAGCACATTCGTATGAAGTACTTGTAAAACAAGCACAAGGATGCCACATTGCGGCGATGGGACAAGGGTTGGAGCTTGGTGGATAGTGAGGGACATATTAGATTAGAGACTCTTTTTTTGGACCTTGTCTAAGAGGGAGAGACTAGTAGATGGTGCCCCAGCCAATTGTGACAACAATACTCCAGGATGGTAGCTTTGTAGAGATATGGGATACTGTTAGGTGTGAGGAGTTTTCTAGCACGGTAGAGGGAGCCCACTTTCTTTGCAGCAGCCTTGGCAATGTCTTCTATGTATTCATTCCAATTCATGTTACCTGTGAATGTTAGGCCGAGGAGTTTGAACGTTGGACTCTCAGGTAGGGTGTTATTTGCCATGGCAATTGGTGGTTGAAGAGGTTTCTTGTAGTTGTTGAACCATATCGTCCTCGTGAACCCAGTTTTTTTTTCATCTGCTAATAAACCCACTCTGACACCGATGTTTATACAAAAAGTTTATTTAAAAAGACAGGCAGTTGCAAAAAAACATCAGAGACAGACAGACGAATAGCTCATCTTGCTACACCCGGCCTCACTGTGTGCGCTTTGCTCCCCATTAGGGACAGCACCCAGACACGTCTTTTCTACTTGAAATCTCGTCAGCCAAAGAGACAGAAAATCCCGGACCGGAAGTCATGCTGATGTCACCTCATTATGTAACCTGTGTATATCTTTATATATTTTTATGTACAGGATATACTCCTAAACAAATGAGCCAATCATTATGAATTTGGGAAAACATCTCGAGGTGCAAGGGTGGGTAATGTGGAATGTATTTAGTTTAATTAAGTTTTATGCACAGGAAGCAAAGTGAGGGTGGAAGATCTTTGGTAAAATTCAGATATCACCGATTTTGTTTAATGTTTATAATAGGTACTAGGTATCAATTAATAAATATCCCCCAGATTTTTGTTCCATTGGGGTATTTTAAAAGGCTTTTAGGAAACATAATATGGGCACAACATCCCATTTGAAAATTCAAATATTTCAGATTTGCATTAAATATGATATATAATCATTAGACACCAATTAAGCAAGATTGCCTAAATTTCAATTTCTTATATAAATAGCGATTTTGTTTGTCTGTCAGTCCAATTTGTTTTTTTAAGTATAATAAATACATTGCGGAATTTACCATATTTCAAAATATCGAAGATCTTAACTACTTTTAGAAATGGAGAATATTACATGAATAGCAAATAATAAATTCCCAACAAATAAAGCGGATGCCATGACCTGAAATTGAAACCGAAACCTTGAGATCCTCAGTCTGAGTTTCTACCAATTGACTTATTTGGATCTTTTTATAAATAGAGCTTAAAACATTACCGTAACAAAATAATTATAGCTTTGGTGTGACGTCATAGATGTATGATTTACGTCATGTTTAAAAACAAGAATTCCCCCATAAACGATAATAAAAAATAAATAAATGAATGGATAAATATTATCAATAGCGTTGGAAATCATTTTGATAGTCCGGAACAATTTATTTTGATTAAACTACGTATTGTATGTAGGTCTTTCACAATTGTATAATCGTCCCAGCCTAGCCAAAATATGCGACGGGAAAGATCATATGTTTGCTAGTTTGTTTAAATTTTAGACATTTTCTAGGAAAATAAATCATGTAATGGATTTTGATCAAAATTGGAATAAGGATTCTAGACATGAGGTTTAGTTACAATATATCTTGATTTTAATTTTTGTAAGAGGATATAAATGTGATGCAAAACTGGTCTGTCTTGCCGAATTAATTTTACTTGTTCTGGGACGGGTATTCTTCTAGTTCTATATACATGTTCTGACTAGTAAAAGGAGGTTAGCGTTAGGGTTAGGGTTAACGTTAGGGTTAGCGTTAGGGTTAGGGTTAGCGTTAGGGTTAGCGTTAGGGTTAGAGTTAGCGTTAGGGTTAGGGTTAGCGTTAGGGTTAGGGTTAGGGTTAACGTTAGCGTTAGGGTTAGGGTTAGGGTTAGGGTTAGGGTTAGCGTTAGGGTTAGGGTTAGGGTTAGGGTTAGCGTTAGGGTTAGGGTTAGGGTTAGCGTTAGGGTTAGCGTTAGGGTTAGGGTTAGCGTTCGGGTTAGCGTTAGGGTTCAGGTGTCTGACTGGTAAGTGGGGGGGAGGTATGTAAATGTCGGGAAAGGAAATGTGAGCTCTATCAATCTCATTATAATGAAAGTCCTTTCCCGACTGCATATCTGCCTTATCGATTTGTGGATCACGTAATCAGTATTGACGCAGACTGTGGAACCGGCAAGCAGAATTCAATTTCTTTCAGTTATTATTATTTTTTTTTAATTTCAAACTAGTGTCTTCGTCAACATTGAATAAAATCTGAGGAGAAACGTCACAGAAAAAAATTCTCAATTTTCATTATTACATTCGTAACATTTTGTCAAGAGAACACTTGAATTTTTTCTAGCAAGTCACATCGAAGAAAATAAGGAAAGCTGGGTTAGGGTATGCAAAAGAATTTATAGTTTTGCCGGAAAGACGGAAAATATATATTTAGTATTAAATTGTATCATAGGAATGATATATCATTTACTGGGCCTTACCAGGATGTCAATATGTAGTGTGTTGTCTCGTGGCAGCCAGAAATTCAGGGTCATATCTCCTATTGATGAGACGATCATCAAAGTGTCCCCCAATATCATTGACCGGCGATAAAACAAAGACTGTTGGACATTCATGACTGAAACTTGGTAGACAAGTCAGGTATAGTTTATTTATAGCAAATATGGTCGGATTGCATAAAGCAGGGGTGAGCAACCTTTTCAGAGTGAGGACCAGATGAGACTTTTGAAAGGAGATCGCGGGCCGGAGTGAAAAACGAAATCTCAGAATTACTATATTTTGTTTACATGAATAAATTGTACAAAAATTGCATCGAACACTCTATAAATCAATGAGACTGCTGGTTCTGTTTACCATGAAAAAGTATTTCCATGTCTGGCTCGATGGTTGAGGTAGACAACAGAAGAATGTCATTGAGGTGGCGGTCCGAGAGTTGGGAGCGAAGATGAAACTTTGTGTACTTCATTTTCAAAATGATATAAGTTTTACTGGGAGGTCCGCGGGCCGGATTGCAATAATAAAGCCTAGCAGGGTGGCGGGCCAGACGCTAAGCCTTCGTGGGCCGGGTGTGGCCTGAGGGCCAGAGGTTGCCCGCCCCTGGCATAAAGGATTGTGAATTTTATTAACGATTCCATGTGTAGTATTTTTTTTGGGGGGGGGGGGGGGTCACACATATCATGGGGTTGCCATGGGGCATCCATAAAGAGGAAAAACGATGTTTTACTTTATTATCTTGAAAATTATATAAAAATGGTGAAATATGAGATTCAGGGTTGAGAACAGGAGTACAAAGGGGTCCTCAATAATTTCCGGACAATGCCTGGTTTTAAAAAAAAATAAAGTGGTCGCCCATAGTCAAGGGCGACCTAAAGGTTTCCATTTTTCATTAGCTATCACACCGAGATATAGGGGAGGGCACCACTCATTTCCTATGCTTGCTCCACTTACCCTTGATCCGTCACTTTATAATGCTGAGTGTTTAACAAAAAGTGTCAAGTATCATTTTTTAGTCTTTGGTATGACTTGACCGAGGATAAAACCCCATTCGATCTCCCGACTTATTAGCAAACACTCAAGCCATTATGCCAAATGAGCTCGTAAAAGATAAAAGGAATTAAACAAAGTCTAAGTAAATTTCTTGTGATTGTGAATTCACTATGTGCACAGCTTTCATTAAGACTTTCACAGCCTGTATAAATTATGTTACGACAGAAGAAATACAATTTAAAGAAATAAAATAGCAATCGAGTATTAACTGTACATTTATTTGCAATGGAATCTTTACAAGAAATTTGCTTTCATTCTCTGCTAAGTTTGCCTTTTGAGAAACAGTTCCTGGCAGACTAATTGGTTAAAAATTGCAAACTAACTTTGTAATAGACTTACTAAAATTACACAATCTGCTTTAAATGAAACCTGTTAGGGTGGCTTATTGCTACCCAAATCCCAGGGGAGACCAATGATCGTTGCCAGCAAGAAATCAATGGTAGGCTGCTGTTGCGATACTGCAAGGTCATTTGCGGTGGTGATCGAAAAGAGGTGGAGAGTACTGGAACTCTGGGGAGACTTGTTGTCACTCAGACTCCAGGGAACACCACTCGTTGTTGTCAGTGAGCAATCACTGGCAATAACTTGTGTGAGAACTCCTAGTGAGTACAAATAATAATAATAACAACTCAGCAAAAAAGCACAAATGGAATGTAAAGATAGGCATGGCTGGGTTTGAAAGGTAGTCCACAAGGAACTGTGCAAACGACTGCACTTTCAACATGCAGACAAATGGCACAGGTACAAACCGGAAAATGAAAAGCACAAAATCCTTTGGCATATCGAAATATGAACGGAAACACTCATTCAAGTAAGAAGACCAGATGCGATAATAGTCGACAAGAAGGAAAAAAACCTCAATGGTGATTGAAAGACGCGGAGAACACTAGAGATTTGTCGAGACTTGTCACTCTGACTCCAGGGAATATCACCTGTTTTTGCTAGCGAGCAAACAATAGAAATGACTCGTGCAAGAACTCCTACTGATAATGTTATATTTGCTATCAAATAATTTCAAATTATTTAGAACTGTAACAGACTTACTGAGACTAAATAATCCGTTTAAAGTATTAGAAAAATTGTAAACGGTTTTCTACAATGTTGGTGTAATCTAGAAAAGAGATATTATTATGGTGTGCCAACTTCAAGAGTAGCGTTCAATTTATTATCAGATGAATTAATAAAAAACCTACTGATCATAATAAAATTCAAATGTGAATTGAAACAACTTATAACTGTAAAGGAAAAAGCTTTTGTCCATCACTGACCAGATAATTGTGTGTGTGTTCGATTGATTGCATTTATTCAAAAGAACGTTTTTATCTTCAAGATTTAAACACACTTTCCTTCTTTGGAATTAACGTCCACACGATGTGAATAATAATTTGGTCATTCATAATTTGATTTCAGTCAAATGAATCGATTTGAGAAGGAAAAAACATACATGTAATCAAAATATTTCAATATTTCACAAACTGCTCGTTTAAATTTGCTATTTCAGTCTGAGTAACCCATACATATTGAACTAAACATCTTTCTATTGGATTTACTTCATTTTTGAACATTTCCAACGCTGCCTTCACAAACCCCCTTTTTTCCATCTTTAAATCTCCCTTCACTGGACACCTTATCAACTGACATTTATCAACTGGACAGACCCCATATTTTTTTGCACGCACACTTTCACTCTCCATTACTTAATATTTTTTCAAATTTTGAATTTCGCCTTTTCCACTGCCAACTTATCCATCTATGTAATTTCTCTGATGATAAGATTTTAATCTTTGAAAAGCCTTGGCTTAAGGAAAGAATAATAAACATGTTTTTACCGAGCACACCCTGCATTGAACAATCGAAGTTGAAATAGATTTGTCATCCGTACATGTTTATCCCTCTTCTTTCATTTATCTTATATATATATATCATAGTTAATTATAATTAGTCACTGTGGCCTTTTTTATCATTCCCCGGTTCCGCTTCATTAAAACGACCAATCATCAACTAGAATTTTTTTTTCTTTGCTTTAAAAACGGTAGTAACATTTTTTCATCATTCATGTTCTAAATGCGGTTGGTTATGCATCTGATGAGACCATTCTAGGTCGAAATAAGTTTTAATGTGTACAACCCGAATGTGTGTCTAGTTTTTTTCCCCATTAAAATTTATTCATGCTCTGTTTAAATGTACATTGAGCTATCTTACTCGGATTCCCATCGAAATCATTCGAACCTGCACAAATACACACACACACACACATATATATATATATATATATATATATATATATATATATATAGTCTAAAGAAGCTTTGAGTTATTTTAAAGAAAGAAAGAAAATGCAGTTTAAATTCCCAGGGATACTAACTAAATTCAAAATATCGCAGACTTAGCACTTGCATTAGCCGACTTACTGCTGGAAAAGTTACAAATAAAAAAAAAAGGGGATTCAAGTATATAAAAGTGAAACAAAAAACAGGGAGCCTTAACTTGAACAACGAAATATTAAACGGGGATCATTAACTGTTGACCATGTAACTGTTTCGGAGATTTAATATATATATATATATATATATATATATATATATATATATATATATATATTGAATAACGGTTGTAAGCCAAACAACAATACTATTTTTTTTAAATAAATTATTTAATATTTTGAAACTTGAATTTTCAACGTTCTCAAATATAATTTAAATATGTGAAATGTTTCAAAAGTGTGACTATATTTCACTCATCGCAACATATCGACATTTGGACTATGACTTAACACCACCAAACGGATTTACTACTACTAATTGAATAAAATGTCACTAAGAAGAAAAAATGTCTATTACTTCTGATAAAGACGTCTTATGTCGAAAATTCATGTTTTAAAATTAATAATTTACTTAAAAAATTTGCATTCTTTGTTTGGCTTTCAACTGTTCGTAAATATGATTCAAATGTCTGCAATGCTTCAAAAGTGAGATTATATTACCTTATATGTATATATGATGAGTGTCGCATTTTATTCAGATCAGATCCAACTTCCGTTTCGTCTCAACGTCTATGACCAATATTTCATAAGCTTCAGACATATACGAAATAAATATACACACACACACACACCCTGTAGATGTTTACTTTACTTTAAGTGGCGATTTGTGATCGGGGTTCGCGCCCACCGACCGTTGAGAATTAGTTCCTACACTGAAGATCGCGTTAGCATGAAACATCGATGTCTGTGGGTATTAAAATATTTAATAAATACTTATTTATAAACATTATTATTTATCAGCCCCCTCCAACAAAGGCCGGGCACTCTTGAGTGACTTTAATAACAAGCAGTGCAAATAGCTACATGCACGATCCGAACGCCGTTCGTAGATCACTCTAAACTGCTTGGGTAAATCTAGCCGCCGACTTGCTATTTACATTTAAATTCCTCTCTATTTACTAAGTAATTGGCTATGGCCGATAGGATAAGACTCTCGACTACGAATAAGTGGCGATTTGTGATCGGGGTTCGCGCCCGCCGACCGTTGAGAATTAGTTCCTACACTGAAGATTGCGTTAGCATGAAACATCGATGTCTGTAGGTATTGAAATATTTATTTATAAATATTATTATTTATATATATATATATATATATATATATATATATATATATATATACCTTCTTTATAATATATATATATATACCTTCTTTGTAATATAGCAGGAAAAATCCCAGCAGAGTGCTCGATTAATTAAGAATTAAAGTTAAAAATTTAAAATTAAGAGCGTAATATTTATTTATTTTGGTACATAAAAATTAGTACAACATTCGTACCGTCGGTTTCAAGCACGGAAGGACTTAGCCATCCGACTCTCTTCAGCTTCTGGTAAATCTGGTAAGTTTATATACAGAATTCACTCCTAAACTAATTAACTGATCATTATAAGTTTTGAAAATTGTAAAAATTCAGATATCTCCGATTTTTGTTAAACTTTAACGATAGGCATAAGACATCAATTAATAAATATTCCTGAAATGTCAGTTTCTTTGGAGTATGATTTAAAAGGATTTAGGGGCAAAATATGGGAACAACTTCCCATTTTCATATGAAAATTCAAATATATTACATTCGTTTTTAAATTTAGTCATTCATATCATTAGACATCAATTAAGAACGTTAAGCACGATTCCTTGAATTTCAATTTCTTCTTAAGACCCCTTAAGCTAAAGCCTTAAATTTGAGACATTTTCAAGAATCAACCTCATGTAAGGGATTTTATCAAAATTAGAATACGAATTCTAGACATAAGGTTTAGTATCATTATAATCTTCATAAGGGGCATAAGAGTGTTGCGAAACTTCTATTCGGGAAATTAATTTTACTCGTCTTCTATAGTATTAATATATATATACGTATATATATATATAACAATATTAATTTAAATAAATAATATTAAAGCGTTTCGAGCTTTCGCTCTCGGACGGTCGCACGGTTCGAACCCCTGCCACAGAGTTAACCTAGTCTCCGTAAGCAAGCGCTGTAAGCATTAGGCCACGAGACATTACCACATTCAAGAAGAGAATTTAAGTTCTATTTATGCGAAGGGCGGCATATCAAGAAAGACTGACTAAATATTCTACGAACGTTGTCAGAATATAGCTATGTGTCAGTCTATATTTAACTTTCCCGAACAGGGCTCAACCTTAATCTGATTAAAGGGGCTTATAACAATATTAATGTGAAATGAATAATATTAAATTATTTTTACCTACATACGCCAGCGTTTCCAGCTTTCGCCAGTGTACGGTTTATAATCTTGGACGGTCATACGGTTCAAACTCTCTTTATATATATATATATATATATATATATATATATATATGTATATATATATATATATATA
Source organism: Sepiola atlantica (assembly GCA_963556195.1). Lineage (NCBI taxonomy): Eukaryota > Metazoa > Mollusca > Cephalopoda > Sepiida > Sepiolidae > Sepiola > Sepiola atlantica. The sequence goes on from OY744540.1 coordinate 78,805,313, forward strand.
TATATATATATATATATATATATATATATATAGGATCAAATATAAACCAAAGTAAAACTTTTAGTAGATGGAACCTATTGTGAAGAGGATTAGCTCAATATACGAGATAGAGCAATTGTAGAAATAGAAGAAAAAAGAGTGATAAATATGCGACGATTGTCCAAATTTATTTCAAATTTCAATTGTTCAATGCAAGGTGTATTCAGTAATAAACTAGTGTTTATTATTCTTTCCTTAAGCCAAGGCTTTTCAAAGATCGAGATCTTATCATCAGAGGAGAAATACAGATAGATAAGTTAGCTTTCGAAAAAACCAAAGTTCAAATATTTGAAAAATATGAAAATTATTATTGGTCCAGGAAGTATATCAAAAATGGCCAGTCTTTCTCTTTTCAATCCCTTTTAAGTGCGTTTGGATTTACTTGTAATTTTGAGCACTTTCTCCACACTGCTCCCACGCAAACAGTTTCTTTCACGTTCTACAATTCATCGGACTTCCTTTCAACGGAAATTTACCACCCGGACAAACTGCATATCTTTTTTACGGAACTTTTCTTTTCTTTTCATTCACTGCGTTTTTTTAATAATAACTTTTTTAATAATAATTTTCATATTTTTCAAATATTTGAACTTTGGTTTTTTCGAAAGCTAACTTATCTATCTGTATTTCTCCTCTGATGATAAGATCTCGATCTTTGAAAAGCCTTGGCTTAAGGAAAGAATAATAAACACTAGTTTATTACTGAATACACCTTGCATTGAACAATTGAAATAAATTTGGACAATCGTCGCATATTTATCACTCTTTTTTCTTCTATCTCTCTCTCTCTATATATATATATATATATATATATATATGATTATTTTTTATTTATACAGACATGTATATGTAAAGTGTGTGTGTGTGTGTGTGTGTCTGTGTGTGTGTGTACAAGGTCGGGTTGGGAAGTTATGTGCTGAAAAAAGGGAAAAGCGGACTTATTTAACATGGACTCTTTGGAGTATACATCTGTAGTCGTAGATTTCTGCAGCAACTGCACCCGGAAAGCTGTAACGACAGAGGCGAGTGTGATGCAGATATAATTATTCCAACAGTGCATGGAAGCAAGGCAGAGATGGATGGAAATTGAATTAGGCTCGAGGGAATAGGGTTCCTTTGAAACTTTGAAGTGGAAACTTTCTACTGTGTTGTTTGGAATTTAAATAAACTGTTGGTGAAATAAGCCTGGTTACGCTTCAGAAAGATTGCATATAGAAAAATGCTAGCATTGCCCCAAAAGAACAAGGAATTCTCTCTCTCTCTCTCTCCCTCTCTCTCTCTCTCTCTCTATATATATATTTATATAATAATGGTAATAATCCAGGTGAAAAATATCCACAGGGTGGTAATCCAGAGAATTTTAACCGGGTTTATAAAAAGTGCTCAATATCAAAATAGAGCTTTATATATGATAATTTTATTTACACAGACATGTACAAAATCTGCGACACTGGCATGTCGATGTTATCGATCAACAGTTACTATAAACTGAGATCTCATCAGGCAGAGTTAGAATCCGATCTTAACCTCAGATCATATATGATCTGAGGTTATAGTAACTGTTGATCGATAACATCGACATGCCAGTGTCGCAGATTTTGTACATGTCTGTGTAAATAAAATTATCATATATATTTATATATATTTATTTTGGTACAGAAAAATTAGTACAACATTCGTACCGTCGGTTTTAAGCACGGAAGGACTTAGCCATCCGGCTCTCTTCAGCTTCTCCTTTAAAAAAAAATGTTTTATGTCGGCGGCTAGTGTCTTCTGAAACGGATTTTGCTTGTTCGTAAATTCTAGGTTGTGGGTGATGGTACGTAGGTCTTTTTCGAAATTGTCTAAGGCCTCTACTTTCGGCGGATATTTACCAGAAGCTGAAGAGAGTCGGATGGCTAAGTCCTTCCGTGCTTGAAACCGACGGTACGAATGTTGTACTAATTTTTATGTACCAAAATAAATAAATATTACGCTCTTAATTTTTAATTTTTAACTTTAATTCTTAATTAATCGAGCACTCTGCTGAGATTTTTCCTGCTATATTACAACGAAGTTATATATATATGTATATGAAAAATATTTGTTGTTGTTTATTATCTACGGACGTATACGTTTCATCTCTTTTCAATCGAGACTCTTCAGCGTAGAAGTATGACTATTCACTACCGGTCACACGATTCGAAACCCTGGATTATAAGTATTTTTCAACTTCAATCCAACGTCTTAAACCTCGCGGCCAATATTTGAACAGCTGATAAACTGTGGTAGTTTAAATACATTTATAAGCGGCGATGGCGACACAGGCATTCTACTTATATTAAGGAATGATGCATTATAAAGCAAATGACGTCACACTGTATTTGCACTACTACTAAAGTGCTCTACTAATTATTAAGGAGCGACAATATATATATATATATATATATATATATATATATATATGTATATATGCAAAGAGATTTTTGTGTTTATCATACAAACATCTGAACCATCTTCTTTCTTCCTGATTCTTTCTCATTATAAGTAGAATCAGGTTGTTATGCAATTATTAGGAGATGATTGCCAGCTTCTCTAACCAAATCTTCCATTGAGAGATGATGAATCAGAAATGATTACAACACAAGCACGGGAGAAGATGGGCAAACTCTGCTGAAAGAAAGATCATGACCCTTTAAGCAGCGGCCGTCCATGAACTGCAACCACATACCGACTTCCCGTCCTAATGATCATAATTTGAATTTAGCGGGCAGAAAATCGAACCCAATCATGCCACCTCATACTACGAGTGTCTAGCTTGCGACTTTTATCTTATACATGTATGTCGCAATGAAAGGTTAGATTAAAACCTTCAATCTAAACCATTGGAATCGAATTTATAAAATTATGTTCTCCGGATTTTATAAGTTAGACCTAAATAGCATTGAGGTTGACGAATCAAACTTTGATTATGCCTAGCCGATTTTCATTTGTTATTATTGTACCATGTTATTTGCAATGCACTAACATTCTTCGCTACAGTTTACTTTAAAATAAGAATTAATCCGGCAGTCTGATAATATGAAAGCATTCTTTAATAATCACCTTTAAAGAAAAATCAGTTAAGGGAAATAACTCTTATTCCCACTTTTATATATATATATATATAGTGTCCATCATATAAGAGTTATTCCCCCTAGTTCTTAATTTTTATTCAAGGTTTACTTACAATTACGTTTTCTCACCCTTTTCATGAGAAAAAAATGCACGGTTTACTCATTTCAGTCTTGTTTTTATTAAATCAAAAGCAGGCCCCCTTAGAGCTTAGATATTTAAGTAACAAAATAGGTGGGGTTATAGAACCTGTATATTGCTTCCTCTCCATGAGGGCAGATCTAGACACAAGGTCGCTTATTAATGCAGAGAAAAAATCAAGCTCCCCCCATATATATATATATATATATATATATATATATATATATGAATTGTCTGATGATCTATTTTCAGTTTTGTCCTTCCTTCCTCCCACCTCCGAGCTAATTTTATCAGTCGCCAGACGGACAATTCGAATTTCCGGCTTTCAGAGACGATTTGAAGGAGTTTGGGGTTGGGTGGGGGGGGGGGATGGGGACCTAGACAAGTTGACTCCGTTTAGGACACCTCAACTTCCCTCCCCACTCCGTAGTAAATCATGCAATTTCTCCCTCTCTCTATATATTTATTGCTCTCTTTCCCCCTCACTGTATTGCCTTCTGTGATAAATAGTACAATCTCCCCCTCTCTCTATATATATATTAAATATGTTGTCACTCTCCTCCCCCTTAATATAAGTCTTAAATAGTTCATTTCCCCCTCTCTCAAGATATGTTTTAAATATGTTGTCGCTCTCTCTATATGTATATTGAAATGGTGAGTGTGAATTTCTCTTTTCTCATTTTCAAAAATGTAATCGCCTAGTTTGGATGCTTGATAAGACCATAGGGTCGAAATAAATTACTGCACCAATGATTATTTGATTCCGTGTTACTTTATTTTATTTTATTCTTGCTCTGTTTATTACATTGAGCTCTCATACTCGGATTTCCTTCTGGAATTTATTTCACTCTAACACTATATATATATATATATATATATATATATATATATATATATATATTTATTAAATTTCGGGTTGACCAATTTGATTCTGTTAAGAAAATGAGTATCAAAACACCAGAGAAGAGAAAAGAAAGCAATGGGGAAACCTGATGAAGCAGTGATTTCTTTCTTTAAGATTCGAATATTTTAATGAAATAAAATATCAATGCTTGTCGAAATAAGTTTTCTATTAATTTATGTTTTCGTCTTCCTAGATAAAATTGACAATAAATCTGAAAGGGATTCTTAGAAATAGGTCTTTGGGAGTCTTCATTCATTTAAACCTGGAAAACGTTCACTGTTCCAATCTAATTTACCAAATATAGAAGCTCGCAAATATTATGCTCGATTTTGATTGGTTGTTCAGAATCGGAAACCTTCCCTTTCTATTAGGCGTGCTTTCTCGTTGACCTTTGTGAAATCGACACACGGTCTAATTGTTTTATCGACGCTTGGAACAATGACAATAAAAGTGCACACGTCTCTTTGGGTCTTCGAACTTGTTTTATTATCTCTTGATTTTAGATCTTTTTTTTTTTGGTTTTCCAATTTTCTTTCTGATTGGAAACTGTATGAAGATTTTAAATACATATGTATTAAAGACGCAGGCGGCGGGCTTTTAACGGTAGCAGACTGATGAACGAAAAACGAAGCCATCACTCGAAACAACATCGATATTGAACTAGCAGGGTTACCCAGCGTTGCCCGGGTTGGAGGATAGCATCACATGCAACGCCAACTCGTCTCCATGATGGCAACCATTGTTGAGAGAAATCCCAAGAAGAAAAAAAGAAGGAAAAAAGGGGGGGGGGGAAATGGTGTAATAAAGAGAATAACGGTTGACGTGAATTAATCATTTTTTCTTACGTGTGAATTTTGTGAGTCGAATATGAGCATTTTTAACGGAAGAAAACAAACACATATGGTGGACGTAATGTATTATGAACTGTTAAAGACATAAATACATTGAAGACATTGCCAAGGCTGCTGCAAAGAAGGTTGGCTCCCTCTACCGTGCTAATAAACTCCTCACACCTGACATTATCCTGTATCTCTACAAAGTCACCATCCTCCCATGTATGGAGTATTGTTGCCACATCTGGGCTGGTGCATCCTTGACAAGGTCCAAAAAAGAGTCGCCAACCTAATAGGTCCCTCACTGCCAACCAAGCTCCAGTCCCTGTCCCATCGCCGCAATGTAGCATCCTTATGTTTGTTTTACAAATACTTCAATAGATTATGCTCTGATGAACTGGCTGCTTTGGTGCCCCCTCGACGTAAATTCACTAGACTAACTCGACAATCAACTTAATCTCATTCATTCACTGTGGAGGTCCCCAGATATCGGAGAGCCTTCTACTCAAATAGCTTCTTTCCTCGTGCTGCTAGCCTCTGTAGCTCCCTCCCTGCCTCCTGTTTCCCCGAGAGTACTGACATGCAGAAATTTAAAACTAATGTAAACAGACATCTTGCTGCGCAGATCCCAATTAAGGTTGACCCCCCCCCCCAACCTTCTCCCCTTTTCTTTTTTCTCAGTAGCCCCTTACGTCTACAGTGGCGGCCTGCCTTGTTTGGGGTGAACTATGTAAAAAAAAAAATTTTAAATGCAAAAAAAAATAGCCTAAGCAACGTTTCCCTTTTGATTGGAGTGATAAAAAGAAGGAAAAAAGGAATATGAAATGAAATATGTATTAATTAAATGAATATTGGATGCATCTTGTTTTTTAGTCTGACTGCGGTGTGTTATACACTGATGAAGCCTTTTTGTGAATGTTTGGTAAATATTGTATTCCATAAATGTGTATATTTACAAAATTGGCAGAAACAATTGATTTTTTCGAATGAACTAGGATTATATAATGTAATATATATATATATATATATATATGTATATATATATATATATTGTTCATTTGCTTTTGACACCTAAGGATAATTCGACGAAGAATCGAAAACGTTCGTGAAACCTGTGAAACCTATGGAACATTTATTAATTTTTTTGATTTTAATACAAAAAAGACCATCAGAAAAATTGAAAAAATAAAAATAGGTATAATTAAACAGACGAATTCTGTTGTTTTTGACAATGTTTGCATGAATATATATATATATATATATATATATATATATAGTGTATCAAGTTATATTGAAAAGAAATCAACCTATCTGGATAAAACCGCGGTACGATTCTGAAATATGTAATATATATATATATATATATATATATATATATATATATATAATATATGACAGGCAGACCCTTATAGAGGACTGATCAAAGGCATGTTCAAAAATAAATCGGAAGATATATATATATATATATATATATGTCATGTAAAAGTCAGCTGAACGTTTGTTTGAGAGAATCCCTGCCATTGGCTAATGATCACATTATCTCGTGGGAGAGAAATAACAATAAATCTGATTGGTTAGCTAGTTAGACTAAACATCACAGATATATGAAAACACCCAGTAACACGAATTCCATGCACATTAGCCTGACGATTCCCTACGGGGATGAAACGCGGAAGCTATTGTGTAGCTTAATTGCCATAAATATATTTTCATAACTTACTATTTTATATATATATATATATATATATATATATTAAGGCATGTTAGTCCAACACATGAATCCTTCATCAATTCATTCCATCTACACGTCAAAAAGATCATTCGACGAATGGAAAAAATAAAAAAAGGAATCACTAAACAGAAGATTTCTGTCGTCTTCAATCACACATGCCTTAATGAAAAAATGCTGCCTAAATACACACAATATATATATATATATATATATATATATATATATATATATATATATATATATGTATATATATATATATGTACATACATATATATAATTTTTAATTATTTTCTTTGCCGTACAGAATTTTATTAGGGCAATTGCAAAGGGAAGACATGTTTTAACTTTTCATGATTAAAATATACAAGAGAAAAAAAGTGCCAGCCGACCGGTTTCGCCCACACTTAACTTTATATATATATATATATATATATATATATAAAAGCAGACACTCTCATTTAGGTTAATAGTGATTAGGAGAGTGTAAGCAACTTGGAGGCGCACAATATTCATATGTATCAAAAGTGTCCATCACGTCTTATTCAAATGTTACCATCATCCTTGAATATTGCATCTCTGCCCAACTAAGATATGAAAGAACAAACCCAGTATGAGAGGGATTAATAAAACGGACCCGTTTTATTGGCATAAGATAAATAATTAAAATTAATTTTAATTCAATCGAATAAATAATTTCCTTTCTACATATTGAATTATTCAGAAATAACTACAATATATTTCCTTGTCTAAGAAATGCAAATCCTAACATAAATTCAAATAAAAATTTTAAGAGAGTTCATCATCAGCATCATCACCATAATCATATTCGGTTTAATGTCAGTTTTACATGTTGGCATGTGTTGGACGGCTTTAAGAAATTGACTTCCAATCCAACCTATGTCTGGTCAGGTCTTTATTTATACCTCTTTCTCTCAGGTACATTTTTATCACTTCATCCCATGTTTTCCTTGGCCTTCTCCTGTGAACTGGACCTGCTACCTCAACTGTTCTACATCTACTGACCCAAGAACTCATATCCATTCTTTCAACATGGCCATACTTTCGAAGTCTACTCTTATTTTACACATCTCCCTATACAATCCAGATTTAATCTTCTTTTGGAGGTCTTTAAGACTCACATTACACATGCACTGTATCATTCTCATGTCATTTCTCTCCATGCAACGCATGTCCTCAACTCTCACTGGCCAGATTTCACTTCCATAGATCATCACACATCGTTCACATGCCTGATAGACCCTTTCTTTTTGTCGACAGTGGTCATGCTCTGCTGGTTAGTAATAGCAAAAGTTTACTGGACTCACTCCACCTACTCCTAACTTTTACAATTACACTAGCACCGGCTCCAGCCTTGACTCCAATGGTATCACCAAGAGAACAAAACTTCTGAACAACCTCAATAGCTTCGCCATTCAGATATACTTTCTCCAAATCTGAGTTCTCATCCGTCTCCATTGTTTTACATTTCTTGCACACAAACTGGTTATCAACTCTCAACCTACCAGTAATTCTAGTGTACCCAATGCTTACAGGTACCACAAAAATTGAGCTGCACTCAACCGAATGCTTTACATTCTCATGCTGCATAATTTGATCAGTTTAGATGCTCACATCAAATTAAATTTCTGATTTCTTGTGAGACAAAAGTAATTTTTCTGAATTTGAATATTTAATATCAATTTGAAAAAGAAATCTGTAAAATCTAATTATAAAAAAATTATTTTATTACTGAATGTCATCCTGATTGACTAAATTGATTTGTGAACCAGACGACAGTTGAACATTGCGTCGTCAGCTGAAACAAGTCTAACGAAAAGAAAGAAAAAAAATAGAGTCCGTGTATGGAAAGCTGACAAAGACTCTGATCACATATCAAAGATGATCCGAGATTTTTTTTTTTTAATGTTTTATTTGATTTTTTTTTTTACTTAATTGCAGTTAAATGGTTGCTTGTTCCATTGGAGAGATCCAAATACAAAACCTGTCAATCGATCCATTTTTATTTTCAAAAAAAAAAAAAAAAAATCCTATATTATCTGGCAAACCAATTCAGAGAAGGAATATAAAAGAAGACTCTATGCCAATTTGGCTACTAGTACAAGTAACGGTGTTTACATATGGAAAACGCTATTCCAAATAAAAACCCTTGTTTATACTTACGTATCAGGCAAAAAGATATATCCTCACCAAAAATTAGGAAAAATGATCGAGTAGAATTTTAATTAAAAATAAACATCAGTTTCATCGTATTTTGATTACTGCCATTGATTTATTACATGTTTATATGACAGACAGGTATCTCTCCCTTAATTTCGTGTTTTTTTGCTCGAATCAATGGCGGAACCCTCAAAAACGATAAAACTGCTTTTTATTTTTAATTAAAATTCTACTCAATAATTTTTGCTAATTTTTGGTGTAGATACCTATTTTTGCCTGATACATAACTATATCAAAGAGTATTCCGGTTAATTGATTTGGAACTGCGATTTTCACCTGTGTAACTGCGTTTTTCATATGTGCCCTCATCTGTACAAGCACCTAAGTAACTGTCTAAGTAAGGCAAAATATCATAATTTTAATGCTAAAATTGTTTGATTTTTTAAAACTTTTATTCACCCAAAACAAGGCGTAAGGGTCTTCTGTGAATTAGGGGCCAGATTTATGGAGGCCATCTTAAGTGGGGAGATATGTTTGTTCACATTACATCTAAATTTCTGCATTTTGGTACAGTCGGGGAAACAGAGAGCAGGGAGGAAAGAAGCTATTAGAGTAGAAAGTTTTCCGGCACTTGGGGATCTCTACAGTGAAGGGGTGGGATTTTGCTGCTTGGTGGGGTTGTTGGGGGGTATTTACATTGAGGGGGCAGTAAGTGGAGAGTAAATTCATCAGAGCACATTTCATTTCGAAAAATCGATTTTCAAATCTAGCGCCAGATGATCTCTTCCATTCCTTACAGCCCCTTTGTCAAAGAAGCGATGTCGCTAGTCTCTCTCTACTCTATCGTAACTTTCATGGAAGGTGCTCGACTGAGCTACAATCTCTGGTTCTGCCCTCTTGTTAAACATTCACAGCAAGAACTCGCTTCTCTACCACAACGACAGATAACTTTGCTTTTTTTTTTTACCTGCAGGCAAAATTCCCACAAACAGAGGTTTTCTACAAGGACTTCCCATAATACTTAACTAATAAAATGTCCTTTTTCGAAACCAACACGCAAGTGTCGGGAAGTTTCATTGGGTGTTCTGCTGACTTGACAGGCCGAGAGCAGGCTCGAGGCGTTTCCACGGATGGCGGCGATGGAGAGGCGTTTGTAAAGCAAAGTCAATTCTCAATGGTCCCCAGTGTTATGCATCATTAACAGACCAAGGATGTTGAGGAAGTCGCGCGTTGCGGGGCCTATCGCTCCACTCATCTTCACAGCGATTGGTTGAAACAGAAATCTGTCGAGAAGACCGGCATATTTTAATTGCTTGCAGTTCTCTACTGACGCTGCTGCATGTTCAGGGTTTTTGCCAATTCTGTTACCGACGAGGGTGCAAACATGTCGACACAAGTCGCATCTAATATAAATGACTTGTCGTTTACAAAGGGAAACACCGTCAGGCATTCACCTTGCAACTAGCTATTATTATTCCATCTCATTCATCTTTATCCTCTAGTGGCCCTTGGCCTTGATAAATGGTGACCCATCCCATCAGTAAAAATAACAAACAGAAACGGACAACATATCATGCTGAGTTGCTTCTAAAATCAGACGCACCCATTTAATCTATGCGTTTAGTGAGAGAAAGTGTTATTTCAAACTGAAGCGTGACAGACTGATTTTATTTATCTTCCTCCCACAAGGTAAGATGTGACACAAAGTCGGGAAAGTGGGATTTGAAAAACCAGCGCTCGAGAATTTGAGCACTCTGGCCATTAAAAATTGCCTGAGCAGCCTCGTCAGCATTCCCCGGTAGGGGCGCCTCAGGCGATTAGCAATAAACTAACCCCTTCTCAAAGAGTGAGAAGGCAAAGCCTGGGAGGGTGGACCTCCTAGAACTGCACAGGACAGACAACCAATAGACCTGCGTAAATCAAGACCCGAAGGCCAAGACAATACCGGTCTATGGAGTAATACCCCTGGCTGACTGATAAAACTATTTGTCGATATGTTTGCATGCATCTCATAACACGCTGTCTGTATAGACATGCATTTGCATCTCATAACACGCTGTCTGTATATACATGCATTTGCATCTCATAACACGCTGTCTGTATAGACATGCATTTGCATCTCATAACACGCTGTCTGTATAGACATGCATTTGCATCTCATAACACGCTGTCTGTATAGACATGCATTTGCAGCTCATAACACGCTGTCTGTATAGACATGCATTTGCATCTCATAACACGCTGTCTGTATAGACATGCATTTGCATCTCATAACACGCTGTCTGTATAGACATGCATTTGCATCTCATAACACGCTGTCTGTATAGACATGCATTTGCATCTCATAACACGCTGTCTGTATAGACAGGCATTTGCAGCTCATAACACGCTGTCTGTATAGACATGCATTTGCAGCTCATAACACGCTGTCTGTATAGACATGCATTTGCATCTCATAACACGCTGTCTGTATAGACATGCATTTGCATCTCATAACACGCTGTCTGTATAGACAGGCATTTGCAGCTCATAACACGCTGTCTGTATAGACATGCATTTGCAGCTCATAACACGCTGTCTGTATAGACATGCATTTGCAGCACATGCACATGCAGTATCACATTTAAAAAAAAAAAGATTATTCTAACGGAAATCGATATGCAATATTCTGTTTGATTTATAAGTTATGCTGTTTTGCTGCTTGAAAATAATAAAAACCCAGCAAAATTTTCTGTAACTTTCAGTCAGATCTGAATGAAATAAAACCATCAATTGTAATTCACGTCTTCAGACTGTCTGGAAATGACAGACATATATATTTAACAAATTTGAAAGCATCTTTTTTTTTTTTTTTATTTCATTAAAGCACAAAAATTAAGATTTGTAATATGAGGAGGGTCAATCTTTCTCTCTCACAAAAACACATAAGCACTAACAGCTAATAATGTTGACACAGTAAGAAACAATAAAGTTAAGTGAGGTTGAGCCTGGTCAGTACTAAAATGGGTGACCATTTGGGAATACCAGGCGCTGTGTGTGGACACCTAGCTATGGGCAAATAGCGTCGCCAACCCGCAGTGCCGAGCGCGGCGACTATGGCCAAAAAAAACCTGAATGACAGTCACCAATAAGGTGGACGGAAACCAGTGAGAGGTTCCTCCTCCAGGAGTGATCAAAACCCCCCGATGATGATGATGACGAAAAAATAATACAGTTATAAATACAATAAAATAGAGAGGCATGGACGTATCCAAGTTATCTTATGAGATATATAAGTCGGACCTAAATAGCATTTAAGCTAACATATCAAACTTTGATTCTGACGAGCAAATTTTGATTTGTTATCGTTCTACCATGTTAGTCGAAAGGGCCTTTGAGAGGTTTCCGCGCATCCTTTTTAAATGCATTTATAAGTTTTGTACCTCAAAACATTTATATATATATATATATATATATATGAAAGCATGATCGTGCTCTAATGCATGGGAGAAAAGTGCACTGAGAGAGTTATTGTTTTTATGCCCCTTTTGTGTTCGCTATTTGAACAGGCAAAAATCACCATATATATATATATATATATATATTATTTGTAAGATCAGGGGAAGAGAATTCCAGCAGAGTGCTCGATTATTAAGAAAAATTCAAAAGTAAAAGAGTAATATTTATTTATATATTTATTACAGAAGATCTAAACAACATTGGTACCGTCGGTTTCAAATCCGACAAAGGGGAAACGCACATGACCGTAAAGCAACAAACCACAGCAGAAGCTGAGGAGTTCCATAATGTGGTCTGATGAGCTGTGATGCAGCGAAACAGTCGGTCTATGGATGATATATAATATATCTATATATATATATATATGTATTACAGAAGATCAAAAGAACATTGGTACCGTCGGTTTCAAATACGACAAAGGGGAAACGCACATGACCGTAAAGCAACATACCACATTATGGAACTCCTCAGCTTCTGCTGTGGTCTGTTGCTTTAGAATCGGATTATGGAGTGTCAGATGTTTGGAGGTGGGTGTTCGTCTTGTAAAGTGAGTTTCTTTCGTTGTTTTTACGTGCCGTTTGTCTCACCTCTCTTGACCACCTTTCTTCCCGTTTTGTGTTAGAATATTATGCTTGTTTTTTTTCATATTTGTCTCTGATGAGCACCAGTAGACCAAACACTACTTGTTTCTTACCGGGTTGCGAAACGCACGTAAGACTGAAAGAAAAAATATAGGCATTCGCCGAAATAAAGTAATAAAAAAATAAAAAATAAATAAATATAAAAAAATATGATTGTGGACTGATTTATTTCTTTTGGTCATTTGAATGCAACTAACTAGTGTATATATATATATATATATATATATATATATTAGAGACCATTTACTTAAAATCCCGCCGTGCGCTAGAAATTTTAGCATGGACTCCTTCACCATTCTCAGTCATGCTCACTCATTATACCATCTAAAAATCTTGGAGACGATCCACGTTCGTCTTAAACGTCCCTCCCTTTGCAAGCAAAGGGAATGTCTATTAGGACTAGATGTGATCAGTCTCTAAAATTCATCCTCCATTGTACATATAACATAACGCTATTTTATTTTCTGTACTCCGTCTTTTCACCCCGTTTATTTTTAAATCCCTCGTTTTTTTTAAATCCCTCGATACAGCCTTTGTTAAGAGAGGGCGAAACCGGTCGGCTGGCATTTTTTTTTCTCTTGATTAACTTTTAATCATGAACAATAGAATTCGTCTTCCCTTCATGCTTGCGATAATAAAAGTTTGTACTCCCCAAAAAATCATGATATATATATATATATATATATATATATATATATATATATATATATAGTCATTAATTTAGTAAGTTGTTTTATTTATAAGGATACAGTGCTCAGTGTAGGAGTGGCTCTTTTATAAATATACATACAGATTGTTTTGCTGTATCACAGCTCTTCAGTGCGGCTAGACCAGTTAATGCCTCAAGTCAGGTTTGAAACTCAACCGTCAAGCTGACAGTCGGCGCTTCTTTCCCTGCGCTATCATACGACATTAACTGATTGTAAGTGATATCTCAATGTAAACATTGTCATATATATATATATATATATATATAGTCATTGTTGTAATTATTAAGTCTGCACCATTCACTAAGTGTCAAGACTGAAGCAAGTGCCGATCTGTTAAAGTCTCTTTTTTTTATAATCAAAACAACAACAACAATTACAACAAAGGCGCCCTCTGGGCCAATCAAAAACTTCACCCAATGGCTGTAACTTGATACATTACAATTTAGTAAGTTATTTATAAGGATATAGTGCTCAGTGTAAGAGTGGCTCTTTTATAAATATATAAATCTACTCAGTATAGAAACGCAAATAAAAAAATATGACTAGCATTTGTAAGGCTAAGAGCATAGGATGGACTTATCTGTAACTCTGTGATTAAACGTATTCAGTAACGGGTACGTTTTCTTAAAAGCGGAACAAATAAAAATTGAAAGCTAAAATGATTTTACTGCATCCCGGGCAACGCCGTGTAGGTCCAGCTCGTATAAAAATAACATGATGAACATGGTATTTTAATTTCTTCATATCAGACCGACTGATACATCGACGGACAGAGCCTCCTATAGAGATGCATGGTCGCATCTTAAAATCATTTACCAATGTATTTCCATATTAAAAATCATTATCTAATGCAGGAGCGGGCAACCTTTTCAGAGTGAGGGCCAAATGAGACTTTTAGAAGGAGATCGCGGGCCGGAGTAAAAAACGAAATCTCAGAATTACTATATTTTGTTTACATGAATAAATTGTACAGAAATTGCATTGGGCCGGATTGCAATAATAAAAGGTGGCAGGCCGGACGCTAAGCCCCTGCAGGGCGGAGGTTGCCCGTCCCTGATCTAATGTATTCTTATATTAAAAAGGTAACATATGTCCATTCAATCTATGTGTTTATACACGTGATCAGAACTTAAAATCTTTGATCTGACTCACCATAAATCGCACCTTTAAATGGAATGGTAAACCTGTTCGCTTATCAAGTTACGCGAAGTAAACTCCAGGCAAAACCCCACAGTTCAATGATCTGGCTGCTATCTTTCCACTCCACTGAGTCATGACATGTATACATGTGACTTAATGTGTAAGAATGATAATACACGCTGCACTATCCAGCTAGAATCTTCATTGCATAGCCTAAAAGAGCTTCAAAATCATCCTCTACAGCCATCAGCAATTCCTGCATTAGATGTGGAATTTTCTATAAAGTAAATATTCCATTGCCAAGCCATAATGATTTCAAGCAACACTTACTTGAATCTATTTATAAACCAAGATCTTGAGAGGAATGGACATTTAAGAGTTCATTCAAATTTGATATACAAGTCTTAATAATTGTACATGTTGGAGGGAGACACATTAACTGTGGTGTAAGACTTGAAGCTATGACTCGTCTTTTTTAGACCTTATCTGTGGTGTACGACTTCAAATTATGACATGTCTTACTTTAGACTTTATCTGTGGTGTAAGACTTCAAGCTATGACGTGTCTTTTTTAGACGTTATCTGTGGTGTAAGACTTCAAATTATGACGTGTCTTACTTTAGACCTTATCTGTGGTGTACGACTTCAAACTATGGTGCGTCTTTTTTTAGACCTTATCTGTGGTGTAAGACTTCAAATTATGACGTGTCTTACTTTAGACCTTATCTGTGGTGTACGACTTCAAGCTATGGCGCGTCTTTTTTTAGACCTTATCTGTGGTGTAAGACTTCAAATTATGACGTGTCTTACTTTAGACCTTATCTGTGGTGTACGACTTCAAGCGATGACTTGTCTTATTTTAGACGATATCGTTTCAGTGTTTTTGCCCTCACCAGCGAAGGAGTGGTGGTTGCAGGCAGTCACATGGGATCGAACACTGTTCGTAGATTCAGGCTAGAATCACTGGACAAACGCTCCAGACCACACAACTACCGTCAATCAGTACAGACAGTGATTTGAAATGTAGATACACTTATTTGGGGAGGAAGAGGAAAGCGTTATTATTATTATTATTATTATTATTATCAAACAGTGTTCAACGCTCTCTATACATGTACACACATTTACAGAATTAACCATAAGTCTTGCCGAAGGTAATTACTTTATTACCTATGGAAATTTAAAAAAAATAACGAAACAAGAACAACAGTTGATAGAGCTTTATCCTATTTAGAATAACTGATACAACTGCACTGAGATTTTAAAGTTTTGTACTTAACTAAAGAGTTCTCTCAAAAAGGGAGGTAATCATAAAATAAGGGAGCTCACTCTTGCTTACTTATCACAGCACACTTTTATTAATTAGAGGGTAAAATTGTTATGATTCCCCATGACTGTTTTACGGCATATCAATCCTAATGCACACAAGTCATTGTATACGATTAGATGAACACAAGTTGATATTATTATACCCATAACTTAAGGGGTGGAGATTGTTGGTTATACCTTTCCCTTCTTCTCTTCGTATGAATCAGCATGGTAGACATCTAGACAATTTCGATTCTGCTGTTGGCATTAATTTCCCCAGTTCCTCTTAGAATCAGGTACTTATGGGAGGGACGACGTGAAGGTTGCCAACGTCCATAGTGAAAATGATGCTATATAACGAACAGGATTCGAACCTGGCACACCCAGGAAGGTCAGTCCACCTCACCACGGCGACCTCCCAAAGATAGCTCTAACACTCTAGGTCAACTATCTCGGTTTATATGAAGTTAGGTAGGTGTATATACTTATATATTTTTATGTATAGGATTCACTTCTAAACTAATTAATCGATCATTATGAATTTTAGAACACAACGATTAGGCAGAAGGGTGGGTAATGTGCGCTATATTTAGTTTAATTTAGTTTTAGGCAAAGGGGAAAAAGAGGGGGTGGAAGCCATTCAGGGGAAATTCAGATACCTCCAACTTTTGTGAAACTTTGACATGAGATATCAATTAATAAATATTCCCCAGATTTCAGTTTCTTTGGAGGGGTTTTAGGGGCGCATAAAATGAGTGCAACCCTTCATTTGAAAATTCAAATATTTCAGATTTGCATTAAATTTAATCCATAATCATTAGACACCAATTAAGCAAAATTGCCTGAATTTAAATTTCTTCTTAAGACCATTTTAGACATTTTCTAGAATAAAAATCATGTAATGTGTATTTTGTTCAAAATTGGAACAAGGATTCTAGACATAAGGTTTAGTAGCATTATATCTTGATTTAAATCTTTGTAATAGGACATACAATTGATGCAAAAATATTCTGTTCAGGAAATTAATTTCATGCGTCCTGGATGGTTAATCTTCTAGTTTATTTATATATATATATATATATATACAGGGTGGGCAAAAATAAGGGTCCTATTTTTTAAAATTCATAACTTTTTTATTTATTGATTTAAAAAATTTTTTTTTTAGAATAAGTAAAGGACCCCTTCCGAAGCAAGCATGAGCCGTATTAGCCCTAAGGAACGTACCCTCATTTAGAAAACATTATTTTTGCTTAAAAAACTCAAAACAGTGTAAAAAACAATTCTTTAGTTTTTGTAAGTTTTAAGAAGTGTTTTTCGGCTAAAATTTGTTTTGTTTATTTCAAAAAATCTCGGAAGGGTCAGTCTACACACACATAAAGTTTGGTGAGTTTAACGTTTATTTTGTGGAAGTTATTCAAATTCAAGTTATTCAAATTTAAAGATAGGACCCTTATTTTGGCCCACCCTGTATATATACAGGATGTCTCAAAAAAATGTACTCACTCGTAGAATGACGAGAAAACTTTTATTTATGAACATAGAGTGAAATGAAATAGCATCGAATACATGAGACAGATGTAATTGAAGAATCATGTTCGCAAATGTTCAAACTGATGACCATTATTGTTCAAACAAAGCTGATAACGCGCACCAAGGTAAATAAAGGTTTTCTCGTCATTCTAAGAGTGAGTACATTTTTTTGAGACACCCTGTATATATACATGCACCCACAAATACATATGTATATATCTGTTCACACGAGTATGTACTTGCGATAGCCCTGCAGCTAATTACAGCCATATTTCTTCCAAAAAGACATATTCCATTTGAATTCTTTTATTTTGGTTTTGTCGTTGCCAATTGGTAATTCTAGAAAAGGCGAATTATTTTTCTTAGGTTTGTGAATTGCATTTCACTTCGAGTTTCTTTAAAAATCTTCTTTTTACACACTAATTAATTTCCAGTGAAATCAAAATTAAAAAGAAAACACTGTCTACCGACATCGATTTCAAAGAATATATATATATATATATATATATATATATATATATATATATATATATATATATATATATATATATTACATAAAGTGGAGAACTAAAAGCGAACTTTTAGGAAAGGTAAAACCTATTGTGAAAAGTATACAGCTCAATATACAGGATAGAGCAGATAGATGCGGTTTCTGTAGTTAAACTTTGAAACCTCTCAATCTATTTCTCGTGTCTTCTAACGACCTACCTACCTACAAATCACTTTCTCCGTTGGACTTTTTGACACCGGATTTTTTTGCAATCGGACATTTGCTTGCATTCGGGCAACGTTTTGCCTTGTTTTTTTCCCCACAATCTTCATTTTACTTTTTCAAATTGTAAATCTTGGCCTTTGCAAACTTATCTATCCCAGCAATTTCCTCTGATGATAAGATTTTGATCTTTGAAAAGTCTGGCTTAAGGAAAAAATTAATTGAATAACTGGCTTTTTTGCGGAATATACCTTGCATTGAGCAACTGAATTGAAAAAAGATCTGCCTCCGTCGCTTTTCTAATTCCTTTCATCCTTCTACCTATATATATATATATATAGTAAGCAATACATGAAGTACTAATATATATATATATATATAACCACAATGAATATGTAAATGTGGGTCTTTATATATGCACACAAATTCTATTATAGCATTTTCTTTTTTTCTGTTTGTTGATCATTTATAAATTGTCAAACTAATTTAAAAAACATCTTGAAGATGCCACATTGCTACATTTCATAAATTGGTAAAAATTTTAATGTACTACTACTACTGCTACTGCAACTACTACTACCACTGCAACTACTACTACTCCGATTTACCAACCTCCCCCAAGAGGGATGAATTGAACACAAGGTTGAACTTAATTTGGGGTAGGCCATGAACTCCAGAAGGGTGCCCAGAGCCGCTACTACAACTAATACTACTACTTCTTAAAACAAATATTTATATCATTGTTTATATATATATATATATATATATATATATATATATATATATATATATATATATATATATATATATATATCTCATTTGTCTAAATATTTATGGAATGGTTCATATATAGAATATTTGATAAGAATATGAACAGAATATCTAAAATAATAACACACGCATCTATTTCGGTTGTGGAATATAATTTTTTATATTTATTTCTTTATAAATAAAGGGAAGTAACTCACGACATGATTACTTCCCTTTAATGTATAATAATATTAGCTGAGTAAAGAAAATGTTTAAAGATATAAAATGCTTTTAGATATTTATTTTTGCAGAAGTCAAAGGAAATAACTCATTACATGAGTACTTTCCTATAATGTATAAGAATATTTGGTAAGAGAAAACATTCTCTACTCCCCCAAAAAACTGATGCAAAAGGAAAAATATTCTTGTCAATAACATAGGAAGAAATAAAAAATAGGCTAGGTTGAATCAAGTATCGATATGTCAAATGGCAAGATAATTTTATATATGAGATTAAATTTCTTTTTGAAAATGAAGAAGTTAAATAATGACGAGTATCGTGATTTAATTTAGAATTTCCAAAATACCAAGGAAGGATTCTTTCAATGGAAATAAATCATCAAGTCTTGGAACAGGAATTTTTATTTTATTTTTAAAGAATTTCACAAATCATTCCAGTGTCATTGATCAGACTGGAAATTTAATTAAAACTTGCAGTTTACTCATTTGTATTTGAGATGAGTTTTGCGTTCGTTATTTTAGTAGCCTGTGTGGGCCACCATACTTGTTTATGTCAGAATGAAAAGATTGATAATTCTGGGTGTCATTTTAATGAAAATGGTCACCAAAAAAGTGATGACAATTTGCTTCTTCATCCATCATATAGCAAAACTGCAGAAAAGACAGGATGCAATGAAATATTTAAAGATAACAATGCATATATATATATATATATATATAACTTCTTTTGTAAGATGGTAGGAAAAATCCCAGCCGAGTGCTCGATTAATTGAGAAAATCAAAATTAAGAGCGTAATAATATTTTAGCCGCCCCTTTTTTGGGACTTTATTAAGTTTTTTAACATTTTAGAACGCTGAGAAATGTGCTGCGGCAGAACAGCCGATAAAAGGCGTAGCACATTTCTCAGCGTTCTAAGTCACATTTATTTTTCAGACTTTGGTACTTGTTGCTGTATTTTATTCTTTTTCTTCAATCTCCCGTCCTGATGAAACCTTCTAATAAAGGTGAAACGTAGATGGATATTTCATTAATATTTTGGTTTTCCTTATTTCAGTTTCCATTACGTCGGAACATTTTTCCATTCTTTATCATGTATATATATTATATATATATATATATATATATATATATATATATATATATATATATATATATATGTATGTATAGTTTGGCAGCAAGTCATTTCTTATACAAGCGTCGTTAAAGACCACGGAGTTCTCTCTCTTCACTATCTTTCTTGTCAATTTCTCGACGCGACGAGTGATTCGTCGGGTTTCTGGTGTTAATTGGTGGAGTATGGTACCTAACGTTGTGTCGTGGGCCATTCCTCTAGCACGTTCGGTCTCTCGACCGTCTTCGGCTGTGTATAATTGTTACTAAGAGCCGTATATAGTTTTATTATTAATTATATATCTATTAATTTACATATGTATGTATATATATTTATTCACGACACAACGGTAGGTGCCATACTCCACCAATTAACACCAGAAAACTGACGAATCGCTCGGTGCGTCGAGAAATTGACAAAAAAGATAGTGAAGAGAGAAAATTCTGTGGTCTTTAACGACGCTTGTAAATATATATATATATATATATTATACCTGTTCCTGTAAGTAATTCTATTAATTGTATTCATTATTATTTTCAATCTTCTCATAATATTCATCAATCTGTCCATCTCATTGACTCATCATCATCATATTCGGTCTAACGTCTGTTTTACATTCTGGCATGTGTTGGACATCTTTAAGAAATTGATTTTCAAACTAACCTATCTCTGACCAGGTCTTTATTCATTAATCTTTCTCTCGGGTCCATTTTTCACTTCTTCCGGTGTTTTCCCTGGCCTTCTCCTGCTAACTGGACATGTTACCTTACGTGTTTTACATCTACTAACCCAACAACTCTCATTCATTCTTTCAACCTGCCCAAACCAACAAAGTCTCCTGTTCTGCACACATCTCCCTATATTGTTCATATTTTATCTCTCTCTGAGCTCATCAGAAATAAGGCTGTCTTCAAGACTCACATTACACATCCATCATATCACTCTCACATCATTTCTGTTCATGCAACGCTTGTCTTCAACCCTCGCTGGCCAGGTTTCACTTCCATACATCATCACACTGCATACACATACCTGATAGACTCTTCCCTTGGTTGACAGTGGCAACACTTTGCTGGTGTTAGTAATGGTAGAATTTTCCTAAACTTACTCCATCCACTCCTCACTCTTGCAAACCCACTAGCACCTACTCCACCCTGTGCTCCAGTGGTATCACCATGGCAACAAAATTTGTGTACAACCTCATTACCCTCGCCATCCAAATATGCTTTCTCCACATCTGAGTTATCACCCATCTCCATTGTCTTACACTTCTTGCACGCAAACACTGAAAAAATAGCAACTTATATCAACGTTTTTAAGAGCCTTCGGGTCTGGATTTACGCCGTCTAGATCAGCGGTCGACAACTTTTTAAACTTCAGCAACAATAGCAGCAGCATCTGTCCTGTGGTCTGGATGACCGTTGGAGCGCCAAAGATGACCTGCCAACCAGCTTTCTCCAGCCCTATCGATTTTTTGCCTTCTTTCTCGGCGTGCTACTCAGCACTTTTGGCTAAGATCAAAGTGTAGTATCTGTTCCGATGGATACTGCACCCCATAGACTGGTATTGTCTTGGCCTTCGGGGCTTGATTTATGCCGGTCTATGGGTCGGTCCTGTGCAGTTCTAGGAGGTGCACCCTCCCAGGCTTTGCCTCCTCACCCTTTGAGAAGGGGTTAGTTATTGCTAATCGCCTGAGGCGCCCTTACTGGGGAATGCTGACGGGGCTGCCCAGGCAATTTTTAAATGGCCAGAGTGCTCAAATTCTCGAGCGCTGGTTTCTCAAATCCCACTTTCTTGACCTTGTGTCACATCTTACCTTGTGGGAGGAAGATAAATAGAAGTAAAGACTCGGCCAGTGTTTCTAACCCTAACCATCTCATATAAGACTGATAAATGGTGTTGTATGTTTTTTGTGTGTTATTTATGTTCTTGAAAACTCTTTTAAATTAACACTTATTTGTTTCTAGTGGCATTTTACCAAAATGGACAAGAATCTTGGTTTACTCTCAGGTTCAGCTTTCCCTGTCGACGAAAACTTTTTTGCTTTTGACTGGAATTTTTCTTCATTTCCATCTAATAAATGAGTTTCGAAAGCTATAAATTTTGTCTAAGTGCTAATTCTCTTGCTAGATTAGATAGAATGAATGCCAAAATAAGTTGAGTCTTTTGGGGGTTTTTTTGTAAAGAACTCTTGAACTTTTAATTTCTTATTTTTTTAAAATATTTTTTTTTTTTAAACTTACTTTTCACCTCAATTAAAAAAAAGACAATAGCCATATATATCCCCAGTTTGTTTGTTTCACATATATTTGAAAATTAAATTGGATATGGGTTCGGTTTTTCAATTTGACATTGGAGAAAGGAAGAAACACGAATAAAATTCAAGAAAAAATTTGAAAAGCTAATCTGCAACTAAAAAGCAGGCACGTTCTTATAAATGTCAATATTTCACTTAAAGTTTTAAAGAACAGTATAAAACTCTATAGGAATGGTTTCTACTTTTTATATGGTATTTGTTCCATCATGTCAGTCAATATTTGGAATGGTGCCTATATAATTCCTTCCTTCCGTTATTTGATTTTTCTTGTTGTTTCTATTCAATTTGAACTATTCACAAACTGATATTATTCTTCTGTCAAAAATTTGCCAGAAACCATTTGTTGAGATATTCGAAGTTTTAATTCCTTCTCTGGCGATGGTTAAGTTTGTCAAAGCAAGTCATCTCCGTTTTTCCATTCTTCCCTACGTGACTTTAAGTAAATGAGGTGTGTATCAAAGTAATGGCTATGGGATTAACTCAGACTAATCCCCTACCAATGAACGTCTGTCGATTCATCAGGATTTCATTCTATTACTGTCTATCAATATTTCTGTGTCTCCCTCGCCCCTCCCTCCTCCTCCTCCATCCCTCCCTCTCTCTTCTAAGTTATTACTGTCTATAAATATTTCTGTGTCTCCCTCGCCCCCTCCCTTCTAAGTTATTACTGTCTATCAATATTTCTGTGTCTCCCTCGCGCCTCCCCCCCTCCCCTCCCTTCTAAGTTATTACTGTCTATTAATATTTCTCTTTGTGTCTCCTTCCCTCCTTCTCTCTTCTAAGTTATTACTGTCTATCACTATTTCTGTGAATCCCTCGCCCCTCCCTTCTTCTCTCTTCTAAGTTATTACTGTCTATCAACATTTCTTTCTGTGTCAACCACGCCCTCCCTCCTCCTCCCCCCTTTTCTAAGTTATTACTGTCTATCAATATTTCTGTGTCTCCCTCGCCCCTCCCTCGTCCTCTTCCCTCCCCCTCTCTCTTCTAAGTTATTACTGCCTATCAATATTTCTCTTTGTGTCTCCCTCCCTCCTTCCTCCTCTCTTCTAAGTTATTACTGTCTATCAATATTTCTTTCTGTGTCTCCCACGCCCCTCCCTCTCTCCCTCGTCTAAGTTATTACTGTCGGTTTGTTCAGATATTTTGCTGTATATTCAAATCTATAAAAAAAAAAAAAAAAACTCACATCAATCTGTCAAGCTTACTCTATCCATATTGATTAAAATCTTTCAAATTTTTCTAATATTTCTTTTATATAACTACTGGATAAATAGCCGCCCCCAGAACGGGTAAAATTAATTCTCCAAACAGAACAGTTTTGCACCACTTTTATGTCCGCCGTACGAAGATTAAAATCAAGATATAATGATACTAAACCTTATGTCTAGAATCCTTAACCAATTTCGATCTAAACCCATTACATAATTTCGATTCTAAGAAAGTGTCTAAAATTTTAGGCTTAAGCTTAAGGGGGCTTAAGAAATTGAAATTCAGTGAATCTTGCTTGATTGGTGTCTAATGTCAATCGATCAAATTCAATACAAATCTGAATTTTGAGATGTGAGATCGTGCTCATATTATTCCAACTAAAGACCCTTTAAAATACTTCAATGTTTATTAATTGATGTCTAATACCTATTGTTAAAATTTCACAAAAATCGGAGGAATCTGAATTTTCACAAAGGGCTTCCATCGTTACCCCCTTTGCATAAAACTAAATTAAACTAAATATAGCCCACATTTGAACTCCTTACACCTGTGTTCTAAAATTCATCATGATCAGTTAATTATTATTTATTGTGAATCCTGAACTTACAACTATATAAAATTAAAACATACCTAATTATATTAGGGGTGGGACGTAATGGGTGAACATTTCAGATTCATGCGAGTAGTATTTTTTTGTGTTCATTTATACATAAATAACACTAAACAATCAAACATTTTGAAAATTTTGCAAAATTCAGAAGGTGCAGGCCAATAGTTTTTGACTATTTTACATTCATGAAAACCCTTTCACAGCCTGAAAATGGTCCTAAATTAAAGTACTATATCAGATTTAACCATCTATATCCAGTCATAGCTTTTGAGGATGTTTTAGGAACTGCAATGTCGCATGAAACCACTTTTTCACCGAAAAATGATGGATTTTGAGTCCTGTGGAGCCCTAACGGCTATTTTTGGCCTGCACCTTCTGAATTTTGCAAAATTTTCAAAATGTTTGATTGTTTAATGTTATTTATGTATAAATGAACACAAAAAAAATATTACTCGCATGAATCTGAAATTTTCACCCATTACGTCCCACCCCTAATTATATATATATATACGCTCTCTTCCCTATGGGTGGAGCACTCTTGTAGAGGAAATGATGGTTTCCACTTGGCCTAAAAACAATATTCGTCCATAAAAATAATTGAGAACTTTCGGTTGTAAGTATCATAAAAATGTAAATAAATGAATAGTTCCATTTAAATTCTATATACTTTCCCCCACTTGCAGTAGCCCATTCGTTAGCTTAGTTGGTAGAGATCCGGACGCAATGTTTGGCGTCCTGATTTCAAATCTCACAACATCGAGCCACACTGATTAGTCATAAACGACAAAACACGTGTCTGTGAATAACCATATTTTATACGTACATACGAGGCCTGTCTAAAAAGTATCCGACCTTACGCCAGAAAAGATATTTTAAATACGTGACGGGGTTGGGACCCTAATCCCCTTCAAAGTAGGCCCCTTGTGCTTGCACACACTTAGCCCACCGATCCATCCACTGCCGGAAACACCTCTAGAAGTCTTCTTTTGGAATGGTGTTCATCTCTGCCGTCTCATAAGATTCAGCAGGTGTTTGGAGAAGATACGATGTGTAACAGAAATTAAGGAGTGGTTCGACCGATTCAAAAATGGCTGCACATCAGCGGAGAGTGACCAGCGTCCTGGCAGACCCCAAACTGATCGGAGTGCAGCTGTTGTTGAGAGTCTGTGAAAAAATAAATAATGCGGAATGCGACGGCGGAGATGAACACCATTCCAAAAGACCAGAAGACTTCCAGAGGTGTTTCCGGCAGTGGATGGATCGGTGGGACAAGTGTGTGTAAGCCCAAGAGGCCTACTTTGAAGGGGATTAGGATCCGAACCCCGTCACGTATTTGAAATATTTTTTCTGGCCTAAGGTCAGATACTTTTTAGACAGGCCTCGTACATACACACATTATATATATATATATATATATATATATATATATATATAAATATATACTTGAATTTGAACAGCTACTTGTATAAATGAAACCCATTAACACACTAATATAAAGCAATATATTTCAATCAAATTAGCAGCAAGGTAATTAAATTTTAGTGGTTACACGAGACATGAATTATTTGAGCTTCACCGAGACAAACAGTCTGACAGAGTTTTGTTAGCATCAGGAAATATAAATTTAGTATTACAAATGGTTGTCTGAGAATGCAAGTTTATGGACCGGATATTATAAGCACTAAATAAATTTACCTCCTCTGCAGGAAGTTCGACACATGGTCAGGTGTGAGTTTGAAAAGCCAGCGCACTAGGTGAAGTGCACTCTGGCTTATAGAAAGTGCCTCAGCAGCCCAGTCAATATTCCTCGGTAGAGGCGCTTCAGTCGATTAGCAATAAAAACTAACCTCTTCTCAGCGAGCCTGGGAGCGTGGACTTCCAAGGAATAAACAGAACCGATCCTCAGCATGATAGTAACAAAGCCCTGTTGGGCTGATTGTCAAGGACGTATCTCCTACTCGTACGAACAACATCTACTCAAACAATGCTGTGTAATACTTGAATAAACTTCAAATTTTCAATTACACTATAATTCTGTCATTTTTAATGGGTGCATTTAATATTAATAAAATATGTTTTCCGCTTATTATTATTACATCAATGTATTTTGCTTCTTTTTTTTCTGAATTCATATTAGTGGTCAAATAAATTTAAAATGATACATTTATTGATCCATGAATCTATTTATCTTCCTCCCACAAGGTAAGATGTGACACAAGGTCGGGAAATTGGGGAAAAAAACTAGCGCTCGAGAATTTGAGCACTCTGCCCATTTAAAAATTGCCTGGGCAGCCCCGTCGGCATTCCCCGGTAGGGGCGCCTCAGGCGATTAGCAATAAACTAACCCTAACCTCTCAAAGGGTGAGAAGGCAAAGCCTGGGAGGGTGCACCTCCTAGAACTGCACAGAACTGTACAGGGAGAAAGAAGAAGGGGCAGACACAGAAAGAGGTGGAAGGACGACATCTAAGGGTGGACAGGAATAGTGCTGAGTATTTATTTACCTCCTCTCCAGGAGGTTAGGCACAAGGCCAGTTTTATCTTACTCCCACATGTAAGATGTGACCCATGGTCGGGTCGGGAAAGTGGGGTTTGAAAAGCCAGCGCCCGAGAAAGTGAGCACTCTGGCCATTAAAAATTGCCTGGGCAGCCCCGTCGGCATTCCCTGGTAGGGGCGCCTCAGGCAGTAAGCAATAAACTTACTCTTCCCCAAAGAGGGGAGGCAAAGCCTGGGAGGATGAACCTCCTAGAATTGCGCAGGACTGACCCATAGACCGGCGTAAATCAAGCCCCGAAGGCCAAGACAATACCAGTTTCTGGAGTGTAGTATCCATCGGAACAGATACTACACTTTGATCTTAGCCAAAAGGCCAAGTAGCTGATTAGCACGCCGAGAAAGAAGGCAAAAAATTGATAGGGTTGGAGAAAGCTGGTTGGCAGGTCATCTTTGCCGCCCCAACGGTCATCCAGACCACAGGACAGATGCTGCTGCTACCGTTGCTGAAGTTTAAAAAGTTGTCGACCGCTGATCTAGACAACTCGTAGTCCAAAGAGAGTCTAGTATTAATTAAAATTCAAACACACGTGTCGTTAGAATTCACACATCTTTAAAAATGGTCTTTGGAGTAATATGTCACATTACAAATTAATTTTGATAAAAGTGCTGCAAATTTGCCAGAAGTAATATTTCATGATTTGCTGATAATATACAGTTATTTTAATTTTGCATAAGTCTTTTTCACATCAATATATAAAATTGGTAGGAGAGAAACAATTCCTTTTAAGGAATTAAGTAGATCTCTTTTTTTTTTTTGGTAGATGATTCGGTAACTAGATTTCTGATGGTGGAGAAATAAAGAATCCTTTCTTTGAAAGCAAGAAAATAATTGAAAAGCACTTCATTTATTAAGAAGCATTTCTGGTAGAAAATAAGAGAAAGAGAGAAAAGTAATGAGAAAACCTTTCAGACTCCATTATTTACTGATTATATTGATAAGGTATCGTAAATAAGGTTTTTGTTTATTCATAGATTTCTGTGATAAAACACTCAAGTGCTGACATTGAAAACTTTATTTGCCTTACATGGTGATGAGATTTTATTTGCCTTACATGGTGATGAGATTTTATTTGCCTTACATGGTGATAAAACTTTATTTGCCTTACATGGTGATGAGATTTTATTTGCCTTACATGGTGATAAAACTTTATTTGCCTTACATGGTGATAAAACTTTATTTGCCTTACATGGTGATAACTCCATTATTTATTGATTATATTGATAAGGTATCGTAAATAAGGTTTTTGTTTATTCATAGATTTCTGTGATAGAACACTCAAGTGCTGACATTGAAAACTTTATTTGCCTCACAGGGTGATAAAACTTTATTTGCCTTACATGGTGATGAGATTTTATTTGCCTTACATGGTGATAAAACTTTATTTGCCTTACATGGTGATAAAACTTTATTTGCCTTACATGGTGATAACTCCATTATTTATTGATTATATTGATAAGGTATCGTAAATAAGGTTTTTGTTTATTCATAGATTTCTGTAATAAAACACTCAAGTGCTGACATTGAAAACTTTATTTGTCTTACAGGGTGATAAAACTTTATTTGCCTTACATGGTGATGAGATTTTATTTGCCTTACATGGTGATGAGATTTTATTTGCCTTACATGGTGATAAAACTTTATTTGCCTTACATGGTGATGAGATTTTATTTGCCTTACATGGTGATAAAACTTTATTTGCCTTACATGGTGATAAAACTTTATTTGCCTTACATGGTGATAACTCCATTATTTATTGATTATATTGATAAGGTATCGTAAATAAGGTTTTTGTTTATTCATAGATTTCTGTGATAGAACACTCAAGTGCTGACATTGAAAACTTTATTTGCCTTACAGGGTGATAAAACTTTATTTGCCTTACATGGTGATGAGATTTTATTTGCCTTACATGGTGATAAAACTTTATTTGCCTTACATGGTGATAAAACTTTATTTGCCTTACATGGTGATAACTCCATTATTTATTGATTATATTGATAAGGTATCGTAAATAAGGTTTTTGTTTATTCATAGATTTCTGTAATAAAACACTCAAGTGCTGACATTGAAAACTTTATTTGCCTTACATGGTGATAAAACTTTATTTGCCTTACATGGTGATAACTCCATTATTTATTGATTATATTGATAAGGTATCGTAAATAAGGTTTTTGTATATTTATAGATTTCTGTGATAAAACACTCAAGTGCTGACATTGAAAACTTTATTTGCCTTACACTGTGATAAAACTTTATTTGCCTTACAACGTAATAAAACTTTATTTGCCTTACAACGTAATAAAACTTTATCTGCCTTATATGGTGATACCAATTTTAAAAAGAAGCCATTTTATCAGAAATGAAAAAAGGATATTTCTGCCAAACCACTTCATAGTTTATAAATTTATTAAACTTAGTGCTGGTCGGATCCCTGACATCCCAGCTATAGATAGCTAGATAGATAATTGGACTATAGTCGAGAGCAACATTGAAGTTTTTTTTTTTTTCATTTTCTCTGCACAGAGATGTAGGGGAGGGTGCCACTCCTTTCCCTATATTGATCAACTTACCCTTGAAACTCACTGTATAATGTTAAGTGTATAGTAAAGAGACATCAAGTTCCATTTAAGTTTGTTGCAACCCTCTTGAGAGAAAAGTAATATCGATGCCCTCAATCAACAAGAAAAAGAAGCGAACATGATACCGTCCCTATCGAGGGGTTAATAACAGCTAGAATTAGCAATTTTTAGTTATGTGGGGTGTAAACAATTTGTAAGTTTGTAGAGATAAATGCGAACTTCCGCATGGAAATCAGTTTCTAAGCCATACAACACATGCCGGCATTTAAAATGGATTGAAGCGAATGTGATGCTGATAATTGTGATGATGATGATGATGATGATGGCTGTGACCGAACGGATCATGGGTAAGTCTAGTATGTATATATATAGGTAGGCAAATGAATACGTGTGTGTGTGTGTGTGTGTGAACAAGAAGTGACGTAGTATAGGTGGTTGTTGTTGTTGTCGTTGAAAGTTCCATTAGTGACTCTCGTAAATTGATAGCAGACGAGTGAAGTAGATGTTAATTTATACACACAATGGACACCCGAAAGGATTTCATTCTGATGAGTAGACACTATTGTTGCAGCATTCCTTTCTTACTAACAATAGCTAAAAAGAAGTTGAAAAAGATAATGAGTGCCATATACATCAATATATACAGTTATATATTTACATACATATATACATACCTATCTATACAGATATACCTATATATATATATATATATATATATATATATATATATATCATAGATATATATACATATCTGTTTATATATGAACATATATATATATAAAAACCACATTTACATATAAGTAGTGTATACACACATGTATATATATATATATATATTTATTTATAAATGTGTATGTATACATATATACTTATACACATCCATTTATACGCGAACGTATATTTTTACACCCACACACATATATGTCCACATTTAATTATAAGTAATGCATACAACCACACATATATATGGACATATGTATATAATTTTATCAATGAAATATATGTAGATTCATTTAGTTATATATCTATACATAGGTGTAAACACTTCTATCTATACATATAAGCATACACACACACTGTTATATGTATATATATACACACGTTTGTTTCTTACTATAATTTCTCTCTCAAAATATATATATATATATATATATATATATATACATTTCTCTTTATATAAATATATATGCACCCATTTTTACATATATATATATATATATATATATATATATATACATACACATTTCTATGTATGTATATATATATATATGGAAAATGAAAGAGGAAAGCCAAAAACTATGTGATTTATATATTCATCAACGTTTCGTCTTTATTGAAAGACTTCATCAGGATAAAGAAAACAGCATAGAAAAATCATACGGAATATTAATTTTGATTTGTCAGAAAGTGTCCAGACTTAGGGATGGCTGTAGACGCGAATAAGCAGAAAATGAAAATCATGATTTTGGTTATGGCGTTATCACCAGCAGTCTGTCTCATTCAAAGGACGCGAACATGAATGGGATGATGGCTTCGAATTATTAGCTTCAACATGTTTATTTTTAGCTGGGAAGTTTGTCTGGGTCAAAATACGTCATAGCCAAGCTTGGCTGACAGTAGATGTGGGGCAACGGAAAGGGGTGGAAGTATGTCTATATATTTACATATGCACACATTTATTTGTATATATATATATACACATAGTTATATATAGGGATATACACATGCATATATATATATATATATATATATATATATATATATATATATATATACGTACACAAACATTTATATATACATACATTATTACCTATATATCTATATCAATCAATCGATCAATTTTATCGGCAAAAAATAGTAACGTGCAACAAGCCATGTAAAAAGACAGAAGATATTGCATCTATATACCGTCTGAATGTTTGTCTAAGGCGACTTTAAACTGGGATATGGTAGGCACTATCACATACTTGCCCAAATGGATATAAATTTAAACATAAATATATATATATATATATATATATATATATATATATATATATATATATATAGAACAGTTTTTCATTATATTCCAATAACCATGGTTTGTTTTATTACTTTTATTTTTATTTTTTCTACATTTCCAAAAATATATATATTATATACTTATCCCATAATCTATTTCATTTATATATTTGTTGAAGTATTCACAGAAACCAGGATCAATACACGAACATGGCTTAGTAGTTCTATAGTAGGCGACACAAAACTGTTTTCTTTTCTCTCGTTAAGAGTTCATCCGGCTTACGTATGATGAACTCTTAATGGTTCTAGATAGCTTGCATACTTTAATACCACATAAATACATATATATAGACTCGACCGCCTATATCTTCATATATAAAAAGCATATATATATATATATACCTATGTACAGGGTAATCTCCTAAACTAATGAATGGATCATTATAAATTTTATAACTTAACTTTTAGGGGTTGCATATATATATATATATATATATATATATATTATATACATATTAAGTTTTTTTTTTTAACTGATCATTATACATTTTTGAAATATAGATTCTGGGCAATCAGGTTAGTAACATGGGCACATTATTTTTTTTGTTGTAAACTTTATCATTTAGGAGGTGTACGCTCTGAAACTCGCAACTGCTCCCTTAAAAACTTTCTAAATAAGTTAGATAGAAAAAAAATTGATAGAGAAAAGAATTGCTCAACATCAAATTTTTAGTTATATTAAGAAATACATTTTAAAAAATACTGGTGCACGTGAGTGTTAATAGTGTGTCTGTGCTTGGTAAAATCCTAAACCATTTAACTTATTATGAATTATGCGTTCTAGGCAACACGGTGGATAACGTGCACGTTTTTTTTTTTGTAAAATTTACCATTTAAGTTGTGCCACCCAAACGGTACCACACCCCAAAGAAAGAAAAAAAAAACATTAAAATTTACAACTAATGATATATTTATTGCTTATACCTGTTCTGGGACGGGTATTCTACTAGTCTCTCTCCATATTTCTCTCTCTCTCTCCCCCTTCTCTCTCTCTCTCTCTTCTCTCCATATATATATATATGTGTGTGTGTGTGTGTGTGTGTGTGGAAGGGAAGACATTGTTTAAGCAGTAAAGATATTATATTGTTAGCTTTGTAGAACAACTACAATGACTCTTGAGTTTGCCCCAGAAAATCAGAATGAAAATAGAAGTTCACGAATTTTTATGACAAAAGCCACAAAAAATGACTTTGTTTTTTCAACAAGGCTTTTGTACGAGCTGAGAGACGATGAATACAATGTTGAGATACAAGATTTAAAAAACCAAAACACAAAAAACACGAAAAACAAAAGAATTAAATTCTTCAAGAGAAATTAACCCTTCCCCCCCACCTTCCATCGTCTTCTCCCATACTTTTTCCTCCTTTTGCAAGTTTCTCTACTTCCCTTTCTTTCAATCTCTTTATTTATAGCTCAGTCAATCGATGTTTGTCCCGACCAACTTCGTTCAATCCATTTATGAACAACATACAACCAGTTAGTAATGGCTTTTAATCAACTGCAGGCACCAAGTTTAATATACTCGACTATAATATTTTTTGTACTATAATGAAGAGTTACTAACCAATTATAGTCTGCTTTTGTGATTTCTTGACAGAGTTTCGTCCCTTTCCGTAAACAGACATCATGCCACTAAATGTGTCTCAAATAATAAAATCAAAGGTGAATAAACAAAATTTGTTAAGTTTAATTTCCAAAATAGCTTTACTAGTGCTTATGTAGTTATCTATGGCTGGCAGATCTATCCGACGTTGCCCGGGCATGGATAACAAAATATCAAAGTTTTTAAAACGTGTATAACATCTTTATTTTAAAACCTCAACCTCCCTACCGCTCTCTGGGAACTGATTCAATATAATAAAAAGAAAGAAAGAAAAAGATAGCTGACTGATTGCTGTTTGACCTAATTTCAGTTTTTTGTTTTTTTTGAAAAGCGGTGATCATCACCGCCTGTTTCATTTTTTAACTGTCTTCTTTCCTTGAGATGTTGATAATTTAAAATGGGTTGTAAGGGCCTTTTGCCTGAACAGTAAAGGCGTATCCGTATCAATGAAACCATGGTACATCTCTGGGATCTATAATGTATAGTTTTTAGATAGATAATTATATATATATATATATATATATATATATATATATATATATAGGCAGAATTTTCTCTTTAAGAGAACTATCGTTAAACATGACAGACAACTTATGTCTGAATATCTTTTTGTTGCTCATTTCCAATAGCCGAATCAGGGTTTTTGTTCTGGTGGAGAATTGGCCGATGAATCTGCCGTAATCGTTGGTGTCTCAAGTACTTTCGAGTCCATCCGGCTCCATCTTCGAACAAATCAGATAAAGACCATGGAGTTGATATTAATAGGTAGTCGAAATCGTCAGCCAATTCCCCACCGAAACAAAGACTCTGATTCGGCTATTGGAAAGGATCCAGACAAAAATATCCATGCATAAGTTGTCTGTCATATTCAACGATATATATATATATATATATGGAAACATTGTTAAAATTAACAGAATTCGTCTGTTTAATTATACCTTTTTTTCAATTATTCTGATGGTCTTTTTTTGTATTAAAATCAAAAAAATTAATAAATGTACCATAGGTTTCACGAACGTTTTCGATTCTTCGTCGAATCATCTTCAGGTGTCAAAAGCAAATGCACAAAAAAGCTGGAGAAAGAAGAGAATTTTAAAAAGACGGTGGAGAAACACGCATAGAACGTTTTCCGCATTGTTCCAGGAAACCGCAAAGTATATATCTATCTATATATATATATATATATATATATATATATATATATATATATACACATACAAGAAGAATACCAGTTTCAGGACGAGTAAAATAAATTCCCCAACCAGAAATGTTTTGCACCACTTTTATGTCCCCTTACCAAGATTATATCTAACATATAAAGATACAAAAACTATGTCTGGAATCCTTATGTAATGGATTTTGATCAAAATTGCAATAAGTTTGATTCTAGAAAAGGTCTAAACTTTAAAACTCAAAGTCTTAGTAAGAAGTTGAAATTCAGAGAATCTTGCTTGATTAAAATTAATTCTCCAAACAGAACAGTTTTGCACCACTTTTATGTGCCCCGTACAAAGATTAAAATCAAGATATAATGATACTAAACCTTATGTCTAGAATCCTTAACCAATTTCGATCAAAACCCATTACATCATTTCGATTCTAAGAAAATGTCTAAAATTTTAGGCTTAAGTTTAAGGAGTCTTAAGAAATTGAAATTCAGTGAATCTGGCTTGATTTGTGTCTAATGACAATCGATCAAATTCAATGCAAATCTGAAATATATGAATTTTGAAATGGGAGGACGTGCCTAAAGAGCCTTTAAAATACTTCAAAGCAATTGCAATCGGGGAATATTTATTAATTGATGGCTAATATATATTGTTAAAATTTCACAAAATCGAAGATATCTGAATTTTCACAAAGGGCTTCGACCTCCCCCCCCCCCTTTGTCTTTTTTGCATAAAACTAAATAACACTAAATATATCCCACATTACGACCCTTTACGCCTTGCAGCTGGGTTGCAAATTCATAATGATCTGTTAATTAGTTTAAGAGATTACAGATATATAAAGACAAAACTCTTAAAATCTGAACAGAACCAAATCAAGACAAACTAATGTCTACTATCCTACTAAGTATAACTATATTATATAAATGACAATAAAACGTACCGAGTTTTAACAATTTCCTGCAGTTTCACAGTATCACCGAATATCAGACGTTCCTCGACAGACTTAAAGCGAAAAACTAAATCGGATGCCAGTTGGAGGCAGTTCTGATGATCGGTGATACCGTGAAACTGCAGCAATGTGTTAAAACTAAGTATAGTTTATTATCATTTATAAAAAATAATTATATATATATATATATATATATATATATACATGTCATATACATATGATATACATATATATAAATATATATATATACATGTCATATACATATAATTTATATATATATAAATATGTATTTATATATATATATATATATATATAAATATGTATTTATATATATATATATAAATATGTATTTATATATATATATATATAAATATGTATTTATATATATATATATATAAATATGTATTTATATATATATATAAATATGTATTTATATATATATATATAAATATGTATTTATATATATATATATAAATATGTATTTATATATATATATATATATATAAATATATATATTTATATATATATATAAATATATATATTTATATATATATATAAATATATATATATAAATATATATATATATAAATATATATATTTATATATATATATATAAATATATATATTTATATATATATATAAATATATATATTTATATATATATATAAATATATATATTTATATATATATATAAATATATTTATATATATATATATATATATATATATATAAATATATATACATAAATATATAAATATATATAAATAGATAAATATATATAAATATATATATAAATATATATATAAATATATATATAAATATATATAAATAGATAAATATATATATAAATATATATAAATAGATAAATATATATAAATATATATATAAATAGATATAAATATATATATATATATATATATATATAAATATATATATAAATATATATATAAATATATATATATAAAAATACACACACATACATATATGCATGCATACATACATACATCTATGAAACTGTACTGCTATATATAGGTATATAGATGAATTATAGATATGAAGCCAAAGCTTTATCTATGGTCTCAGTTAAATAATAAAACAGGAGACTAGGTTTGTTTAATGACCAAAAACAGAATAGCGAACATTTATTTGATTTTATTAGTTCGTGAAGTTGTTATCTTTTATGTTTCTCGCTTTTAGAGTTTCATTGGATCTGCTCCGATAGGTTAGGGTCACATGAATTTGGGAAATAGTTTACTTATCTTGCACTCTCGCTTGTGAAAGTTCATTGCACTTTTGGATAGTATGATCAGCACATCAAATAGACGTAATGTCTATCAAATTCAATATCTATTATCATAGTAAAGCTGAGTTAAGCAACGTTTGTTTCCCCAAGGCCTTATTTCTATATATTTTAATCACACAAAATACATTTTAAAATATCCCTTAGTTTTGGGATTGAGTTATGTTTTGAAAAAAATTGTTTTAATTAACAGTAATTTGTGATATACTAAACAAATCACCCATTTCTTATTAATTTCCTGTCTTTTACTCTCACTGCATATAGTTTGACACCCCCCCCCAATCTTATTTTCTGCAGTATCGCTTCTGTCACTGCCCCCAACACACACACACACACACGCACGCACGCACGCACGCACGCACTCTCTCACACATTCTCTTTCTCTCCCTCTCTCTCTCTCAACAATCAAATGTAATCAAACTAACTATAAGACAGATTGGAATAGTCTATAATAAAGAATAGGGGATATCACCACAAGTATTAGTACTATTTAATTCATAGCTGGAGAGAAAAAGAGGGATGAAGAAGGAGAGATAGAGAGAGAGACATATTGAGAACAGAAAGTGTAATTTTTAATTTTTATTTGTTTCAATTTAACTCGATTTGCAAACTCAGATTTTCCTAATTAAAACAATCTAACCCGACCTTAATAGGTGATCTAACGGGTCAAACTTTTTCTCGTATATATATATATATATATATATATATATATATGTGTGTGTGTGTGTACGGTGTTTTTTTCATAGTAAAACAATAGTATACACATACCTAACTTTCAAATAATGCCAATCTTTTAAATACACCTTTTTATTTATATATATATATATATATATATATATATATATATATATATATATATATATATATATATATTTATATATATATATATATAAATGGTGAAAAACTGTTCAGAGAATTAATTTTACCCGTCCTGGGGCGGGTATTCGTTTCTTCTCGTATATATATATATATATATATATATATATATATATATATATATATATGTCCCCTTACGAAGATAAAAATCAAGATATATTGATACTAAACCTTATGTTTACAATCCTTATTCCAATGTTGATCAGAATCCATTGCATTATTTTCATTCTCTAACATTTCTAAAATTTAAGGCTTGATCTTAAGAAATTGAAATTTAGGGAATCTTGCTTGATTAGTGTTTAATGACTATGGATCAAATTTAATGCAAATCTGAAATATTTGAAGGTTGTGTATATATTATGCTCCTTTAAAATACTCATAAAAAACTGAAATTTGGGGAATAGTTATTTATCTCTAATACCTAATGTTAATTTTCACAAAAATCGGATGGATCTGAAATTTCAAGAAGAGGTTCCATCCACTTTTACAACCGGGGGGGGGGGGGGGGGGGTTGTAAAAGTTGGTGAAACCTTGCATGAAAATAGATAAACCTAATTTTAGACCTCTCCTTACACCTAGAAGCTATGTTCCAAGATTCATAATGATCGGTTAATTAGTTTAGGAGTGAATCCTGTACGTACAAATATATAAACATATACACCTACCTAACATATATAGAAATATAATAATAATAACAAATCATTTTGTTAATTGCCTTCATCCAAAATGTTATGAACACTAAAGTAAATTGATATTTCTTTTTTATGTATGAGAAATTTTAATGGTGACTCACAACTTTATAATATCCTTACAGCCAAACGTCACCATTATATTCTTTTATTAACTTCCGGTTGAACGTCATACGTTTCTTCAAGAGTGTTTGCCCCTAAAATTTGAATTGCTGGTCCTGAATATTCCGGCTTGATTACCAAAACTCGCCGATGTTTTATGGCTCCGATAACCTATTCCAATCCAAGAAGTGAAAGAGATTACCAACCATGAAGAAGTCTTTGGAGGAAAAGAAAATGATCTATGAAGACGTGAATGGTCGAAGAGTTTCAACTTTGGCGGTTATCGAGCGCTAACTCAGTCTTGTGTATCTAATTTCATCTTGTCCACCATTGTGTAGTGCGGACAAAAGGAAAGTAAGGGCAGAATGGAAATAAAGAAAACTTATCCTTTTATTTCGGGAATCAGATTTGCATAACACTTCGGAGCAAAGGTTGAGCAAAAGGTTTCGGACAGAAGTACAACCATTGTTTGCTGTTTATGAAATAGTGACAAGATCATAATTTGAGACATGAAATGAATGGTGTTTTTCACTGCAAGGATAATGGTAAGAGAATCGGAGAATTGGGGGGATGTATTTTGAATCTTATAGATATAAGTAATAAATCGAATCGATTTCTAAGATATCTTCTTTTTTTCTCACTGGTACAAAGATTCTGATTATGGAATCTTTGAGTCATCATTATTCATCGCGTCTAATGTCCAAAGAAACTCCTACAATAAAATGATTCTTTAAGGAGCTTCCTTTTGTTAAGATCTCCATATTGCAGCCGATAGCTCTTTGGCCTTCCTCAAGTGTATAGCTAACTTTGCTAGAAATTTGCTTCTGAACTTGCGAGCGCCACGAAAGAATTCCGAATGTAACTAATCATTTTGATTGTAGTTATTACTTAGAACATAAGTTGTTGGTCCCTCGATTTATAAAATCGGAGGACTTATGTTTTGAGGCATGTCCATCCGTCCGTCCGTCCGTCCGGATTTTTCTCCTTCGCAACCATCCCTTGAATTTCTCTGAACTTTTGCATGAAGTTGTAACTTTGGTCAGGTTAGAAAGTGACATTCTCCGATTTTTGGCAAAAAATGACATTTTTTGCCCCATAACTTTTCATCCATCCATTCAATTTCTCTGAAACTTGGCCAAAATGTGGAGGCAGTTGTTCCTAATAGAAAATAAGTATCGCTGATTTTGGAAAAAATCTGGTTCGCGGCCCCAGGGGGGTCAAAAGCCCCATAAATGGCAAAAAATGACCCTTTTCTCCCATAACGTTTGATCCATCCATTCAATTTTTCTGAAACTTGGCCAAAATGTAGAGGCAATTGTTCTGGATATAAAATGAGCATCCTTGACCTCAGAAAAATTCTGGTTCGCACTCCCAGGGGGTCAAAAATGCCCCAAATTGCCCAAATTGCCCAAATTTATTGCATTTTACACTCGCCACATCGAATCACATACAGAGGGGGGATCACGCATGCGCGGCTTGTTATTTTAAAAATCTCTACTATGGAAAACCGAACACGTTTGTTAACAGTTGCATTCGGCATTCTTTCGTGGCGCTCGCAAGTTAAAATCAAAATGGTAAGCATATTAATCAGATCAGGCAGATCAGTTCTTGAGCGCAGGATCACAGTCTGTGAAATGCTGTACTCACGTAAGGTTAGAACTAAGATTTCTCTGGGGCATCTTCTGCAGCGGCAAGATTATAGAAATGATATAAGTATCATCGATCCATTGATACATAAACAAGGAACGGATCAAATGGTTCAGACATGCCTGGTTTAGAAGCCTAGAATTCAGAACTAGTATCGTTTAGAAAGTTATGACCTTCCATGTCCCTCTAGTAATGGGTTAAACCGCTTTTAGGTTTGTTTGTTTTGTTTTACGGTATATCAACCCTTTTTGGGTTAGTTAATTCCGAATACGGTCATTTTGATAAAAGTGTTTATGCTCCAAGTTCTCTGGTGCCCCCTCGACGTAAATACATTAGACCAACTCAGCAATCAGCTAAATCCCATCCATTCACTGTGGAGGTCCCCGGATGCCGTATCATACAGTATCTATCACTCTCGCTTCCATCACCCTCTCTCAGTTTTATTAGCTTTGTTAATAAACAAACTACAAAGCCCCTTTCACACAGAAAAGATGTTGCTATCCTCTCTATACTGTATCGTTATGTTGCTCATGATAGGTGCTCGACTGAGCTCCAATCCCCTCTCTGTAAAACATTCACAGCAAGAACCCGGCAAACTACAGCCAAACCAAAAAACTTTCCTTTCTCGCTCTCTTATTACCAAAAATCAAACGAAACTTCCATGAACAAAGTTTCTTTCCTAGAACATCCCATCTGTGGAAACAAGATACCACGAGGCTGCTTCCCAACCGACTATAACATGATCGTCATCAAGTCTAATATTAACAAATACTTGTTGAGCCGTCCTCTTTGATATTCAAATTCTGTTCATTTCACCCATTGGTTTGAATCGTCAGTGTGGCTTTCATCGTACAACTGACGATCTCTTTAATCATTATACTCGAGTGCCCCCACCTGGGGGGGGGGGGCCTTGGTAAGCGGTGACCCATTAGTAAAAAAAAAAAAAAAAAGAAAAAGAAAAGAATGAAACTCTTAAAATATTACACATTACTTCTTCGTGACTGAAGATAAAAAGAAAAATCGATGCAAGATGTTATCAATACGACCAGGAAAAAAACCAATCTTCAGTTAATATTTTAAAAATGATATTGATTAGTGCTTTATTTTTTGCTCGAGTTGAATATGTAAATTAGGAATCAATTTTTAAATGCACATCTCGGTTTTAGATCGGGTTTAACCTAATCCATTTTTGCCCTGATTCAAGATGACAGTTTCGAACATCCATTGCAGGATTTAGAATAAATCTCTTAAAATGGATGAAACGAATGGATTTATTAATTTAGATAAAACAAAGAAAGGATATTTTTAATCACAAAATCAGACCTCCGTGTATTGTATTTTTCTGAGTTCATCACGTACGTTTTTGATTTATATTAAAATCATTGGCAATGGTGCATTATAGTTAACAACCAAAAAAATTGAAAAAAAAAAACAAACAAATATCCAATAAATAACTGTTACCAAAAGCAATCAAAGTTACTTTTCTACCTACCTGCATAATTTTGTTAAGTTTTAAAGTGTTTTAAAGTGTTTTTTGTTTTTTAAATTTCAATGTAAGATTTCGTTCAAATTGCATATCGTTAGAGTCATATTCCAAAAATTGCTTTCTGGAAATCACTGAAGTTTGATTGATCGGGTTTTCGTCTTTTGTGTTGAAAGAAAAAATAAATATACAACAAATAACTGTTTCAAACGGAATAAAATTTACTTTTCTGCCTAATTGAACGGAGAAAATGACAACAAAAATTAAGGAAAGCCGGCGGCAGCCATTGTTTGATTATGACTAACGATATCTGATTTGAACGAAATCTTATATTAAAATAAAAAAAAACGCTTTGAAACACTATAAAGCATAACTAAAATATGCAGGTAGGTATAAAATAATTTTGATTGCCTTTGGTAACAGTTGTTTGTTGAATATTTGATTTTTTTGTCACTCCTTTTTTCGTTGTTATCTATAATGCACCATTGCCAAATCATTTTTAGAAAGTATTTTATATGTTAGAGTTATTTTTTAAGTTAATTTATTTTCCTAAGAATACAATTTTATGAAGAACTAGCTATCCGTTGACCGGAAGTCTTTGACTTTCATTTTTTAAAGATTTTTTTTTAAATACGCCGTTTGCATTATTTTACCAAAATTATTCTTTTTTTTTTTTCGTGAATAGGATTTTTACAACGAAATGTAATTATTACGGTATAGTTTTGTCATTAAATTGTTCCTATTTAATTGCCTACCCACGAGGGCAGGGTTAGACACAAGGTCGGTTTTTAATGTAGAAAAAAAATCCAGCTCCCCCAGAAATGGGGCACTCTGGATTGTAACAAAAATAAAAATTGTCTAAGTCTAGAAGAACTGAACAAGGACCAGAAAAGACTAAGAGAAGCATCAGAACAGATACTAGACTTTGCTCTGAGCCAAAAGGCCCAGGAATAAATTGTTAATTGAACCAAATTGTTATAAAGCTATAACCATTTTGGGCACTTCTGTAGTATATATGAAGCAGCAGATTTTCTGTCCTTCTACTGAAAATAAAGGGAGGTAATTCAACCGGAAGAGTTTTTTTTACAACATAAAAAAAAAATGCAAGACTGGTTTGTTTTTGGGTAACAATTAACAATTTCTTTTTTTTATTATATGAAGTAAAATAATTTTAAATAAAAAACCCTAACCCTAAACCCTAAACCCTAACCCTAAACTCTAACCCTAAACCCTAACCCTAACCTTAAGAAATCAGGTGGTGTGCCTGTAAAAAATCTATTGTTTTTTGCGGCTGGTTCATTAAATTACCAATGTCTCGAAGATTAATCTCATTTAACTCCATTTTCTAAATACTAAATTCAACTTCCGGTGAATCTGAATGAATGGTACTTGGAGAAAAAAAACGGAACTCTTCAATTTCGATTTCTTAATCGGCAGCTGCTTCATATATACTACAGAAGTGCCATATTTTTTTTAAGTGATACTGCTTTATACAACTATTGCGTGTAAATAACCTCCAAATCTTTCAATCTTTTAATACATGAGGATTTACTAATAATTTTGAATGTTAATAGAAAAATAAACAAGTGTTACTGTGTAACAAAAAGAATGTAAACACGGACTTCGATAACGTATATGAAGAGAATAGTTTATCCGCGCTCCATTACAGATTATAGGTAAAACAATAATGGCGGTCTCATCACTTCCGGCCGGAAGCCGCTTACAGCCTGGGAGAGTGTTCAGGGGGAGATCACTCGCATAGATTAACATTGAAGATGGGAACAAAAATTAT
The DNA here is from genome assembly GCA_963556195.1 of Sepiola atlantica. Taxonomy (NCBI): domain Eukaryota; kingdom Metazoa; phylum Mollusca; class Cephalopoda; order Sepiida; family Sepiolidae; genus Sepiola; species Sepiola atlantica. The sequence goes on from OY744540.1 coordinate 78,848,818, forward strand.
TTTCTATTCGACAGTTTTAATCCTTCCAAATTCCTTTCAAATTTTAATTAGTTCCTTCTTATTTTTCAATTATTTGTTTTAAAAAGATTAAAAATGACTGATTTGTTTAAAAGAAAATCGAAATGCATCTGTTGGATTTCATTTCGTAAGTTTTTTTTAAAGATGATTTTTTAAAAATCCGTTTTATTTTCTGCTGTTGCATTTTTTTATTTACATAAATATTCGCTTAATAATAAATAAAACAAATAATTCAAGAAGTCACGTAGTCTAGAAGGATTTCTCCTGCACTGACCGAAGACAGAAAAATGTCGTATCAGAACAGATACTACACTGTGCTCCTAGTAAAAATGCAGAGAAATTACTTAGGTTAGATGGATTGACAGTTGAATTGATTATAAAAAAGATTGAAAATAATGAAGTAATTTATTTGCTTACTTATGAGGACGGTTTATGACAAGCATTTGTTAGCATAGGATTTGAAGAGGACCATGTTGCAGCCCACAGGAAAGTTCTTGAAAAGACACTCTCTTTATAAAAAATTCTTTTCAGTGTTAGGCACACGGTGGAAGAACGGAAAGTTCTTTTCAGTTGTGATAGAAAGACGAGTTCATATTGTGAATGTCTTACACAGAGAAAGAAAGATTGAAGCTAAGTCGAGCACTTTTCTAGGAAGTGGTGGTCGCCTTAGAAGAAAGCAGACTTTATATACAACAGGATTGTCTGCTCTCAGATGACAACATATTCTTTCTTGAAACAAGTTGTTTTTAGTGTATGTGTATCACGGAATAAAATCAATACAAGTTTGAAAAATCAAGCGATGATTATAATCATTGTCATTAACAATTACACATACAATTATTGTATCTTCAAGTTATGCTTGCAATAGAAGAGAAAAGAATCTAGAGGAATAGATTCGGAAAGAAAATCGAACTAATTACTCCCGCCAAATCAACTCGGAATAATAATTGATGATTTCTTCAGTAATGTGAAATTGACTTAAACATTTTTTTTTAAGATTTTGCTTTTAAGAAGAATTTAAGTTAAAGTTTAATATGAAAAGGATTAAAAAACATATACAAGAACTAAAAGAATACTAAACTTTATATCTAGAATCCTTATTCCAATTTTGTTAAAAAAAACAAACATTGCATGGTTATAGTTTTGATTCTAAAAAATGTCTAAAATTTAAGGCTTAAGCTTAAGAGGTCTTAAAAAGAAATTGAAATTCAGGAAATCTTACTTATTTGGTGTCTAATGATTATTAATCAAATTCAATACAAATCTGAAATATTTAAATTTTCAAATGGAGGTTGTGTCGATATTATTTCCTCTAAAAACCTTTCTAAAATACTCCAAAGAAATTGAAATTAACGGAATATTTATTAATAAGGAGAGTAGAAAGTAAATTTTTGGTTTATTTTCGGCAGCCTCATAACTCTCGCTTCCCTTATTTCGTCCTTTAGTCCTCACATTCTATGAGCGATGTTTCTGACAAAGGAGGAATAATTGCTGTTTTCTAGGTCGGAATCTATCCATAACACTTATCGTTGGCTAGTTTGTGACCTTGAAGTAATATTTTTAGCCCCTTACATTAAGTGGCTTCATGCCTTGTCCGGAGCGATTTCCATTAAAAAAATTGATATCTAATGTCTACATTTAAAATTTCACAACACTTGGGGGTATTTAAATTTCCATGAAGGTCTTCTACCACCTCTTTGTTTTCTTTGCATAAAACTAAATTAAACTAAATATAGCCCATATTACCGACCTTTACGTTTAGGAGTGAATCGTATACATACAAATATATAGACATACCTAACATATATATATATATATATATATATATATATATATATATATTTATATATAAGTCAGGTTCATATTATATTCCAATAACCATGTTTTTATTTTATTTTTATTTTTTCACATTTCCCAAAAACAACATTTTTGAAAGATATATTTTTTACGGTCCGTTTCATTTGTCTTGTGCCTAACAACATTTTTATGTTAATATCGTCTCTGCAACATTACAAAATCATCAGAAAAATTCACAAAGAGTAAAAAGTTCTTGAATTAATGTGTCTTGAAAAAAAACTACACTATACAGTTGTTTCATTTTTGGGTGAAACCAAACAAAAAACAAAGTAAAGAGCAAACTCACACGTGGGGAAACACACTAATACGCCATTTTGAATTTGAGAAAAAATAAAAATAAAATAAAAACATGGTTATTGAAATATAATATGAACCTGACTTATATTTGCTCTGTTGTCACTAATTGACAATCATCGAGCTGAATCTTTTAAGGAGACTGCAAACTAAAAGGGCACTGATAGTATATGCTAATACATATATTGTCATTAATAATTATATATATATATATATATATATATATATATATATATATATATATATTAGTAGAATACCCGTCCCAGGACGGGTATAAGCAATAAATATTGCATTAGCTTGAAATTTAAATGTTTTTTCCTTTCTTTGGTGTGTATGGTATGGTTTCGGTATCTCCACTCTAAATGGTAAAGTTTACAAAAATAGTAATATGCCCACGTTGCCTAGAATACATAATTTCATAATTCATAATGATAAAGTTCAATAGTTTAGGAGTTTATCATAGACGTTCACTGATTCTTTTGAAAATGTATAACTTAATAGAACTCAAAATTTCATGTAGAGCAATTCTTTTCTCTATAAAATATTTTGTATCTAACTTACTTTGTAAAAAATGGGGGGGAGGGTGCGAGTTTGTGTGGGTGCTCCCCCTAAATAGTAAACTTAACAAAAAAAATAATAATGTGCCCATGTTACTCACCGTGTTGCCTAGAATACAAATTCCAAAATTTACAATGATTGGTTCATTAGTTTAGGAGTTTATCCTGTACAACGAAATATATATCAACATACATACATACTTAACTTTGCATAATTTTGGTTATTCGGACTACATTTCTGATCTTGAGTGTTATCATCACAACGTTTCGGCTGCTGTAACCTCCGGCCTTCTTCAGGTGTATCTCTTCGAACTCGGGAATATTTCTGTCGAACTCGGGAATCTGGTCGGAATTTCGAACGGAACCCTTTACTTAATCCACGGGAGTAGCATGACTGTGAGAAGTCTTCAGTAATTCGCAATTCTTCGTATCGCCCGCTTCAAGGATAGAACCTTCAAACTTTAGATGACTATCACTTGGAACTGAATTTGACTTAGTACTATACTCACTGCGCCATGGGTCCATGAGGTTACATCGGCCGAAACGTTGTGATGATAACACTCAAGATGAGAAATGTAGTCCAAATAACCAAAATTATGCAAATTATCAATTCTCATCTAAAAAATTCAGAAATATAATACCTAACTTATATATATATATATATATATATATATATATACAAATGTATTTATCAGTGAGAGCATACTTTGCCATGTATTTGTTGTTACAAATGTTTACAGATAAATATCAAAGTCCGCAGCCTTATCGCAGCGCATTGTTCTTCCCATTGAAAGATTCCACTTCCTTAAGCGTTGCTCAATAGGTTTCTCATATCTGTAAGCCGAAGATTTGGATTATTCTTAATTTCTTATTTCTCTTCTCCCCCCCCCCCTCTTCTTCTTCTTCCCTTTCGTTTTTTTTGTTTTTCGGTTTGTTTCAGCGAAAGCTGTATTGAATGGTAAAGTGCCCTTAGCGGCCATTCTTCTATGTGTGCTGCCACGTTGAATAAGCCCCTTCTTTGCATGGGTTCTGCCAGTGACACATTTCCATTCACACCCCACGAACATGGCATGAATACTGGCGAAAAAAGAGCAACATGCACCAAAAGAACAAACAAAAAAAAAACATGTCTGCAAAAACATGAAAACTCAATGGAGTCTTTCTTATTCGAGAAGCAATCGATGTGGCAGTGCAAAGATTTTCTCTAACATTTGGGAACAAATCTCCCACCAAGTATTCATAGAAATAAAAATGAAGGAAGTGTTATCAAGAACTGTAGCCTGATTACACACACACACACACGCTTGTTTTTTTTATTTAACATACAGCGCTTCATTTTCGTGGATACACGTGTTTGCATAGGCAAATACTGTGTTTAATCAATGGTATATAATTATCTATGGATTGGAAACAGAAAATAACTTATAATATGTATATATATATATATATATATATATATTACTATTTCATGTATCCACATTTTATAAGGAGATATAACTTTTTATGTATCAATTTTCAGTATTTACTTCAACAGTGCTCGATAAGTGAGTAGAGCTTGGTAGTAAGCTATGAAAATATATTTATGGCAATTAAGCTACACAGAGGCTTTTGCGTTTAATCCCCGAGGGGAATCGTCATGCATTTTAGCCTGAGTGTAGCTTAATTGTCATAAATATATTTTCATAACTTACTCTCTCTCTCTCTATATATATATATATATATATATATATATATATATATATATAGAGAGAGAGAGAGAGAGAGAGAGAGAGAGAATTTATTTGAAAACTATATGTTACATATTTCAGAATCGTACCGCGGTTTCATCCAGATGGGTTCACTTTTTAAATTAAAAACAAAAGTCTTTACCCAAGGGGCTCGTCAGCATACTGAAATGAGGTCAAAACACAATGGGAAATGGCGTTTTGACCTCATTTCAGTACGCTGACGAGTCACTTGTGTGAAGACTTTTTAAAATAATTTAAAAAGTCAATTGATTCGGAAACACTTCCATTGTCTTCCCCGGTGAATTTTACATGATAATACACTTTTAGATTTTATAAACCTTCTCTGACATTTCTTTCTATAAGGAAAACACAAACATCACACACACATACACCGAGATTTATAGATATAGATATATATTTAAAGAAAAGTTTTAGTTGAAGAACTCGAACCATTGCTATATCTCAACCAGATTGCATAACACAACTTTTACAATTAAATAAGCTATTATGAATCTTTAAGATATAGCAAATACTGCAAATAGACTTAAGCTCAATGTCAAACAGAGCTTATATATTTGAATTCAGAAGAATAGAAAATTTACGACTTCATTACTATTTTGTAAATCAACGCTCTACAATGTTTATCGATGTTTACACATGTTTCAGAAAATCTTTATTATCAATAAAAACTATAATAAATATAATAATATAGGGTTTGTGTAGCAGACGTTACTACCGGCCAAGTGGATATTTATTGCAACTTCTTCTCTTTCTCAATGTTAAGCAAATCCTTCTTCGTCTCGGAGATAGAAGAAGAGGTTATCTTGTAAAAACACGTTGGCCGAAGATTCCGGCCAATCAGGGATCAACAGTTCAGCTTGATCACGCGTGACTTGATCCCTTTTTTCGCTCTTTTTCTCTTCCGATTTTCGGCGAGCAGGCACTGAGGAGATCGTCGTCCACGCTCCCCCCCCCCCCGTTCGACCGAGAAGGTGGGGGAGGCATAAGTCAAAGAGAAGGTAACATCTTCCATTTCTCATCTTCAACAGGAACAAAGAACTTTACCCAAACACATACACATTACAATGGCCACAAAAATCACTTTACATCAAACATGCTCGCATATACGCATTCATACAAACACGAACTTAAACAAACCGAACATTTCACTAAATTGTTTCACTCCTTAAATATGAACTCAAGCATTCTCTGTAACTGATAGTTTTACAAAATGTCTGATCCAAATAAACAGTTTTGTTTAATATAAATGTTTTACTCTAATTGTTGGTTTTACTAAATACTATTCTTGTGTGTAGCTTTATTATTCTTTCGCTTTCTTTCCAATATAATTTTCGATATAATAATAATGTTTTATTTTCTTCCCTTTTGTTTGGTTTATTCTGTTAATTTTATCCACACGTGGTGGGGCCACCTCGAACAACGGGAATGATATGCCGCCATAAAGGCATCTCTCATAACCTTCGTCCGGCCGGTCGGCCAGCCATCGCCACAGTAGTTTACCCTTTTGTTCAGACTAAAGGACAAAATAAGGGAAGCGAGAGTTACAGTTACGAGGTTGCCGAAATTAAACCCAAGTTAGTCACTTTCTACTCTCCTGTTAATTCACAATTACAACAATATCTAAATTAATTCCAATAGATATAAGCAGCTTGAATATACAAAACCGCATCTTTTGACACCTTTTAAGCTCCTACCTAAATAATTTTTTTCAGATGTCAATACATAACTCGTTTCTACCAAACAAAGAATGTCTAATCTGAGAATTGAGACTAAGAGCTTAATCAGTAGGGAGCCATTTTGGGGATGAAAAGAAAATAACCTTTCCGACAAGATTTCACTCGGAGGCTTTCGGTTCTATTTGATCAGCAAAAAATGTCACAGAGCGTATTTCTTTTTAGACTTTTCCCCGCTGACTTCATTTATCGGATACTTCCAAAAATTCAATAGTTTTGTATTAAGATTTCAGAAATATCCTCGATTAGTGGCTCCTCCAAAAAAGAAATGTTGACTATCTTCGGTTTAGAAATGAACCAGGATACTCAACTTTGGCCTATGAATTATAATTCCATCCACAAACTTCAAGATTTCAAAAAGGACTTTCGAATTTCCTGCGGCCACAAAGAAATTAGTGGCGGTGCCATTTTTATATATAACTAGATGTACCCATGACTCGTCGAATCACGACCACTGTCACTATGTTTTCCTCTTTGATTTCATTAGACAATTCATAAAGTGTGACATATCTGTTAAGAGTTTGAATTACCTACTAGACACGATCCTCGAGTGTCTTCGGTCTCTCTATACAAGGGTTTATCAAGACAACCTGACATGAGCATAATTCCTCCTACAAGTAAATCATCATCATCATCATCATCATCATCTCTCTCTCATATATATATATATATATATTGTTACACTGGCTGTTCTTACACGGGAGAAACTGGACAGGTTGTCACTATAAATAGTGTGAGTCACCAGAGACACAGAGAAGACAAAGCACAGTCTTGTAACTGTCTAGCCAAGTTCTAGTCACTTTCTTACTTTGTTAATACACTTGTTAAACCAACCCTCGACTTGACTTCCTTTATTTATTATTTACTGTTGGACAACTTCACAACATATATATATATTACTATTTCATGTATCCACATGAAATTTTATAAGGAGATATAATTTTTTATGTATCAATTTCCAGTATTTACTTCAACAGTGCTTGATACGTAAGTAGAGCTAGGTAGTAAGCTATGAAAATATATTTATGGCAATTAAGCTACACAGAGGCTCCCGCGTTTCATCTCAAGAGGGAATCTTCAGGCTAAAATGCATTACAGGAGAGAGACAATAAAGAAAAAGAGATAATATTTCTTTTTTTCTGAATACACTTCTCATTTCTTGATATCAACAAATTTTTCAAGCTTCATTTCACTTAGTTTGAATTTTAGCCTGAAGATACCCCCCGGGGATGAAACGCGGGAGCCTCTGTGTAGCTTAATTGCAATATATATATATATATATATATATATATATATATATATATATATATATATATATATATATACGGATAATCAAGTGATGGAATAGATAATATCAGCATAGTTTACAAGTTTATTATATTATATATATATTATTATATTTATCTAGTGTTCAAGCAATGTTACAAATACAAATTGGCCTTTGAACCATGGCTTTTCAAAGATAAAGCTCTTATCGTCAGAAGGGCTGACTAATAACGATTGAATATTAATTATTGGAGGTAAATATCTTGAAAATGCAAAAATGAAAAATAATTTCAAAAAAACATAAGAAAAAAATGTTTCAGTATATTTTTCGCATTTTCAAGATATCTACCTCCAATAATTAATATTCAATTGTTATTGGTCAGCCCTTCTGACAATAAGAGCGTAATCTTTGATAAAACATGGTTTAAAGGCCATTTTGTATTCATATTCCTTGCTTTAAAACTTGATGAGTTAATAAACTTGTAAACTATGCAAATTTTATCTATTTCATAACTTCTTTATCCGTATATAAATGCTCTATCTACTATATTGCGCTTAACTCTATCTTGATAGGATTTAATATAACTTTTGATTTTTATATTATTCATATATATATATATATATATATATATGTATATATGTGTGTATGTGTGTGTGTGTATGTACGGATAATCAAGTGATGAAATAGATAATTTCTGCATAGTTTACAAGTTTATTAATTCATCAAATGTTCAGCAAGGAATACAAATACAAATTGGCCTTTGAACCATGGCTTTTCAAAGATATTTAAATATAATTTTTGATTTTTATATTATTCATTTATATTTATATATATATATATATATATATATATATATATATATATATATATATATATATATATATATAATTAACATTAACATTGAATACTTTTCACTTCATCGATTATTGACACATTTCGCGACTGGATAACTTTGTCAGCTCCTTCAATTTCTCGTATATGGACTGCTGTTTATAACTTGGAGTAATCCTCGGTCAACCCTCTGAATGTCTTTCCTGATTATGTTTTTCAATTTGTATGACCTGGATGGATTGTATAGATTCAACAAAAAGTGTGTTTTTGGGTTGATATATTTGATGTTATGTATTTTTATGTATTTGTGTATATAATTTTATATATTTTCAAAGCTTAATTGTATTACCTGTAGTAGTATAACTGCGGTAATGATCCTCTGAAGAGAAGAATTATCTTTGAAAACTCATGAGCTAAGGACTTAAGGATACTTTGCTTGAACTTTGAATTCTAATAAAATTTGATTGACACCTTATTTTATTACTTCATTTTATATTATAATATAATATAACACGCTAAGGCAATTTCATGTTCGCATATATGTTATCAGTCTCCAACCCTTTTTTTGAAAGATGGTATCGCCCGATCGCCAAAGATGCAATGAAAAACAAAAGTAAATTTTTAAATTTCATCTGATGTGCTGATGTGTCGAACATTAAACTGAAACTAAACTACACTTTCTTGACGTTCGGGCTTTCTGTCCAAAGATAGTGCAATAATATTGTGGGGTCAGCGTTCACATCGGACGTCGATAGAATGAAAATACATCACAAACTCCAACAAGGGTTTTGGAGATAGACCCCCATATAGAGATAATTTCTGAAATTACATCAACCAGAGTAGTTAGATAAGTATGTTTCAGTTTGAAGAAATATGGTGCAATAATATTGTGGGATTTGCGTTTGCTTCGGACATCTGTAGAATGTGAATATGTTTAAGTACGACAATAATATAAAAGAGATGAAGGATACACCTGTAGAATTTCAACGTGTCCTATATATATATATATATATATATATATATATATATATATATATATATATAAGACAAGTTTATTTTATATTCCAGTAATCATGGTTTTTATTTTCAATTTTTATTTTTTCACATTTTCAAAAAACATAACATTTCTGTGAGATGTATTTTTACGACTCGTTTCCCTGGAGATGAGCCAACCAACATTATTATATCAATATCGGCTCTGATCATCAGAAAAATCCCCAAAGAATAAAAGTTCTCAAATTGAAAAGTCTTGAAAATACCTACACCCCACCGCGGGTCATTGTGGGCAAAAAGAAAGAAAAAAACAAAGAAAGAAAAAAGAAAGAAACCTTCACATGAGGAAAGAATCTCCTTAGGATACTATTTTGAATTTTTTTGGTACAAAAAAATATGCGGACATTCGAGAATTTTTAATTCAGTGATATTCCTTAATATAGTTATTTAATTTTATCATTTATTTATAAAAAGTTTTAATTCACAAGAGGGTAATTTTAATTGCCTAAAATTACTTCATTTAACTTGCAAATGCCTATTTATCTCCTTTGAATGCGAAACTAAGTGTAGAGCTAATCTCTTGTCTAATTTATATATGCTCTGTTGTTACTGGTTGACAATCATCGAGTTGAATTATTTTTAAAGAGAATACTAATTAAAAAGTACTGATAACATATGCTAATACATATATTGTCACATATATATATATATATATATATATATATATATATATATATATATATATATATATATATATATAAATGGTTAATTCATCGTTTCACAGCCAAAATGGCAGACAATGAATCGGCTACAATTTTCTGATTTTTTTCCGTCCTCACAAATAAGTAAACACAAATAAATTGTTTTAGACTAATTTCCCAATTGGATTTCTTTTCAAATTATTTAAAGTACATTTGAAATTATTCCAAAACAATTTATTTGGGTTTACTTACTCATTTGTGAGGTTTGAAATTAGCAGACGGTTCATTACCCGCTATTTTGGCCGCAAAATGATATATATATATATATATATATATATATATATATATATATATATATATATATATATATATATATTGCAGAAGAGAGACAATAAAGAAAAAGATAATATTTCTTTTTTCTGAATACACTTTTCATTTCTTGATATCAACAAATTTTTCAAGCTTCATTTCACTTAGTTTGAATCATATTTATATTGTGAGCCACTTAATTTTTGCCCCTGTCACCTTACGTCATATATTTGTCAATATAGCGAAATTGACAAGTAAAACTCTGGCCTGCCCTATCAGGGTCAGGAGTGTTTAGTCAGTCGGGAGAAAAATTTATGATAAGGCAAAAGAAAGAAAACCCAAATAAATCAATCTTGAAATGCTGAATGGTATTCAAATCATTCATCATACTTAGAGTCAATGATTTTGAGGTTTTCGTTTCGTTGCAAATAGCTTAACAAAGAGATCAGCTCAGAAATATGGCAGCCATTTTGACTTTTTTTTTATGTCCTAACACAATTTGTGTTCACAATAGTTTTTCTTATTTCGTTTTAATTAAAATGTTTTTAGTTTTTATTTTCTGTACAACTTTAGCATAATAGTCAGCCAATACGTACCATAATCCTTGGTGAATTTAATTAGCTGCAATGTCTAATATCGTGAAAGCATTGGGGAAACGAACTAACACAATTGCTCTTGTAACAATATTAAAAAAACATTAGCTTGTTGTGCTTTTCCAATCAATTTCACATTCGGTTATTTTAAGCAATTTTTAAAATGTTTTTTTTTATATATATGAAAATTTTAAAGGTTAAGCTTCTAGAAATCCTGGGTGAAAAGGTTAAGCTTATAGAAATCCTCGGTTAGAAAGGTCAACTTCTAGAAATCCTGGGTTATAAAGATCAAGCTTCTAGAAATCCTAGGTTATAAAGGTCAAGCTTCTAGAAATCCTGAATGAGAAAGCTACAGCTTCTAGAAATCCGAGGTGATAAAGCTAAAGCTTCTAGAAATCCTCGGTTAGAAAGGTCAACTTCTAGAAATCCTGGGTTATAAAGATCAAGCTTCTAGAAATCCTGGGTTATAAAGGTCAAGCTTCTAGAAATCCTGAATGAGAAAGCTACAGCTTCTAGAAATCCGAGGTGATAAAGCTAAAGCTTCTAGAAATCCGAGGTTAGAAAGGTGAAGTTTCTAGAAATCCTGGGATATAAGGGTCAAGCTTCTAGAAATCCTGGGTGAGAAAGCTAAAGTTTCTAGAAATCTTTGTTAAGAAAGGTAAATCTTCTAGAAATCCTGGTTTAGAAAGGTGAAGCTTCTAGAAATCCTGAGTGAGAAAGCTAAAGCTTCTAGAAATCCTGGGTGAGAAAGCTAAAGCTTCTAGAAATCCTGGGTGAGAAAGCTAAAGGTTCTAGAAATCCTGGGTGAGAAAGCTAGAGTTTCTAGAAATCCTGGGTGAGAAAGCTAGAGTTTCTAGAAATCTTGGGTGAGAAAGCTAAAGTTTCTAGAAATCCTGGGTGAGAAAGTTAAAGCTTCTAGAAATCCTGGGTGAGAAAGCTAAAGTTTCTAGAAATCCTTGGTTAGAAAAGTTAAGTTTCTAGAAATTTTGGGTTAGAAAGGTTGTTTCTAGAAATCACTGGTTAAAAACGGTTAAGTTTGTAGAAATCCCTAGTTAGAAAAGTTAAGCTTCTAGAAATCCCGGGTTCTGTAAATATTTTAGTTTTCTTTATGAAGTTTTCTGTCACTACAAGAGTTTTGTATATTTTGTTGTGATATTTTTGCTCATTTTTTCTATTTACTTCTGGAACCAAGAATACGTAAACTTTTTGTTTTGCTTAAGATTAATTGAATTAACAAATTTATTATCTCTCACTTTTCGTTACATAATGTTTTACACTTTTTACATTTGTATAATGAAGAAGCCCTGAAAACTATTTTCCATTGGATAAGTTCAGTGTTTGGGACCATCAATTATTAATAACGAGCTGAACTTACACGGCGTTGCTCGGGACTCTTTTTTACTTTCATTTTTCCCACTTTTGTCTTTTCTCTAAGAAAACGTTTACAGATTTGGAAAGATTATTCAATGAAAGATATGTTTGTTTTTTAAATCGTGTTTACAATAAAATCGACCGGTCATCTTTAAATCTCATAAATTTGAACATTGTGTAAACACGCATGGAACTCAAAGTGATGGGTCTAACATGGTGAGAAAACTATTAGTATATAAACATATATATATAAAAACTTTTTTTTTTACTTACATAACTGTAGTCGCGTTTCAGCGATTACGCTTCATCTAAGCTCAAGGATAATTATTTTTGAGCCCCGATGAAGCATAATCGTGGAAACGCGACTGCAGTTATGTAAGCCAAATTAAATGTTTATAAAGCTCTGCATAGTATTGAGAACTTTTGAAAAAAATATTGGTTTTAAGTTCATTTCATTTCAACACTACAAACTTAAGGATCGGATCGCATGGAAAGCAGGCATGAGACGTTGCCTGGTGTTGGCCACCCTGGAGTACGGGACACGAGCAACACCTTAAATACCAAAACCGGATTATGATTAACGATGATGATGAAATACATATAATCTTGTTTAATTATATATATATATATATATATATATATATATATATATATATATATGTATTGTAAAATGTTTTATTCAAACACTTTTTCTAGTTTTTCCTATGTTCGAGAAAGATAAAATCTTTACCGAAGCTCTATATGAGGCCCTCTTCCACATTAAACAAATGTCTATCCTTATATATATATATATATATATATATATATATATATATATATATATATACGTACATATATATAAATACATTGAGATATTTTCTAACAAAGGCAAGGTTTCGTATCAAACAAAGTTAGTATTTCTTTTTAAAAATAAAGTTGTTTCCTCATAGCAGAAAAATCGGTACATTAGTTATTATGGACAAATTAATCTTCAGATTTACCGAAAAAACCAACTTACTTCGGATATTTTTCCCACAATTAACGCGGTGAAGAAACATCACCATTTTTCAACAGTACCGTAAAAACGTCTAATATCCATTGAGCTTAACACTTGAGTTTGACGACATAACCATAATTATATAATATATATATATATATATATATATATATATATATATATATTAGCAGGACCTGTGTCCCGGCACTGCCCAGAAAAATTGAGGAATCCAAAAAACTACTGCTCTCATCCCTGAGTCCCTATAACGTTTGTTTAAGTTGTAAATTACTAGCCATTATAATAAAAAATACAACTCAACAGTAAAGACATATTTGTAAAGACACCAAGACTAACACCGCCTGGAGATAATTTAGTGAATCAAATCGAAAGTACTCACGAAACAGGGAAGAAAATGGAACAAAAAACCCACGGAACTTACATACACCAATTTGACCGAAACACTAAATGGACAATTTAGAAAATTGAAAAAATAAAAAATTTCTCATGAAGCAAAAACACTCCATGTTATTTTATAACGTTTACCTAAATGAAAATATGCTGCCTAAATACACATATATATATATATATATATATATATATATATATATACACGCACACAATGTATAAAATATCAACTTAGAACTGAGAAGATATTATATTAAGTGTCGCTGCCATTTTTATATTGACCATTATAGTTACAACTGCATTCCTGGTTTTATCCTGTTCTCTTGAGGAATAGCATGCTTTATTATGTAAGTATATATATATATATATATATATATATATATATATATATATATATATATATATATGTGTGTGTGTGTGTGTGTGTGATATAGATCTATATGTATGCAGGATGCTAATCTGGTTCTTGATGAGAAATGTTTGGAGGCTGCTGGTCTAAGGCTTTGCAGAATTTATTGACTGGCTCTGTCTAAATTAATCCTTGTAGGTGAGTTAAATGATGAGCACTGAAATGATCGAGATGAGGAGGCGGAGGATGAGGGGAGCGGTGAGAGGAAAGAAATAAAGCAATATCCAATCAAATAGCTGCAACCAAATAACTCTCAAGTAGGGAACTACATTGTCTCAGTGTCTTCTCTTAATGGTGACTGGCAGATAAGACAAAGGAAGTTTCTAGACTTTGCGAGAAAGAGAGAGAGAGAGATAAAGAGAGATAGAGAGAGAAATAAATATATATATATAGAGAGAGAGATAGAAAGAGATAGAAAGAGACATAGATAGAGGGTAAGACAGAGAGAAAGAAAGAGAGAGAGAGAGAGCGTGTGTGTGGAAGATCTTGAATTTAAAACTAAATGACAAACCGTCAAAGAAGGATTAAAAGTAAGAGTCTTACTTTCGCCTCGGTGGTGATGGCGGGGGGGAGTAGGGCCGAGAAATCTGACGCGTGCAGCAAACACATTCAAAACCAACCATTTAAGATGCTACTAGTTGTGAGAGTCATCGACGTTGGAGGAAGAAGGGAAGAACTCCAAGATGAAGACGGTTTTTTTTTGCTTCCTGTCTTCTTACGTACGAGTTACAGGCTAGAAATTAGAAAGAAGAGAGAATGTATAAGCCTTTTGGAGTTTTTTTCTTTTTCTGTTTGGTTTTCAACAAAAAAATAGACTCTTTTGTTTTCGTTTATATGGTTTACGGCATATCAATCCTTTTAATGCCCAATCAGGTTATTTTGGTAAAAATTTTGATGATTCAAGTTCTTTATATGTTCAAACCGATTTTTGCTGATTGGGCAATTCCCTCTATTTAAAAAGATGTGGTTTGTGATAACGTACGTACGAACATGAAATTGCCTTAACATATTATTATATAGATAACTGTATACGTCTATGTCTAAGTAAAAAAGAAAACGTTAATTTAGGTCACTATCGAATTGACGCTTTTTGGTGAGAACGTTGATCAAAATAATTGCAGCGAAAACAATACCTAATGCAAACAATTCATCTTATACGATTAATTAAACACACTGTTATTTTATTCAAGTCGAAAGTGAAATTAAGGGTTCATACCTTCTCTTACGCTATCAGTGCATAAATGACCCCAATAAATGATTTAAATTGAGCACAGACAATTCCATGATACATAAAAACAAAAATGGATTAACTGTAGTCGAAGGCAACCCAAAGGCTCCCTTTTCATTGGCTACTATACCGAGATGTCAGGGAGGGCGCCACTCTTTTGCTTGGATTGCCTCATTTACCTTTAATCTCCATCGTGTTTATCAACGTGCCATTAAGTATCATTTTTTGAATGTTTGATATTACTTGACCGAGGATTGAACCCCGGTCTCCTGGCCCATTAGCGAACACTTTAACCATGTGACCCTAAAAAATGCGACACACTGATGGAATCGTTAATAACATCTAAAATTCTTTTATGCAATCCAACTATATTTAGTATAAATTAACTTCAGTCTATGCCTGACTTGTCCACCAAGTTTCAGTCATGAATGTCTAACAGTCTTTGTGTTATCGTCGTTCAATGATACGTTTCAAATATGCACACCTGAACATAGTTGATTTGTTTTACGGCATATCAACCCTTTTCGGGTTATTTAATGCCGAATTCAGTCATTTTTGTAAAAGTTTTTATGCTTTAAGTTTTTAATATCTTCAAATATTTATCAAGAAAGAGGAAAAATGTTTTTAATTTGAGCTTTGCAAAACAGGATTAAGTTTTGTAAAGGGAAAAGAAGAAAAAGAATAACATCAATGTTTGGTGCATTTTAGTGAGTGTTAATGTAATAACGGTCTTAATTTTTAAGTGATAATAAATAAGGTTGATAAATTAAGAAATTACGACTAATAAATATTCAGTGTTTGCTTAAAATCAATAGTTAAATCATTACAAATCTGTTATATTAAATATAAGAAAGCAAATAAATCGATTGGAAATTGCAACTAAATTTTTATCAGAACACAAAACAATATGTGCACGAAATTTTAAATGTCAATGTGCCAAACATGTCTCCTTTAGAAGATTAAAATTAATAGGTAATGCTATTAAATCTTATGTCTAGATTCCTTATTCCAATTTTGATAAAAATCCATGACATGATTTTGATTCAAGAAAATGTATCAAATTTGTGGCTTGAAATAAGGTTTCACTCTAATTATAGTCTGTCACTTTTTTTTTTAATGGAAATCGCTCCAGACAAGGCATGAAGCCACTTGATGTAAGAAGCTAAAAAAAAACTACTTCAAGGTCAAAAAACAAGCGAACGGTAAGTGTTAGATGGATAGATTCCGACCCAGAAAACAGCAATTCTTCCCCCTTTGTCAGAAACATCACTCATAGAATGTAAAGACTAAATATTAATAATGTATAGGTTCATTTTTTGTTTGTACCATGTTTTACTACTGAAACATCTTAATAACCAAAATGCTAATAAACTGGAGAGACAAAGGATCGGGGAGGGAAGGGAAGGGCTGCGGAACATGAGTGAGAAATTCAAAAAGTTGAAAATAAAAAAATAAAAACGAGCAAATTATTGTGAACACATTTTTTGGTACTCTCATAGCTGGCGCACCATGTTTCCGTTCGGGCAGGTCTAAGAAGCGCCCGAGAGTTGACGAAACTATTAACCGAGAAACATTTGCTTATAAACAGTTTGCGTGCGTGGTCCCCCACTGTATGTGACTCGATGTAGCGAGTGTAAAATGCAATAAATTTGGGCAATTTGGGGCATTTTTGACTCCCTGGGGCGCGAACCAAAATTTTTCTGAGGTCAAGGATGCTCATTTTATATCCAGAACAATTGCCCCTACATTTTGGCCAAGTTTCAGAAAAATTAAATGGATGGATCAAACGTTATGGGAGAAAAGGGTCATTTTTTGCCATTTTAGGGGGCTTTTGACCCCCTGGTGGAGCGAACCAGATGTTTTGCAAGGCCAGCGATACTTATTTTCTATTAGGAACAACTGCCTCCACATTTTGGCCAAGTTTCAGAGAAATTGAATGGATGGATGAAAAGTTATGGGGCAAAAAATGTCATTTTTTGCCATTTCGGGGCCTTTTGAACCCCTGGGGGGCTAACCAGATTTTTTCAAAAATCGGAGAATGTCACTTTCTAACCTGACCAAAGTTACAACTTCATGCAAAATTTCAGAGAAATTCAATGGATGGTTGCGGAGAAAAATCCGGACGGACATGCCTCAAAACATAAGTCCCCCGATTTTATAAATCGGGGGACCAATAAAAAGCGTCCATTCAATCTACACGATTAGCAATGAAAATACTATTTCAAAGGTAATCGTGACAAACCGGATGCATGTAAAATCTTATCCTATAAGAGGTTTTTCAAATCCTCTGAGGACAGACAATCTTATTTGCGAGGAAATAGTTGAAGGAGAAAAACTCGAGAGCATCGCTGTAGCTGTGGCTGCTCTTGTGGCTTTTATATCAAAATCAGTCCATCATCTTCACAGTGATTCAATAATCAATTTTCAATCAATAATTTGATAATAGATGGTTTTTCTGTTTAACATTCTTTTATCCAGATGTCAAAAGAAGAGGCCGCAGCAACAGCAGACATCTTTTACTTCAATTGCTATCTAAAATATCCTTAATAAAAACGAAAACAGATAAAGAATATAAAGTTCTCTGAAGATTGAAATTCAGATATGAAGACTTAGGAAATCTTTAATTATTTCTGTTTCCTAGGTTGTCTAAAAGTGTATTTTGAAATTAATTATTTTAACATTATTTCTGAATTCATCCATCAATTAAAATATGATAGATTGATAAACATCATATCAGCGTCAGTAGTTTTATGATGTGTCTATTCACACTGACAGTTTTATAAAATGCCCATTCTTACTGGCAGTTTTATAGAAATGTCCATTCTTAATGGCAGTTTTATAGAAATGTCCATTTACACTGACAGTTTTATAGAAATGTCCATTTACACTGACAGTTTTATAGAAATGTCCATTTACACTGACAGTTTTATGAAATGTCCATTCTTACTGGCAGTTTTATAGAAATGTCCATTCTTACTGGCAGTTTTATAGAAATGTCCATTTACACTGACAGTTTTATAGAAATGTCCATTTACACTGACAGTTTTATAGAAATGTCCATTTACACTGACAGTTTTATAGAAATGTCCATTCTTACTGGCAGTTTTATAGAAATGTCCATTCTTACTGGCAGTTTTATAGAAATGTCCATTCTTACTGGCAGTTTTATAGAAATGTCCATTCTTACTGGCAGTTTTATAGAAATGTCCATTCTTACTGGCAGTTTTATAGAAATGTCCATTCTTACTGGCAGTTTTATAGTAATGTCCATTCTTACTGGCAGTTTTATAGAAATGTCCATTCTCAGTGGCAGTTTTATAAAATGTCCATTTACACTCACAGTTTTATGAAATGCCCATTTAAAAAGATTTAAGCTTATGGAGTCTTAAAAAGAAATTGAAATAAATGGAATCATTCTTAATTGGTGTTTAATGACAATGGATCAAATTTAAAACAAATCTTAAATATCTGAATTTTTAAATGAGAGGTTGTGTCCATATTATTTCCCTCTATAAATCCTTTTAAATACTCCAAAAAACTCAAATTTGGGGAATTTCCACTCCGTCTCTCCCCCCTTTGCATAAAACTAAATTAAACTAAATATAGCCCACATTACCCACCCTAGCAGCTGTGTTCAAAAATTCATGATGATCGGTTAATTAAGGAGTGAAAACTATACACAGGAATATATAAAAAAATATACACACACATAATATATAATGATGATCAAATCTACTTAGCTTTTATCATATATCTATCTATATAAAATAGAGTTGGTTTTTCCCCTTCAAAATCAGTTAGAGTGGACAATAAAAATAATGCATGATAAATGTTGTTTAGTGACCGATGATTGGCTGGTTTGCGAATTTTGAAACTGGTGTTTCCATAATCTGTTCTTTGTGAAATAATAGGTCGGCTATGGTGTTTTGAGTTTTGTGGTAAGACTTAATTCTTAGCGTGAAAATAATTTGCTACCCCCTCTTTGGTTTACTTAGTTTAAAATTAAATTTAAAAAATATTGTATACACCATGGCTCTAGCCTCACACTATTGAGCTATTACAATTGCTTTATGTTAGAAAATTTATATTTGAATATAAAATTTTAAAAAGAAATAGAAATACATATATATGTATATATATCATCACCATCAGGGTTTGTTATCACTCCTGGAGGAGAAACCTCTCCCTGGTTTCCGCCCACCTTATTGGCAACTGTCATTCAGGGGTTTTTGCCATAGTCGCGACGCTAGGCACTGCGGGTTGGGCACACTATTTACCCATAGTTAGGTGTCTACATACAGCGCCTGGTATTTCTAAATGGTCACCCATCCAGTATTGACCAGGCTCAACGTCGCTTAACTTTGGTGATCTTGCGGGGGAACCGGTGTATCAACATGATTATGTTGTACATAATACGTAGATATATATATATATATATATATATATATGGGAAGAGAAGGATGAAGGTAATCCGACGTGATGGTAAAATGAAAAAGGAAAACCAAAAACTGGATGTTTTTTATGTGTACATCAACGTTTCGTCTTTATTTATAAGACTTCATCAGGATGATGATATAGGGAAAAGATATCATGCAAGCACAGATACATGTAGGGTAGACATGTTGGGAAGAAAAATAAAATAAATTTTTATTTTATTTATTTATTTTACCATATATATATATATATATATATACGGCACAATCACGTTGACACACCGGTTCCCGTTAGATCACCGAAGTTAAGCGACGTCGAGCCTGGCCAGTACTAAATTCCATTTGGGAATACCAGGTGCTGTATGTGCTCTCTGCTTATCTCGGCATTGTTTCCAGTCGTCTTGTATTATTACTTGCCATTGGAATCAAGCAATGCCGACTCAGGAGAGCGGTTGTTGGAGATTGCGCAACCCTTGCAATTACAAAATTCACGCACGGACAGCCCCTGGCGGGGCACTCATACGTCGAAATCGACGGGAGAGTCCATCATATATATATATATATATATATGTGACTTTTTCTTTCAAAGATTATTTATTTATCATATATATTCAAATTAAATTTGAATATACATGATAAATGTATATGATAAATAAATAATCTTTGAAAGAAAAAGTCTTTTGTGGTGATGATTGATCTCCTGAACGGAATGCTTTGGTAAGCCTTCAAAAAATCACATATAAATGCTCTGTACCCTGTAATCGAGTATCATCGAGCTTATTTTTATTGGCCTTATCCCGGTCTTTCACTGAATAATCTATCTTATAAGTGAAATATATATATATATATATATATATATATATATATATATATATATATAATGAAATAAAGAATTTATGAAAACAAATTAAAAGTTTAAACTCTTTGGTATTATAAAATGAAACTGATTTACAAAATATGAAAGTAAAATCAAAAGAAAAAAAGAGAAATTTGTGTTTATTTTTTAAATTTAATCTGGTTAAGTTTTGTTGTGTGAAGAAATATGATGTTATGCTCGACTGACAGTGTTGCAATTTTACTTTCAGTTTTCAAAAGAAATTAATTAAAACGAATGCAATGGCGTTCTAATCTAATTAAAATTTACAATTTTATTATTAATTTAACGTATGAAAATGTACTTTAGTATATCATAATTATGGTAATAAGGTACATTAGTCTATGATTGACAAAGATAACTGAATACCCACTCATAGATTTTATGGGCTATATATATATATATATATATACATTTTTAATAATGAATATTTAATTATTATCTACATACGTATACGTTTCATCCTTGTGGAATCATCAGTGTAGAGATAACTATTCAAGCCGGTCGCACGGGTTCGAACCCCGGAACGAGAGTTGTTTGTTTATAACTCCAAATCCGACACTTTAACTGATGAGGCTGGCATGAATAGTCATACGAAATGATGCGAAATAAAATTATTGATGTCAGATGTCAGTAAGTGGACATTTTTATAAGCAGCAGTCAGAAAGTGTTCTACAGAAAGGAATGTAATATATATATATATATGCTATATTTTTATTCAGCAGAATTTATGATATAATTAATATTTTATAGAGGACATCATGATTTCGACTCTGGTGTCTTTAAATAGTTTCTTCATAGTACCAACATTTTAGTGTTTTCGTCGCATGGGAGCAAAATAAACACATTCTAACATAAAGTGTTTCACTGTGTATGACACTTGTCAAGTCGCACACGATGATGGCTCCTTCTGTTCAAGCAGGAATGAATGCGTGGCTTTTGTGTGGCCAATACGCAGTCGAGAGAGGATGACTTCCTCCCTTCGTGACTTCATCTTATAAGTACTGGAATTAATGAAACAAAACGTACAAACCTTCTTTAATTCAATTCAATAATTTGAAGCAAAAGCAATAGAACATTAAGTTTTCTCGTGATACGTTTTTGTTCAATCTAATTTCTCATGCATCTCGTAATTTCTTTCACGATAGAACATCATTACATTTGCAACTTGTATGAACTTTATTGTCTAAATTACAAAAGAAACATCGTAGTATTTGCAGTAGTCTTATTTGAAATTTTCATGGTGATAATCATATATTGTCTTAATTGCCATGGAACTGCTTACTTGCTGACTACAATATGACAGTCTGCAAGTCCAACATCAACAAATACTTGTTTATTTATTTATCGGTTTGTCTTCATTTTGATTCGCAGTTTTACATGCGTCTACGCATTTCTGATTGAGGCTCCGTCGGCTGGTCTTTCATAAAACAGCAATTTTCATTGCTAGACGCATAGATTGATTACACGTAGATTAAACTCTGTGTTCTGGAGATCTCAAGCATGTAGATAAGTAATATTTAGACCGAGATATGCAAGACATGAACGACATGTTTCAAAAAGCAATGTTAACTGCCAGTATTAATTACTGACATATCTTAATCAATTTGATGCGGTACCTTCACACTCACTTCTGGACACCGACTCAGCCCAAATGATTTTCTCTTTAGTTATAGATACACTATCATGGAATTCTAGAATAGATATATATTGCAATTTCTGTAATGGAATTCTAGAATAGATATGTATTGCAATTTCTGTCATGGAATTCTAGAATAGATATGTATTGCAATTTCTGTCATGGAATTCTAGAATAGATATGTATTGCAATTTCTGTCATGGAATTCTAAAATAAATATGTATTGCAATTTCTGTCATGGAATTCTAGAATAGATATGTATTGCAATTTCTGTCATGGAATTCTAGAATAGATATGTATTGCAATTTCTGTCATGGAATTCTAGAATAGATATGTATTGCAATTTCTGTCATGGAATTCTAAAATAAATATGTATTGCAATTTCTGTCATGGAATTCTAGAATAGATATGTATTGCAATTTCTGTCATGGAATTCTAAAATAAATATGTATTGCAATTTCTGTCATGGAATTCTAGAATAGATATGTATTGCAATTTCTGTCATGGAATTCTAGAATAGATATGTATTGCAGATAAGATTAAAAAACAAAAATGTTTCAATCACTCCTATGAAAGATAGTTTTTAGAAATTCTTCACAGAATTAATCAGAGAGATAAAAGAACTCATAATTCTATGTCTTGTAGGGATAAAGAGCAACTGATCCTTCACAAGAAAAACGGTAAAGATTCCTGTTTCGAACGAGGGAGATGGAATCCAATGAGTCAATCAGAATTCAACAGATTAATCATTTTTACAAAACTCAAAATAAGATGAAATTATCGAAACTATAAATAAAATAATTTCCAATTCTTTTTTCCAGGTGCCATTTAAATGAAGTGGGATGTATTTGGAACACAGACTTTGGATGGGTTTCTTTTTTTCTAATGAAATGCGTTTTTGATTTGTCGTGCAGAAATCTGTTCAATTTTACCGCCAGATTTACTTGTCTCTTCAGTTCATTCACACGAAATTGATTCGCCATTTTTAGCTTCAAACAAAAATTAATGCAGCTGCCAACGCGATTTATCGGTTTGTCTTCATTTTGTTTCGCAGTTTTACATGCGTCTACGCATTTCTGATTGAGGCTCCGTCGGCCGGTCTTTCATAAAACAGCAATTTTCATTGCTAGATGCATAGATTGATTGCACGTAGATTAATTGATGTAACTAAACATTTCTATGAGAGGCTCAGTTATATTTCATGTTTAAATTTGAAAGAGCATTTTCGTTGATTTGTCATATAATTTTAAAATTTCCATGTCAGGCAATTGTGAAATAGCATTACCGTTGCCATGTCAGGCCATTTTTCAAACAGCATTTAGTTGCTCTGTCATGAAATTTTGAAATAGATTTTCGTTGCTCCATTACACAATTTTAAAAGAGAATTTCTCCTGTTCTGTCATGTTTACTTTTGAAATAGCATTTTCGTTGCTCTGTCATGCAATTTTTAAATAGCATTTTCGTTGCCATATCAGGCAATTGTGAAATAGCATTTCCGCTGCCATGTCAGGCAATTGTGAAATAGCATTACCGTTGCTGCATCAGGCAATTTTTCAAACAGCATTTAGTTGCTCTGTCATGCAATTTTGAAATAGCATTTTCGTTGCTCTGTCATGCAATTTTGAAATAGCATTTTCGTTGCTCTGTCATGCCATTTTGAAATAAAATTTCTCCTGTTCTGTCATCCCATTTTGAAATAAAATTTCCCCTGTTCTGTCATGCTTAATTCAGAAATAGCATTTTCATCACTAAACGTGTAGATTGAGTGAAAGTATCTCATTTTAAATTCGTCCAATAATCGCTCTAAGATGCTCTGTCTGTCGATCGTTTAATCACGCATACGTATGAAATAATATATCTGCTGGTCTGTCATACTTAATTTTGAAATAGCATTTTTTTGGTCTGTCATGCTTAAGTCGAAAATATCATTTTTTGATGCATCTATATATCTCAATAAGAGGCCCTGTCGGTTTGTCAGTGGTCTATCATGGTTGATTTTTAAATAGCATTTTTTTAGTCTGTCATGTTTAAGTTGGAAATATAATTTTTAGATGCATCCATACATTTCTATGTATAAGAGATTCTATCTGTCTGCCAGTGGTTTGCCATTCTTAAGTTTGAAATAGAATTTTCATCGCTCGATGCACAGATTTAAAGTATCTTAAGAAAAATTGTTTTTGTTTACTTTTCATAACAATAACAATTTAATCTATCCTTACAACAACAACAACAACTATAATAACAATTAAATCTATCATTACAACAACAACCATAATAACAATGGAAACGGTAATAATCTACGTATATTTATATTCCAAAACAGCTGTTATTGAAATCTTATTTTATTATTCAGAGAATAAACTTAACAATTGAAACATTTTTTCTTCATTTCCTTTGTCATAATTGGCCCACGTAAAACAAATTGGAGTTTATTGACTTCAACATATTACAGCTGCCATCATGAAATGATCATGTGACTTGTATGTCGCAAGAAAGGACCAAAAAAGTATCCAACCTATCTTGACGATTACATTAAATTACATCTAGTGTTAAGGCACTAATTTAAGAGATTTAGTGGTGTATTGAGCCACCGCTTTATTAACAACTCCCAGGACCACCCCGATCTGGAGTGGTAATACGTCTTAGTTAATGTATTTAACTTTTTTCAAACCGTTTGAACTAGATAAAAATGATAAAATACTTGCCAAATAAATAAAAAACAGAAAAGGTGTGATTGTAAAACCTTTCGATTTTCAAAGAAATGGTGGCATAGAGTAAACACTGGTAGAAGGGAATATGAATATTATTTTTATCAACTTTCCATGGGAAATCAGAGATACAGAAAAATGAAATGAAAATAAGCTGATTGGATAAACAGATCACATGATAAGCGGTTTGTATAAACAGGTTCTTAAAAAGAGGTCAATCGAAAATTAAATTAACCAACTAGCAGCCGTCAGCCATGACCGGGTAGAAGTCAGAAGTAATTCGTAATTGTATTTTTTGTAAGGATTGAACCTTCAAACTCCATAAGACTGTCACTTAAAACTGATTATTTACGTGGTACTTTATCCGTTATGCCATGGGTC
This sequence comes from Sepiola atlantica, assembly GCA_963556195.1. Taxonomy (NCBI): domain Eukaryota; kingdom Metazoa; phylum Mollusca; class Cephalopoda; order Sepiida; family Sepiolidae; genus Sepiola; species Sepiola atlantica. The sequence goes on from OY744540.1 coordinate 78,874,143, forward strand.
CTGGCTGACGGAACGAGAATAAGCTACCCCTGTGAATGAAATAAAAGGTTCTGTTTGAAATTCCGTACAGATTCCCGAGTTTGACAGAAAGGTTCCAGAGTTCGACAAGATACACCTGAAGAAGGTTGAAGGTCACATCGGCCGAAACGTTGAGAATAGTAGTCCGAATAATCAAAATAATCTAGAAAAATATTTAGGTTTATGATGATGATCATGATCATGACGATGATGATCGATATCTACTAGGAAATAAATGTAACACTATAGCAAAAAACAAAAAACAAAAAAAAAAACAAAAAAAAAACAATTGTCTAGTGTGAGTTTCGAACCCACGATGGCATGAAATATTGAAACTGAAGACGAACGCTTTATCCACAAGGCCAATACTCAAAAGAAAATATTTTGTCTATTTTACCTACTTAAATAAGTTTGGCGTAGAGATTTTTTTACCTCTTCGCAAAGATTAAAAATAGTTCGATTGTCTAAAATAAATTTTTTAAAAAACCAAAGAAACAGAAATATATAAAATAAATTCTTATTAAAGTAAATATATTAGTGAAAATTTATCTAATATTTTTTTATCCATTTTGAATTAAAAAAGTATAAATGTTTTCTCTTCAAAGCAATATATATGTGTGTGTGTGTGTGAATTTTTCGGATGATTTTGTAATGTTGCAGAGATGATATTGACATAAAAATGTTGTTTGTCACAAGACAAATGAAACGGACCGTAAAAAATATATCTCACAGAAATGTTATGTTTTTTGGGAAATGTGAAAAAATAAAAATAATAAAATAAAATAAAAACATGGTTATTGGAATATAATATAAACCTGACATATATATATATATATATATATATATATATATATATATATATATATATATATATATATATATATATATATGTGTATAAAAATGAAGAAAGAGAGATAAAGATGTGCGGATGACACATTTATTTCATCTTCGATTGTTCAATGCAAGGTGCACTCGATAAAAACATGTTTAAATTTCTTTCCTTAAGCTAGGCTTTTCAAAGATTAACATCTTATCATCAGAGGAATTACATAGATGGCTAAGTTGGCAGGGAAAAAGCCAAAATTAAAAATTTGAAAAATTTAAAAAGTAATCTTTGAAAAGCCTGGCTTAAGAAAAGAAATATAAACATGTTTTTACCGAATACACCTTGCATTGAACAATCGAAGATGAAATAGAGTTGTCATTCGCACATCTTTATCTCTCTTCCTTCATTTGTCTTCATAATTGCTCTATCTCGTATATTGAGCTTAAATCATTTCACTATAGGTTCAATTATCTAAAAGTATAATTTTCGTCTCATATTTTATATATATATATATATATATATATATATATATATATATGAGAGAGAGAGAGAGAGAGAGAGAGAGAGAGAGAGAGAGAGAGAGAGAGAGATCCAGACTACTTTTAAAAAAGACATGCTGGCTTCTGTGAGCCTACTAAAGCGTACAAAATAAGCAAGAATAGTCACTCGCCTGCAAGGAACGAAATAAGTTTTCCATCTGAACCACTCCAGTTCCATTGAGAGTACAGACAAACCAAGTCCAATTCCTCTTTTTTATAGAAATCGCTCCAGACAAGGCATGAAGCCACTTGATATAAGGAGCTAAAAAAAATACTACTTCAAGGTCAAAAACTAGCCAAAGATGAGAGTGAGATCGATAGATTCCAACCCAGAAAATATCAATTCTTTCCCCTTTGTCAAAAACATCGTTCATGGAATTTGAGAACTAAAAGACAAAATAAGGGATACCAGTGATCTATCAAAAACAGTTATGGGTTACATAAGTGAATAGACGATAGTATTATGCTATACTCCCTATTTACTTGGCTCCCTACAAGGGCAAAGTTAGATACAAGGTCGTTTTTTATGTGGGGGGGGATTTTCAGCTACCCGAAAAGGGACATTCTAGATAAAACAAAAATTAGTAGGATTTTTTTCCTCCTCTGACCAACGACAGAACAGATGCTACACTTTGAATTATTTATTTGCACAAAATATGAAAACTTTGCATTCAAAACAAATTACGCACAAGGCATCAAAAATGTGGTTGTCATTGATCTGAAGTGATAAAAATGTCTATCCTACTCTTTAATAGAATCATCTCAGTCACCACAATACCACATTTACTCTAGGGGCCTTCCTACTTCAGATATTCCCAAATTGGTTTGAAATTTTTTATTTTTCATGAATATGGTTATATCTAAAGAAATCCATTGGAGTGCAATGGGGAGTGGGAGAAAGAAAAGCAAAACGGTTAGTAAGACCCTCCCAACCCTTTCTAAATAATAGACGGCGCACTGATTTCCGGTTTGTATATGTACATGCGCCAAAAATAATCCCCCACTCTATAATAAAGACCAATGTACATTTATTTGTATTTTGTATCTATATAAATATCCATCATGTCATGCAAAAGTTAGCAAGTAAAAAAAACTGCCGGACGAAACCATTTCAAGTGTTATGGGGAAAGGAGAAAGCGAATAGCAAATCCGACAACCTCACCCCGCCGCCGTCTGAATCAATTCGGAAAGATTTACATAATTAGACATTTTCTTTTTTTTTCCATTTTTTCTTTCTGTACTGATTAATTAGAGGAGGGCCTGTGGACGAGTGGTTATATCACTTGTCTTTGGGCTGGACGACCCGGGTTCGATCTCACTCACGGCATGCGAATTTTCGGGTCTGAAAACTCCCTCTGTCCACCCAACAGTAAATGGGTACCTAAAGGCAGCGGAAGAAGAGGGATGAGCTCTGCCTTCCATATGCTGTGCCCTAGACACGGTGATTCTTAACAAATCACCGCCGCTACGGCCATGGGCAGTGTGCGATGTCGGCAACGACACTCGTGCGCGTCCAGGCTACGCGACCTTTACCGTTACCTTTTACTGATTTATACGTTTTTTTCTTTATTTTCTTTTAACACTTTCCATTTTGACACATATTCGTTCTTGCATCTTTTTTTAACTTCACTGATTGAGCCGTTATTTAATATTGATATTAGTGCGAACCGTTATTCTTGTTTTTTCATCATTTTTGACAGAGGGTGTATCCTAGTGAAATATATTGGTGTCCAGAAGAGTCTCAAACTAATATCGAAACTATAAAAGCTGCTAATAAAAGAAAGAACAACATTTATTTCTAAGTTGATCACTGACGTCTTTTCGGCCAGTGTGTTTTCATGAGATTTCTTCTTCTTCTATGTCAGAGACGAAGAAAGGGTATCGGTCAACGCCGAGAGAGAGAAAAGGAGTTTAAATGGACGCCATTTGCTTTCTCGCATGGCCTTTTGAGATCACTACAGTATAATTGATGGAAAGTAATGATTCGAAATGAATGTGATCGAATCTCAATGAATAGAACAGGGATATCAATTCGGTAAAATCTTGATGCAAACCAAAAGAAATATTTACTTCTTTGTGTAGTGATAAATCAACATTCACTTAATTGTTGTGTTATAAACAGGAAATGATTTTAAAAGTTCAGATGATGTCTTTTTTCTTTCTTCTTTTGTTAGTGATATTGACTGTGTGCATTGAAATGGGCAATGTCGTCTGCAATACATTAAAACACATTAAGTCAACGCAGAATATGCAAATTTGTATAAAAGGTTTCATAGTTTTTTCCTATTCTTTTGAAATCTCTATCTACAAACAGTCAGGTATGCTTATATTTCTGTATATTTCTATGTACAGAATTCACTCCTAAACCGATCATTATGAATTTGGGAACACAGCTGCTAGGCGTAATGGTGAGTAATCTGGGCTATATTTAGTTTAATTTAGTTTTATTTACAGGGGGAGAGACCATGGACACCCTTTGTGAAAATTCAGATTCATTTCTTCTGATTTTTGTGACATTTTAATAATAGGTGTTAGACATCATTTAATAAATATTCCTCAAATCTCACTTTCTTTCTAATATTTTGCAGGAATTTTCGGGGGCATAATATGAGCACAGCCTTCCTTTGAAAATACAAATACATCAGATTTGACTTAAATTTGACCCATGGTCATTAGACACCAATTAAGCAAGATTCCCTACATTTCTACTCCTTAAGCTTAAGCCTTACATTTTAGGCATTTAGGATTCTAGACATAAGGTTTAGTATCCTTACATATTGATTTTAATCTTTGTAATGAGGACATACAAGTGGTGCAAAACTGTTCTGTTCCAGGAATTAATTTTACACTTTCCAGGACGGGTATTCTTCTCTTATATATATGTACATAACAATAATAAACATTTAAAAGGGTTTGTCTTAACGTATAATTGTTTATTAATTTTATAAAGCTAAAATGATATCAAACCCTTTATGAGTGCAAGGTCTGCTCATTTGATTCTGCTCTGTTTTGATTTTATGAATTTGACTTATATATATATATATGAAAAAGGAAAAAAAAACATTATTTATGTATTCAATGTTTCGTCTTTAGTTCAAGACTTCTTCGGGATGATTGATTTGAATACAATACAATTACAATTTGAAAAGTGAATTTTTTTTTCTTTAAATATTGTATTTGTATGTTATTTTTTTCAAACCAATCATCCCGAATAAGTCTTGAAATAAAGACGAAACGTTGATGGATACATAAATATTTCAGATTTGCATTAAATTTGACTAAACCATAAGACATCAATTTCAGCAAGATTCCTTGAATTATAATTTCTTCTTAAGACCTCTTAAGCTTTAAATTTGCATCATTTCCCAGAATCAAAATAATGTAATTGATTTTGTTCTTTGAGCCAAAATCAGAATAAAAATTCTAGGCATGAATAAGCTTTCGTATCATTGCATCTTGATTTTAATCTTTGTAAGGGGACATAAAAGTGGTGCAAAACTCTTCTGTTCGGGGAATTAATTTTACTTGTCCTGGGACGGGTATTTTTTTTTTTTTAGTACTTAATAAAGTAGAGAGACATATTCAATTTCAAGAAGCAATCTCTTATGTATCTCTTTTGATGCCTTTAAAGAAGATCGAAGAAATTTAAAAAAAAAAGAAAATAGAAAAAAAAAAGAAAGTGGAATGTGACAGAAAAAGAAACAGAAATAAAATATCTCATATCACAGGTAATTATATACACAGATTCCTCAGAGTAAAAGCTATTTTTTCTAAGATATATTCTTGAATTTTTTTTTTTTTTTATCATCTATGGGCAGTTAATAATTACCCCTATGAGTTATTCACCATTATCAGCTTGAAGCCATATGCCATTCTGGGACATAGGTAACCTTGATAGAGACAGGTGGCGCCACCTCGTGGACAGATCGTGCGACAAAGAGATAGAGAAAGAAAAAATAGAAATCTCGAAAAAAAGAAGAACGACTGAATGGCAAATGAGATATTCCAAGTGAGATTGAATGCCAAAATGGACGTCGTTGTCAAAATCAATTTGTTGCATCAACTAAAATAATACAAGAATGTCTACAAGAGTTCCTGCCTCCATGAAAGTTGGTCTCACTTGACTATTTGATTATTTAATGAGTTCTATCCTCACAGGATGACAAACTAATGGTTCTTCGTACCAGGTTGATTCGAGCCAAATAAATATCAATAAAAGTGTCTACATACGTACACACCAAATTGTTCTACTTCAGATATCAATTGCAGAAAAAAAAAAAAAAGCGTTTATTTGATGATGACATTCTCAGAGCCATCTTTCTTATATATATATATATATAACAGCAAGGAAAACAGACGTTTGTGACATTTTTTTGGGTGGAATGAAGTTGAAAAAGTATAAAAACGAGAGGAAATAATTTTTTTAAATTCATGAATGAACTGAGCCGGCTTTCGTCCACACTCATCAGAGTATCTACGTGGAAATAATTCAATACGACTAAAAAGTAAAAAAAAAAAAAAGTAGAATTAAAACCAGTGACAAGTTTAGAAAAGAAAAAAAAATAAATTGGGGGGGGGGGGGAGGGTCACAAGTTGATCACATTGAGTCCTAAAAGCCATTCCTTTATTTTACAAAGGGCCTGTTAAACTGACTTTATATACATAGCTTCCAGGACTTTGAGGTGGAATAAAGAATGTGATCTACTTATGACAGAAAACCAGTCACTGGTGTAAGTCGACGCACATTCGGCGCTATTTATAAGATGGGCAGCAATAGCTGACCTGGATGTGTTGACTAAATTATTTAAATTATTTAGTCGGCCCCGGCGTATTGCATGGGGGATGTGTTGTTTTATTCTGGGTTTTTAATTATTTCCTCTCGTTTTTATACTTTTTCAATTTCATTCCACCCCCAAAAAATGTCACAAACGTCTGTTTTCCTTGCTGTAATTAAATTTTGTACCATGAAAAATTTATTTATATATATATATATATATATATATATATATATTAAAAGAATATTATACCTCCCTCTGACAAAACAATTTCGCACAATTTTTATGTCCTCTCGCGAAGATTAAAATCGAAATATCATGATACTAAACCTTATGTCTAGAATCCTGATTCCAATGTTGATCAAATTCCATTGCATGATTTTGATTCTAGAAAATGTCTCAAATTTAAGGCTTAAGCTGAAGTGATCTTAAGAAATTAAAATTCAGGGAATTTTGCTTAATTGGTGTCTAATGACTATGGATCAAATTTAAAACAAATCTGAAATATTTGAATTTTCAAATGGGAGGTTATGTCCATATCATGGTCCCTAAACTCCCTTTTAAAATGCTCTAAATAAACTGAAATTAAAGGAATATTTATTAATTGATGTCTCATATCTATTGTTAAAATTTCACAAAATCGGAGGTATTTGAATTTTCACGAAGAGCTTCGACCCCCTCTTTTCCTACTTTGCATAAAACTTAAACTAAATATAGCCTACATTACTCACATTTACGCCTCGCAGCTCTGTTCAATAATTCATAACGATATGTTAATGAGTTTAAGAGTGAATACTATGCATATATAAATATATATCACATAAAATTGAACTTCTCAACAATGAAAAAGAGCCTAATCAAGACAGTAGATGTTGCACACACAAACGGCTCAATATCCTTTCAGGTAGAGCTTTATAACAATAATAAATAATAAATGTGATCATTTTTGGACTTTACTGCAGTTTCATGGGTGGAAAACTGCACCAGAAAGGCATTAATAAACTCTTGAAAATTTTTATACATTTTAATATCAATTCAAATGTAGAAAAACGTTTCATTGTCATTGACACGTTTTGTAATGCATATAATGGTTGTATTGTCGTTAGAAAACTGTTGTATTGCAGAAACGAATAAAATTAAAACGATGAACTATATACAGAGTGTCTCCCCAAAAATGTAGGCACTCTCTGAATCGTTCTAACTCGTTCAATTTACTGATTTTAACGTCTATCCCATACTGCTGATTGCAGATTTGGCATGAAACACATGTGTATATAGGTATGTAACCTCTGAATCGTTATAACTCGTTCAATTTACTGATTTTAACTTGCAAACAAGATTAATAGAAGAGTAAGAATTAAAAATACTAAAATTAACAAAAACGATTGCAGATTTGGCATGAAACACATGTGTATATAGGTATGTAACCTTTGAATCGTTCTAACTCGTTCAATTTACTGATTTTAACTTGCAAACAAGATTAATAGAAGAGTAAGAATTAAGAATACTAAAATTAACAAAAACGATTGCAGATTTGGCATGAAACACATGTGTATATAGGTATGTAACCTTTGAATCGTTCTAACTCGTTCAATTTACTGATTTTAACTTGCAAACAAGATTAATAGAAGAGTAAGAATTAAGAATACTAAAATTAACAAAAACGATTGCAGATTTGGCATGAAACACATGTGTATATAGGTATGTAACCTTTGAATCGTTCTAACTCGTTCAATTTACTGATTTTAACTTGCAAACAAGATTAATAGAAGAGTAAGAATTAAGAATACTAAAATTAACAAAAACGATTGCAGATTTGGCATGAAACACATGTGTATATAGGTATGTAACCTCTGAATCGTTCTAACTCGTTCAATTTACTGATTTTAACTTGCAAACAAGATTAATAGAAGAGTAAGAATTAAGAATACTAAAATTAACAAAAACGATTGCAGATTTGGCATGAAACACATGTGTATATAGGTATGTAACCTTTGAATCGTTCTAACTCGTTCAATTTACTGATTTTAACTTGCAAACAAGATTAATAGAAGAGTAAGAATTAAGAATACTAAAATTAACAAAAACGATTGCAGATTTGGCATGAAACACATGTGTATATAGGTATGTAACCTTTGAATCGTTCTAACTCGTTCAATTTACTGATTTTAACTTGCAAACAAGATTAATAGAAGAGTAAGAATTAAGAATACTAAAATTAACAAAAACGATTGCAGATTTGGCATGAAACACATGTGTATATAGGTATGTAACCTTTGAATCGTTCTAACTCGTTCAATTTACTGATTTTAACTTGCAAACAAGATTAATAGAAGAGTAAGGATACACATTTAAAAATACTGACAGTAAAATTAACAAAAACATTTAAAATTAACTTTTAATATTAATTTAATTATTTGATAATAATATAAAGGCTTCTTAGGATAATTTCAGAATGTCCATAAATTAACCCTAACCTTAACCCGAACACGGGTATAGGTTCAGGGTAATTTATGAACATGATAGAGGAAATGTTGCAAGACGTTTGTTGATCCAATCTATCATGATATGAAAGTTGTATTGAGCAGAATCGGTTAGGGTTAAAATTAGGGTTAGGATTCATTTTATGAACATTAGTAAATTACCCTAAGTAGCCTTTACGTTAATTTTGTACGTTTTTTGTTAATTTTAGTACTTTTAATGAGTATTCTTACTCTTCTATCAATCTTGATTGCGAGTTAAAATCAGTGAATTGAACAAGTTATAACAGTTCAAAGGGTGCATACATTTTTTAAGGAAATCCTATATATATATATAGTAAGTCACATTTCGTATTAGATTTATTATTTTTGTTCCTTCCAGCTTACATCTTACCCGGAATTTGCATTGCCCACAGCCTTTTAAAAACATACTACTACTATTCCCAGCAATGCTTCAAGCAAACTACCATTCTCTCTCTCTCTCTCATATATATATATATATGTATATATATATATATATATATATATATATATATATATATATATATATATATATATATATATATATATATATATAAGGGAGTTTGAAACATGAAATGAAATTTCAGACAAAATGGAATTTTTAGTATGCGGAATAGTGGATAAGCATGACAACAAACTAGTAGAAATAAGAACACAGAAAAAAACCACATCTATAAAGCAGAATCGACATTTCGCTCAATTCAAACACAGCTAATTGCTGGTGTTCTACACCAAAGCTTAAGATCGTTGGAATTGACCGAAATATTGGTTCTGTTTTATAGATGTGTTTGTGTACTTTATTTTACGAATCTGTTGCCATGCTTATCCACTATTCCCTATATTAAACATTCACATATGTGCATATATATATATATATATATATATATGGCATAGGGGTAAGAAGCGGTCGAGTTTCTTATCTAAGCATAAAGCACTTGTTTATCTAGCTACAATGAAATGAAGAATCGTGATATGGCAGAACAGACTGTGAATTATATATATATATATATATATATATATATATATATGGACCTATTAATGCATGCATATACATGCAAGTATCTATACATATCTTTACAATATATGTGTATATGAATATACATACACACATGTATGTGTATATACATTCACAGATGTATGAACATATATACACTGTACACATATTTAAGTAGGCACATGCACATTCGTGTACATTTATCTTCATTCACACTTACATATATATATATGCATATGTATATGTATATATATATGAGCTTGTTTGCATGTATTTGAAGGATGAGGTGTTGAGGCAATGGGTTATTGGAATATGCGGTAACTATTATCTGACAGAACACAACGATAAACGCACATTTATATATATGTATGTATGTATGTGTGTATATAAAGCAGGTATGCATTTAAATATGTAAATAAATAGATGTCTGTGTGTTCTTTCCATTAAAACTATAGCAACCACTGAATAAGAAGCCGGAAGGAAGTTAAGTGCTAAATGAACATAAACGGAGAGAGATTTTATTTGTTGTTTTATCTGTTTAAACGAGTTTGCTCTTTTCCTCTTTTGCTGAGAAGAGTGCAGTAGATGCATTATATCTACCTCATACATCCTCCACTTCCACCCCAGGGTATGACAAGTTGTTGTGTTTTTTTTTGTTTTTTTTGAAAAGAGCAAATGTGTCTATAGCCGTGGAAAGTGCTTTCAAAATCCATGATACTCTTGTAAGATAAATGAAAGAGTAAAACCTCTTTTGTTTTGTTCTTTGACAAGAGATGATGGAAAAAGTTCACATCGCCTATAACCTCGATTTTCATACAGTTTTCACCGTGGTAATATTTTATTGATTTCTTTGTAGTCAAGTGTTCAAATGCCACCAACGTGCACTTATTAAAGGGGCCAAGGTGTCTCAGTACTATCAAACAGTTCTGATACGAGTATTCCAGCGTTTGAAAATAAAACCCTATAAAAGATATCGTTTTTTGGATTACAGTTCTATAATATATGTACTAGTCGATCTCTTGTATGGAGCGCTGGCCCATGGAAGGAGACCCAACGGACGGACACAACTGCAGTACTTCAACGTTTGAAAATAAAACTCTATAAAAGATGTTATTTTTTGGAGTTATAGTTCGATACTATACTGGCCGATCACTTGAAGGAGACTAACCAGACGTCCACAACTGCAGTATCACAATGCCGTGAAGTGCAATATGGAAGTTATAGACATCAACACAGAGTCCTGGGAGAGCCTGGAAGCCAACCGATTCAAATGAAGAGGACCACTGACCGAACACCTCAAGTCAGAGGAGAAGCTGATCCAAGTCACTACACAGAGGTGGGCCGTAAAAAGCAAACCGCTGGCTCCAGCAGACCTGAGGCAAAGCACACTCATTATCTCTGCTGCAGAAACTGCCACTCCTACATTCGTCTCTACAGCCGTAGACGTCGATGCTCCAATTAAAAACAAAAAAGCTCGATTCTACTCATGGTCAACCCTGACCGATGGTGGCCTACTAATATAGTAGACGACCTGTGATCCTTTTGGTCAACGTGTGTACATAGTACATTAGTTTCTACATTTGATGACTATAATCAATTGTGAAAGTAAATAAGATAGATTATATTTAAGAAATTTAAAAACCAAAACAAACAAAATTGTTTTTTTTTTTTTTAATAAATTAATTTATATATGTTAAAACCTGAGCTTTCGGCGAAATTCGCCCTTTTCAAAGCAAGACATTTAAAAAAAACGTTTATTTCTTTTTACTTGTCTTTCCCGTTCGAGTCATATCTGCTACTTCTTGGAGACAGTAGTAGATAAATAGATCAAACATTACATTTATTTATGAGCAATTCATGGAACATGCACTAGATTTAAAGAAATGTTATAACTATTAAAAAATATTATCTATCATCATCAATTTTTTTTAAATAGAAATCGCTCCAGACAAGGCATGAAGCCACTTGATGTAAGGAGTTAAAAAAATACTACTTCATAGTCCAAAACTAGTAAACGATAAGTGTTAGATGGATAGATTCTGACCCAGAAAACAGCAATTCTTCCCCCTTTGTCAGAAAATGTAGAATGTGAGGACTAAAGGATATAATAATTTAAACGAGTTACGAGGCTACCGAAAGTAAACCCACAAGTCACTTTCTACTCATCATCATCATCATCATCGGTTTAATGTCAGTTTTACATGCAGGCATATGTTAGACGGCTTTTAGAAAATTGATTTCCAAACTAACCTATCTCTGACCAGTTCTTTATACGTCTTTCTCTCAGGTCCATTCTTATCACTTCCTCCCACATTTCCTTGGCCTTCCTCTGTGAACTGAACCTGCTACCTCAACTGTTCTACATCTACTAACCCCAAAAGTCTCATCCATTGTTTCAACGTGGCCATACCATCGAAGTCTCCTGTTTTGTACACATCCTCCTATTCAGTCAAGATTATATCTTCTTCCGACTTCCGAGGTCATCAGATGTCAGCCTGTCTCTGAAACATATGTACACTGTGATATTTGTTGATGTTGAATGTTTGGAGTGTTAGTTCTGTCAGGCATGTGTATGTAGTGTGCTTATGGCAAGTGTAGGCTGAGGTCTAGATCACAGGGTAAGGCCAAGGAAAACATGGGAGGAAGTAATAAAAATAGACTTGAGAGAAAGAGGGATAAATGAAGACCTGGACAGAGATAGGTTAGTTTGTAAACGGACATTAAACCGAATATAATGATGACGATGATTAAAAAATTTTGATTATATCATGTAGTCTATTGAAATATTAAATATATATATATCTAATAATAATCCAGGTAAAACATCCACAGGGTAGTAATCCAAAGAATTTGAAGCGGGTTTATAAAAAGTGCTCAATATCAAATAGAGCTTTTATATATGATTATTTTTATTTACACAGACATGTACAAAATCTGCGACACTGACATGTCGATGTTATCGATCAATAGCTATTATAAACTGAGATCTTTCCAAATATGATAAGGTTAAGATCGGATTCTAACTCTTCCTGATGAGATCTCAGTTTATAATAGCTGTTGATCGATAACATCGACATGCCAGTGTTGCAGATTTTGTACATGTCTGTGTAAATGAAAATAATCATATATAAAAGCTCTATTTGATATTGAGCACTTTTTATAAAACCCGGTTGAAATTCTTTGGATTACTACCCTGTGGATGTTTTATCTGGATTATTATTATTATTATTATTATTATATATATATATATATATATATATATATATATATATATATAAAATATTTGTTGTTGTTTATAATCTATGTACGTATACGTTTCGTCCCTTTTCAATCAGGACTCATCAGCATAGAGATATGACTATTCACTACCGGTCGTACGATTCGAAACCCTGGATAACAAGTATTTTTCAACTTGCATCTAACGTCCTAAACCGCGTGCCCAATATTTGAATAGCCGATAAACAATGATAATTTAACACATTTAAAGCGGCACGATATCCAGGCATTCTACTACTATTAAAGAAGGAATGATGCATTATAAAGCAAGTGACGTCATGCTGTGTTTTTACTACCATTAAGAGGGCTCTACTTATTTTACGAGGAGCGACAAATATAAAATATTTGTTGTTGTTTATAATCTATGTACGTATACGTTTCGTCCCTTTTCAATCAGGACTCATCAGCATAGAGATATGACTATTCACTACCGGTCGTACGATTCGAAACCCTGGATAACAAGTATTTTTCAACTTGCATATATATATATATATATAAGCCTGGTTCCTATTTCTAAAATTAAAACCGAGGTTTATAACAGTCTTAAGCTGTAAATTATTTTTCAGTTAAGTCATACAGAATAATATTGATAACATTTTCAAAGTGTTTCCGACAATATGGACATTGTTGTTGTTCTAAACAAGATCGAGGATATTAAGCAGAAAATGGCCACATTATGTCTATCCTACGTGAGCCGCTTATCCGAAAAAGATAGAAAATATCCATAGGGCGTGAACAGTATTCAAAAGTAGCTTGACCCTTCAAAGACACGTCCTCTGAGCGAGGCCTACCATTGAAGAGGATATGCCCCAGAAATTCATGTATTCAATCCCAGGCAGTTGCGACAGGGAATATAAATGTAAAATATTCTGTCCACTAAAGCTAAGGCGGGATGAAGTTCGACTACCTGCAGTCCGAGCATATATGAATATTAATGAGCAGTGATGGAGGTGGGGCCACCAACTGCCGTGGGATGAGTTTAAAATAAAAGACAGAGCGAGAAATACTGAAAGATCAGGAAACTCAAAGAATCAGCGCATATGGTAGGCTGCAGGGACCTTTTACGTAGGTCAAATGTGGTGATGCATACAATATAGAGATTAATAACTAAGAAGGACAGGACACATGATTGCGAATTGGGTGTGTGGGTTAGGGTTGACAATTTTGGACAGCAATAAAACAAAGACTGTTGAACACGTCGTAAGATGGAGTACTTTTGCTACATCTTGGGCAGTGCTGCTCAGAGCACTCTTTCCTGCCTTGATAGAGTACAAAACCGACTTCGAAATCTAGTGGGTGATGTCCTCTTCTCCTCTCTGCTAACTCTTTCTCACAGAAGTTTTCTCGGCCTTTTGACCTGAGATCAAAGTGTAGTATCTGTTCCGATGGATGCTACACCCCTTAGACCAGTACCGTCTTGGCCTTCGGGCCTTGATTCTGCTGGTCTTAGGGTTTTGTCCTGTGCAGTCCTAGGAGTTCCACAATCCCAGGCTTTGCCTTCTCACCCTTTGAGAAGAGGATAGTTTATTGCTAATCGCCTGAGGCGCCCCTACCGGGGAATGCCAACAGCGTTTCCTAGGCATTTTTTGTAGGCCATAGTGCTCATCTTCTCGGGCACTGGCTTTTAAATCTCACTTTCCGACCTTGTGTCATATCTTACCGCTGTTGGAGGAAGATAAAAAAAAAAAAAAACTCTCACAAAAGAAACATTGCTAGTCTTTCTCTACTCTATCGTTATTTTCATGGCAGGTGCTCGACTGAGCTCCAATCTATCTAAACATTCAACAAAAACTCGTCTAGCTACAACCACTGTCAAAAATGTCTCTTTATCCCTTTCTATGCCTAAAACTAAACGAAACTTCCATGAGCAAAGTTTCTTTCCTAGAACTGCCCGTCTGTGGAAATCAATACTGCAGAGGTGCTTCCTAGCTGACTACAACATTGTCATTTTTATGTCCAAAGTCAACAATTTTTTGTTGAGCTGTCCTCCAAAATAATCAAATTCTGCCCAATCATCACAGTGTTTGTCTCACCGTCAACCTGATTCTCATTGACCCTTATCTTTGAGTGACTCATTTTTGCACCCTGTTCAAGAAGGATACTAGTGGTTGGTGCACCAGCCAGATGTAGCACAATACTCCACTTGAAGGTGGAGTTCGGGGCTAATTTACCTTTCTCATTATATAAACTCAAAAGAGTGGAACATTTTCTTTAAATATAGTTTGTCTCTCATTGTAACAAAGAAATTAAATTTCACCAATTTTTGTATCTTTTCCTGTGATGTTGACATTCTTGCTGTTGTGCAGAATCCAAAAAACTATAAAAGGCTTCTGTTTTCTGAATGCGTGCGAATAAAAATTCAAATTAACAATTGATTGATATTACACAAGCGAAGGTATTTCTAAAAGAAGGTTGTTTACAATGAGTGCGTCGTCGTCGTCGTCGTGCGTACACTTAAGAAGGGGAGTGAACAATTCACGAAAATAGATGAAAAGATTCCTGTAATTGACTAATGAAGATGGCAACAGATACCTTGTAAAATCAATGGAAATCCGGGGAAAAGCACATGTTTGGCAAGAACCCATGTTGGCTGAGATGCAGCTGTTTGTCTTCTCGTCTCTTTTTTTTTTCACCGAAAGAAAACAAGTCTTTTGATCAATAAGCCTCTACTCATATTCAACAATCAATAACACACTTGATTTTCTTTTCTTATTATTTATGTTTTTTTTTATTTTGTCAAGTTTCAAAGCTAAAATACGCAAATATCAACAAACTGGGTCGCTTTTTGATGCTAATATTTTTTTTTGTAGGATGTTATGTCACGGTGATCGGTTCCGTTTTTTTGGGTGTTCTCTTTTAGGAACTTGCTTGACATTTACTTTCGCTTCGCAGAAATGTAACGTACAATGCACGAGTGAAACGAAAAAAAAAAAAAAATAACACAGACAAGACCTTGCTATTTTTACCTTGAATAATCGCGTACCCGATTTTAAATAGAATCTTATAGAAATAAACATAATCTCAGATATGTTCGCAGCTTCTGCTAAAAATAGAAGCAGCCATCTTTATTTTACGTTTTGAGTAATTGCGAATTTTATGTCGATATCGGAACACACTTTTACAAAGCAATTTTACGACTTTCTTAACTATGGAGACTTATATTAATTTGAAACGCATTACGGATTAAGTTTAAAATATTAACTAAAAAATAAACTATATCTAAAAATTTTTTATTTATTTTTGCTTTAGATTGAAGCCGGCTCAACCCATCCAGGGTGAATGCTGCACCAGGTAGGACAGTTAGAAGATTATGTCTGTATTTTGAAGAGATATTCTCTCCGCATTTACACATTGACAAGAACAGAAAGTAAAAAATAACTGAGTTGTCTCCCTTGTTATCACAGCAGAAGCTATCACCACTTTGTTATGTCAGGATGACAATAATCATAGTCTTAACAAAAGAAAAACGAATGTTAAAATCTTGTTTCAGATCTGGATGATTTCCTAATCTAAAAGATAATCCTTAATAAATTCTTATCAGCAGTTGTAAAAAAAAAACAAAAAAACATAGCCAAACGATAAACAGGATAAAAATATAATCAAATTTGTGGACAAAAAATTAAAAAACTTATCAAAGACAAATATCACCTCCCAAAGAATCATATACAACTATAAGAATTAAAAACAAAAATACATTTGTAAAATAATGACAACAAACAGGAAAGATTTAACAAGTTTTAGTGATAGATAGTTTATAGGTGTAAGCGCAGAATGATTAGCAAAGCCCCCCCCCCTCTCTTCATGATAAGAATGAGTTTCTAAATAATGACGTTATTATTTAGAAACACATTCTTAACATGAGGAGGAGGGCGGGAGGCTGCTGTTAACTATTCTGTACCGTAACCATATTGTATATGAGTTTCTAAATAATGACGTTATTATTTAGAAACACATTCTTAACATGAGGAGGAGGGCGGGAGGCTGCTGTTAACTATTCTGTACCGTAACCATATTGTATATGAGTTTCTAAATAATGACGTTATTATTTAGAAACACATTCTTATCATGAGGAGAAGGGCGGGAGGCTGCTGTTAACTATTCTGTACCGTAACCATATTGTATATGAGTTTCTAAATAATGACGTTATTATTTAGAAACACATTCTTAACATGAGGAGAAGGGCGGGAGGCTGCTGTTAACTATTCTGTACCGTAACCATATTGTATATGAGTTTCTAAATAATGACGTTATTATTTAGAAACACATTCTTAACATGAGGAGGAGGGCGGGAGGCTGCTGTTAACTATTCTGTACCGTAACCATATTGTATATGAGTTTCTAAATAATGACGTTATTATTTAGAAACACATTCTTAACATGAGGAGGAGGGCGGGAGGCTGATGTTAACTATTCTGTACCGTAACCATATTGTATTATCATCTAAAAAGATTTTCTATGAAAAAAAATCTTTTTATGTTTCCGATCAGTGTAAATTCCTCAGACTTGGAAGAAAGTTTGCACTGATTAACGTAGAAAATGTTCAATTGGAAAACATTTTCTTTTCAAAATCACACACAATCGATAATCGATGGTGGGTAGTGAACTTGAAAATAATGTCTGTGTTTATTTACTCAGAACATATAATGTAAATAGAAAGAAATCAATAAGTTTGAATTTTAGTTTAGAAAGTAGATACATTTTGAAATAAGTAGATCTACAATATCTACAAACAGTAACGGAACAAGAATGAATTTTTTCTTGAGATGTGTCCATTCAATCTGCTAATGGTCAAGCGGAACGGTCTTAGGGGTCATCTGGAAAACAATCCAAGTAGCCCTTAAGTCACTCTGTAGTAATATCTAGATGGGGGAGAGTGTAAAAATAAGGCTAGAATAGGAAATCTTTACATAAAGTTAAAGTGGGATTTTACATTAGAAGTCGAGTTAGAGCTATGTGTCCAGACAGTAACGTCACAGAGGGGAAGTCGTTAGTGTGACGTGGCGAAAAAGATGGTCAGATTGCTCTTCACTTGAGCAGCTGAGGATGGAACGAAATTCTGGCATCAAACATCATCAATTTAAATTTACCTTTCGAAGAGTTTTTCACCCCAGCGCCAAGTTGTGGTCTCCATGGAACCCAGTAAAAGACATACCATAGGTGCTTTCATCTCAATAGAAGAAAGGCAGAATTCCCTGTCTGTGTTTTTGCTCCATGGAACAGTCTACCAGAGGAGGTAGTGATGATGCCTACCATATCCAGGTTGAAAGTCGCCTTCGACAAACATTCAGGTTGTATATAGACGTACACATTATCTCACTGTCGTTTTGCATGGCTTGTTGCACTTTTCTATTTTTTTTCCAATAAATTTGATTTTTACATAGAAAACGGTCGGGTTTTGAGGATAGCTGCTCCTTCCCACTATAGGGGATGGGCTGGGGCCACTACGTGCACATGTACAGAGTAAAGAATAAAATAAAACCCCGAAAACAATTGTTAGAACCAAAGTGAATTTGTTCTCTTCTTTATTAATAACATTTACGACCGCTGTTATTAATAAGACGACGAAGGAATGGAGGATATGAATTACTGCTGCGTGTCGTCTACCAACAAGACTCAAGTTGTCTACGTGATGAGCCGCCATCTGGATAAGCTGCAGGGATTAAAGAATTGATCTCCATCGTGCTACAACCGAAACTTCCAAATAAACATCAGAAGCAGGTCATCCATTCTGTGCAATTCTTGTTATGCACTACAACAAATTGTATACCAGATCATCAGACATCTGCACGCGACTGTTTACAGGAGGGACCACGTGAAGGTTACGTTTCTGAATTTTTTTAGATGAGGATCGACAAGTTCTATTATTTGGATTGTTTGGACTACTCTTCTCATCTTGGATGTTATTCTCACAACGTTTCGGCCGATGTAACTTCCAATCTTCTTCAGGTGCATCTTTTTTATTATTTGGATTATTCTGACTACTGTTCTCATCTTGGATGTTATTCTCACAACGTTTCGGCCGATGTAACTTCCAATCTTCTTCAGGTGTATCCTGTCGAACTCGTGAATCTTTTTGTCGAACTCGGGAATCTGTACAGAATTTCGAATGGAACTTTTTACTAAATCCACAGAGGTAGCTTGCTCTCGTCCTGTCAGCCATGACAGGGTTGAAGCCTTAAATAATTCGTAATTGGTATTGTATCAAAGATGCCTAGACAATGGGAACTCTTTTCTATCCTTTTTGATGAACTTGGTGCCGATTGTTGTTGTGATGATTCGTTCAAGAATGTTGTGGATCTTTTTGACCAGATCGATAGCAATCGATCATTTGCTTTGCATCAGATATCCATATGGGAGAGAATCAAGTGTGTCGGTTCAAGATGTGACCCCAGCTCTTGCTGGTTCCGAGACATTTTCATCCCAACAGACTTTGCAACAGTCCTCCATGTTCTCTTGAACTGCCAACCATACAAAATAAGTCTTTGGTATGGCCGGAAAGTGACCAATACATCATACAGAGAGATTGTACCACTATTCCAGAGATGTGATCGTAAGTCAGTAACCCATAAAGGTATTGTTGGGACTAAAATAAGTACTCCGTTTTCAATGGGGATTAATGTCGTAAATAGGACATGTATTATGACACTTCTTTACGACATCCGTATTTGTTTACAGCCCTTCTCCATATTATGGCAGACATCCATATTCAGAGATACCTATCACACATGCGATTCTAACCCGGTTTGTATTCTGCTGAATAAAGCTTCAATAAACGTATCTCCTGAGTCTCAGTCTTGATTCTTGACAGTCATCTAAAAACTGTTATCTCAAACTGAAGCGTGACAGACGAACTTACAAAGATATATGAATGTATCTACATGATATGCACGTTTAATAATGAAAATGCTATTTCAAACGGAAATGTGACTGACCGACGGACGAATGATTTGACCAGCCGAGCAATAAACACGCTCATTGAGATGTTAGGACACACTTTAATTTTCTTTTTTGGCTTAGAAAATATCTTCTTTTGAAGCAAATATATCTGAAAATATTTACTAATAAAAACAAACCAATATATGTATGTATATATATATATATATATACATATATATATATATATATATATATATAGTCTCGGAAGTTTCTCAACCATTAAAACTATATAAAAAAAAAAACTAAAAAAAACAAACTTTTAAGTCCCAAGTCGTTCAGTGGAAAATCACTCATGTAAGTCCATTTATTTTTTACAGTTATTATATTAGTTTGCTTCTTACATTATTTAAGGGATCATCATATATATGTATATTTCGGCAGCAAGTCATTTATTATACACGCTTCGTTAAAGACCACAGAGTTTTCTCTCTTCACAATCTTTCTTGTTAATTTCTCGACGCGGCGAGCGATTCGTCGGGTTTTTATTATGTTAATTGGTGGAATATGGTACCTAACGTTGTTTCGTGGGCCATTCCTCTAACGCTTTCGGTCTCGCGACCGTCTTCAGGAGGCTGTGTCTTATTGTTACTAAGAGCCGTATTTATAATTTTTATATTAGTTATATATCTATTAATTTACATATCTGTATATATATGTATATATATATATATATTTATTCGTTTATTTATTATTTATTTATTTATTTTTTGTATTTATTTTTTATTTCTATTATTATTATTATTATTGTGTATTAATTGTTAAAGACTGATATATATATATATATATATATATATACATATACATATACATATAACATCACATAAATCTTAGTTATTCAGAGAAACATTCCATATTTCCTTCAAAAACACTTTATTGCCAAACAATTGTTTCTGCCCAGAACATATATTTGTATGATATACAAAATAGCATTTATATTCATGAAGAGGCTTCATCAGTGTATAAAAATTCCAGTCTGGCTGAACAATTAAAATACGTATGAATTAAATGAATGTTGGACTGTGAAATTTTTATATGTAGGTCAATAAAATGGTTATGAAAGAAAATATGGAATATTTCTTGTAATAACTAAGGTGTTACATGATATTAAATTAATGTCTCTAGTCGTACACTATTGATCTACAACGTAAACTTTTGTGTTAACTTAAAGAAATTTATATATATATATATATATATATATATATATATTTATTTAAGTTAACACAACAGTTTACATTGTAGATCAATAGTGTACAGGTTCTTTCCAAATATGATCTACGGTTAAGATCGGATTCTAACTCTGCCTGATGAGATCTGAGTTTATAACAGCTATTGATCGATAACATCGACATGCCAGTGTCGCAGATTTTGTATATGTCTGTGTAAATAAAAAATAATCATATATATATATATATATATATATATATATATATATATATATATATATATTAAAAACACATAAGTAAAGAAATAAGACAGGAAATGATTAACAGGTACATTACCAGATTGATAACTTGAAACTTACCTGAAAAAGATAAAAGAAAAGAAAATACATTAGTTTCAAGTCACAGTAACAATAATTCATGAAAAATAGAATAGACATAATCTTACTCAATTAAATCTTTATTGAAAAGACTGAGTCATGAGAGATTATAATCAGTTTGTGTGCAAGTATTGGAAGACAATGGAGGTGGATGAGATGCGGTGAAAGTAGACTTAATAAGTTTTGTCACCTTGGTGATACCATTAGAGAACAGAGAGGAGCAGGCGCTAGTGTGATTGCAGAGGAAGATTAAATCTAGACGGTATAGGGAGATGTGTGCAGAACAGGAGACTTCTATTGTATGGCCACGTTGGAAGAATTGATGAGTTAATAGATGTAGAACAGTTGAGGTATCAGGGGCTATTTGGCAGCAGACGGTCAAGAAAAAGATGGAAGGAATTGGTAAGGAGATGTGTGCACAACAGGAGACTTCGGTGGCATGGCAACGTTGAAAGAATGGGTGAGAGTTCTTGGGTTAGTAGATGTAGAACAGTTGAGGTAGCAGGGTCGGTTGGCAGTGGGAAGGCCAAGGAAAAAGATGAAAGGAAGTTTTAAGGATGGATTTTAGAGAAAGAGGGATAAATTAAAAGCTGTCCAAAAGCATGTGAAGCGGACCTGACGACGATGATGACGATGATGATGATGATGATGATGACGATGATGATGATGACGACGGTTCAAAAGCAAACCGTTTTAACCGTTCTTAAGTTGAAGAATATTTTCAATGAATATCGGGGAATCTGTGAAGAAGAATGTCTTAACAGATATGTCACAATTTATGAATTTTCGATTTAAATTAAAATGGAATAAATAGTGGCAATGGTTGTGACCCAACGAATCATGTGTACGTCTAGTATATATATATATATATATATATATATATATATATATATACTAGGCCCCAAATTTCGATGAACTTGCATGACATTTTTCTTCAAATTATCATCCTGAGGAAGTCTTACAATAAAGACGAAACGTTGATGAATATATAAAAATATTTCTTGTTTTTTTTTCTTTTTAATTTCATATATATATATATATATATATATATATATATATATATATATATATATATATATATATATATATAATAATCCAGGTAAAACATCCACAGGGTAGTAATCCAAAGAATTTCAACCGAAGAATTTTACATATATTTTATATTTTATATTAATATTTTTTTTTTTTTTTTTATTTTATTTTTTTTTTTTGCTTTTGATTCTTAACGGTCCCTACCACATGACTTTCCAATTTTTAATTTTAAATTTCTTTTCTTTTTTTTTCATTTCATTCTTCCCAAATATGATCTAAGGTTGAGATCGGATTCTAACTCTGCCTGATGAGATTTCAGTTTATAATAGCTGTTGATCGATAACATCGACATGCCAGTGTCGCAGATTTTGTACATGTCTGTGTAAATAAAAATAATCATATATATATATATATATATATATATATATATATATATATATATATATATATATATATATATTAAATTTTTGCTTCAAATTTATTATTGGATTTATGTCTAGACTAATTGCAGGCCGAAATAATAGATTGATCTAAAATCAAATTAATTGGTCTACAGCAATAATTACTTTATATATAAATCACAAATATGAAAAACATACACAATTTGTGTGAAACTTGTGGCTCAGTATTCATTAAAGACCTGTTGAATGTATTGATGTTTAAGTCAGTAGTTAAGAGTATTCTAATGGAAAATGCTTCCCAAATGCATCAGAAAACAAAATCATTAAAAACGTGTTAAATATAAAACTCATTAAAGGAAATCGATTTAAAAATAAAAAAATACGTTTTCTTTTCCTATTTTTTTCAAGGATATCGAATAAATTTTCTTATTTCTTAATTGCAACAAAGTTCTTTGAAAAAAAG
>OY744540.1:78902443-78939943 GCA_963556195.1 Sepiola atlantica
AGTTTCTGATTGACTCAGATAAAGAAGATGGCGCTAAATGTACGTTTGCTTTGTTAGAATAAAAAATACAAAGAACTAGGTCGAACCGAAATTCGCTTTGAGTTTTTTTTAGAAATAAGCTTTCTTTTTCCAGAAAAGCACAGACCTGAAAGATGAAGAAAATTATTTGCGGAGTAATATGTACATTTGATAACGGATATTGAGTTTGATGAGCCTGACAATAAAGTAACCATGATTACGAATTTGATGTGGATTGTATCTGCTGCACTGCCTGTCCTACAGTTATGGCCTGGAGCTAAGTGAGTGCTCCAAGCAATTTCAAACAAAGAAATAGAGGAAGAGGAAGAAATAGAGGAAGAGGAAGAGGAAGAGAGAGAGAGAGAGAGAGAGAGAGAGAGAGAGGGGAGTGTTGTTAGCAGTAGGAGTTAGTTTATTGCTAATCGGGTGGGGCGCTCCTACCGGGGAATGCCGAGGGGGCTGCTCAGGCATTTTTTGTAGGACAGAGTGCACGGCACCTGGTGCACTGACTTTTCAAAAACCTCACCTGACCCTGTGTCTAACTTCTCACAGAGGAGATACATTTATTTACCGAATATTTAGCTGACAATTATTTTTCTGGACTTGGTTTAGGGCATTGAGTTGTGTTTAAAAAAACATCCAATGAAATTGTTCTAATCAACCGTAATTGACGGATCAAGTGAACCAACTTTCTGGCTGCCGAAAATACAGTTGGGAAATTAGTCCAAAACAATTTATTTGGGTTTACTTACTCATTTGTGAGGTCGGAAAAAATCAGACAACTGCAGACGATTTATTGTCCGCCATTTTGGTTGGGAAACGACAATTTTATGAAGGGTATTAACTATGAGTACTGAGTTGAACACTGGCAGCCATATTGGGATACCTACATCAACAAATAATATATCTGTTATACTAAAGCCGAATTAATCAATGTTTGTTTCACTAAAGCTTTTTTGTTTAAACATAACCCAAAACCAAGGAATATTTTAACATGTATTTTGTGTGATTAATATATACTCTCATTCTGTTGTTTGACCCTCCCCTTTCTTATTATATACACTATATATCTATTCTTGCTTCTCTCGCTCTTTCTTATCTTATATATATATATATGTACATATATATATTGTATATATTAAGAACACAAAATACATGTTACGGATGACCAGAAATGAAAAATAAAACGTTTTTGTTAGAATTTCTGAATAACAAAAATTAATATTTACACTTTCACATTTATAAAACTTTTTTTTTAAATTTCGACTTCCACTTCCCTTTTAATTGTTAATTATTGATTACCTTCCTATAAGATAAGTTTAAAATTAATGTTTTTTTGGAAACATTTTATATGGGATTAGAAAATGTTATCAAGTGTAATAAAAAGTAACGTTATTAAGAAAGAAAAAAGAACTTTCGGTTGATAATTTCATTGTTAAAATTAATTCAATCAAATTCCATTTTTTTAATGTAAAACGAAATAACTTTCGGTTGATAATTCGTTTGTTGAAATTAATTCAATAAAATGTCTTATTATTATAGCATATGGTTTTATTTATTTCAAACACTTCATTACATTAATAATAAAATGTGTTTTTTTCAATGTAAATCTTATTTGTTTATTACTACATTAAACTAAAAAATAATTAAACAAATGTATTATTATTATTATTATTATTATTAAACTATAATTCGAAGGAACAATAATAATAATAAAAATTCTCAAAAATCCGAAATGCTAACAAAAACGCTTTATTTTTCATTTCTGGTCATCCGTACGTCACGTGACGCTGTATTTGTTGCAAAATTAAACAGGAAGCCACAAAAACATAAAAATCTTGGAAATAACCGTATTTTCTTTTAAAATAATTTACGGTACATTTTAAATTAGTCCAAAACACTTTATTTGGGTTTACTTACTCATTTGTGAGATCGGAAAACTGCAGACGATTTATTGTTTGCCAATTTGGTTGGGAAACGATAATTTTACCATAGTCTTTTATCAGATATGGCTAAGTTGGTGTAAATCCTTACTGAAGATAAAAGGACAATGAAATTACGTTGGCTGAGAAATAATTTATGCAGAAGTATCACTGAACTCTGTGAGTGGGATAGGAGAAAGCATTTTCTGAGTAATAATGTCGGAGTGAAAGAAAAGAAGAATTGAAACTAATTCTGGCAATTCTACGCTGTTTGCGGAAACTTTAAATCTTTGCTTCTTGTCTTGTTTGGTCGGCGCAGAGATAGAATGCCCCACACCTACCTTAGAATAGAACATTAAAGACTTTTAGATGAGAAATTCAGGTGTGGATCAGTGCGCCGGCATTGATTAACGATTTCTATCACTTGTCATGGAAATTTCATGATTCAAGAATTTTGGGGGCGAGTTTCGTTCCATTCTGCATGGCCACACAAATCAAAGTAGAATTCAATAATGATTGTAAACCACAGGAAGATGCCGATTTGAATGCGAAAACCGTTCTCAAAGAAAGTCTCAAGCGCTAGAATTGATCTGATGTATAAAAGTGGATTCGATATCACCTGGAGTCTAATATTATTTTTTGTAAAACTCAGAATTTGTTTGGTTCTTTTGTTTATATTGCATAGCAACATTTTGTTTTTATGGCATAGCAACATTTTGTTTTTATTGCATAGCAACATTTTGTTTTTATGGCATAGCAACATTTTGTTTTTATGGCATAGCAACATTTTGTTTTTATTGCATAGCAACATTTTGTTTTTATTGCATAGCAACATTTTGTTTTTATGGCATAGCAACATTTTGTTTTTATGGCATAGCAACATTTTGTTTTTATTGCATAGCAACATTTTGTTTTTATTGCATAGCAACATTTTGTTTTTATTGCATAGCAACATTTTGTTTTTATTGCATAGCAACATTTTGTTTTATAATGAGATGGGTGTTACTACAGTTAGAAACGCTGTTGAAATGATAACTTTGAAAATTGAGAAACCAGATAGTTGACGCGAGATTTTGTCAAATAAATGAAATACTTATTAAATCATTCTTGCTTTTAATTTTTTTTTTTAATCCAAATTTTTGGTTTTATAAACTCTAATCATGATAATACAGACAGTATTTTTCTTTTTTTTTCTTCATCTATTTAATGCCGAATACCGTCATTTTTGTAAATGTTTTTATATCTCAAGTTCTTAATATTTTAAAATATGTATTTATGTATATTTTGTAAACAATTAATTTGTAGTTTACTTCGTTTTATAGGCATATTTAGAGTACAAATCGAAAACGCGATAAACGCCATTGTCAAAACTGAGAAGTTAGCACTGCAAAAAGTGTTGCATTTCAACATTCTGCAACACTCCAAAATCCTGTTTTACATAATGTGATAGTAGGATTTTTTTCGGGACTTTTAATTAAAATAATTTTTTATTCGAAGTCTACATTTGATATATTCGTCCTTTTTGCGTTTAATTTCTCTGTTTAAAGAAATTGGATATATCGCTATTTGCATTCAAACCCTGATAAATTTTGTAAACAAATATTCTGTAACGATAGATCTTATTTAACCCATAGATGAGCCCCTTGAAAGGTACTACCATTTAAGGTAAATGTCGACCTGAGTGTAATCTGAACAGTATAGGAAAATGTGTGCAGAACTGGAGACTTCGTTTGTTTGGTCACATTAAAATAATGGATGAGAGTGCTTGGGTGAGTAGATGTAGAACAGTTGGGGAATTTGGAAAGGCAAGGCAAGGAAAAGATGGGAGGAAGTGAAAAGGATGGATGAAGAGAAAAAAGGGAGAAATAAAGACCTGTGCAAAGATGGATTGGATTGGAAGTCAATTTCTAAAAGCCGTCCAACACATGCCAGCATGTAAAACAGATCTTGCATGGAGAGTAATGATATAAGAAAAATTGTGCAATGTGAGTTTAAAAGACAGGCTTAGATTTGATTATTTAATAATGAGAGTGTAATATTTATTTATTTATAATATTAAAGAAGCTCAGATCATAGTACCTTAGGTTTCACACTGGAAGAGCTTACCCAGGCGAAAAATACCGAGTTTTCTAGAGTTTTAATTATAAACCGCTCACTAGCTTTCATCAGTCATAGTTTGATCTATCAAAATATGGATCAAACTATGGCTGACGAAAGCCAAGAGCGGTTTATGATTAAAACTCAAGAAACCCCAGTATTTTTCGTCTGGGTCTGCTCTACCAGCTTGATACCTAAGATAACATGTTGATCTGAACTTCTGTAACATTATGAATAAATATATAGTCTAAGGAAGCTTTTTGTCATTTAAAAACAAAAACAAATACAGCGATACTAACTATATCCACATATTGCAGACTTAGCATTTGTATATGCCCACTTACCGCTGAAAAAAACCCCACAAATACAAAAGGAGACTCAATTATATAGCAGTGATACATAAACAGGGGACCTTAACTTAAATGGTGAAATAGAAAAAGGGGACCATAAGCTGTTTAGCAGGTAAGTGTTTCAGATATTTAAAAACAGAACAGCTATTAAATTCATGGCTCTCCAGCAGTACTGATGAAATACCACCTTCCCCATAACCAAATGTAGACAATTCAGTCAGTTATTATTTATCTAAAAAAAAAGACCACCCTTAAGCACCATGGGAGATACTCGAAGCACCAATTTAAAAGTAAATAACCTCATAAAAATGAGAGCAAATAAACACAGATCTAACTTGTGATATGTTAATTGGCATATTAAATTATATAGGAATAAACATGCATAAAAAAATATCAATAAACATAAAATAAAGCCAAAGTATCTTTGGTATCAGATAGAAAAATAGATAATAGGAAAGGAACCTAGCCATACAGATCTAAATACCTAAGTTATAGAAGCTTTTAATCATATATATATATATATATATATATATATATATATATATATATATATAACAATGGTAATAATCCAGGTAAAAAATATCCACAGGGTGGTAATCCAGAGAATTTTAACCGGGTTTATAAAAAGTGCTCAATATCAAAATAGAGCTGTGTAAATAAAATTATCATATATATATATATATATATATATATATATATATATGATAATAATAATAATAATGATGATGATGATAATGATCAAGGTAAAAAAATCCACAGAGTAGTAATCCAAAGGATTTGAATCGGGTTTATAAAAAGTGCTCAATATCAAATAGAGCTTTTATATATGATTATTTTTATTTACACAGACATGTACAAAATCTGCGACACTGGCATGTTGCTATTATCGATTAACAGTATCGATCAACAGTGTCGCAGATTTTGTACATGTCTGTGTAAATAAAAATAATCATATATATATATATATATATAAACTTGCCGGATATTTCAAGTCAGACTCAAATAGTAATCCGTCTGACATATCGATATTTGATTCGAAGTAGCCTTTTTTTCATTTCTTCCTTCCACTATTTTATTGGCATGGATATTTTTTTTTTTTTTTTTTTTGCAGTTTTGCAGAAAAGCAACACCAGTTAACATCGGTGTACATATACTTTCTACTTCATTAAATAACAAAGTTAGTGAATTATGCCGAGGTCAGTTACAAGGTTAAATTTATCGCTAACCATGTTATGAGAAATAATTTCATTACTTCAACTGAAGCGGTTTCAATTTTAGAATAATGTAAATTTATTATATTGCCACAGTTGTCAAAAAGCCTTAAAAAACACATATAATGTGTGTGCTATGCAACGGACTTGAACATGAATGCAAAAAGTTATCTGATGCTTTATTTTGTTCAGTTTTGTTTCGTAGAAGGTGACAAAAGGAGGAGGCATCCATTTTACTTCGCAAGTGACTGGAACAGTGAAAAGCCATTTCACTATTGAACATTTTCATACACTTTTCATCCTTTCTTTTATTTATTCTGATAGGTGCCATTATTCAAAGAGACATTTGATGTGGAACTTTTAGCCTTTGGAATACTTCACACATAAAAAAAGGCAACCATTTAGTGCAAATTTCATTTCAATATTATATATATTTTAAGTCAGACCCAAATAACAATCCGTCTGACATATCGATACTTGATTCGAAATAACCTTTTTTTTCGTTTCACTAATATATGAATATATTGTATTTTTTAGTTTCTTTCTAAAAATACTTCTTCCAGAAATTTTTTTTTTTTTGTAATAATATAAACAGAAACCACCACTTTATCAAGGCCAACCGTGGACAAGTGTTAATGTGATTTCTATTTTATCCCCCCTCCAGGAGATTAGACACAAGTGTTATGTGGGTTTGATGGAAGCGTTTTCAGTGGAATGACTTGGATTTGAACCTGGCACACCCAGGTTCTCAGTCCGTGTCGATACCAACTAAGCCACTGTGCCACTTTTAGAGGGACACTTCTTCTGTATTCAGATCCTAATACATTAAAGGAAAGTAGACATGTCTGAAGTTATTTCCCTTGACGTCTATAAAAAATAAATATCTAAAATTACATTATATTTTTAACATCAAGCAAGTTAAAAAGCAGCAGGCATGTTCTGGTGTAATGATATGTACAACAGACTTTGTCTAGTGGGACCCAGTCTAAATTCTACATCAATCTGTATAATTCACTGTTAAAAATATTTATTTTTCAAATAATAGATGTCTGTCACAGTCAATACAATTAAGAAGGAATGACTCTTCTTCCATTAAAATAAGTAGCATTGCCAGCTAAATATTCGGTACTCTTATAGCTGATGCACCATGTTTCCATGACTTCACATCGTCAACGTTCGGGCAGGTCTCGGAAGTGCCCGAGAGTTGACGAAACTATTAACCAAGAAACATTTGCTTGTAAACAGTTTGTTTTCGTTAAAATAAGAAAACGAAACAAAAAAAATGTTTGCTTAAAAACAGTTGTTGCAGTGTTTATGTTAACAAGAAAAAAATGTAAAAAAATGTTAACATAAACACTGCAACAACTGTTTTTAAGCAAACATTTTTTTTGTTTCGTTTTCTTATTTTAACGAAAACAAACAAGAAAAAAATGTAAAAAAAATGTTAAAAAAAAAAAAAAATGTAAAAAAATGTAAAAAAAAAAAAAAAAATTGAAAAAAAATTGAAAAAAACAATAACATTTTCTTAACAAATCAAACAAAATCATAATTTGAAACTTTCCGGTGGACAAAGAAGCTGAAGAAATGAACACAGAGTCATGATTTGATATGATATTCCACTTAAGATCCAAAATTATTGATAAAGTCTAAATCTTGGGAAAAACATAGAATCAAAACATGACTGTGTTAATTACTTTTGCTTCAATTAGTCTCTTTCTGCTCATTTCCTTATTTTCATTGTTGAGACCTATACATATAATCGAACAGATAAATTATTTCAGTTCACCCGTGTTCGAGTAAGGTCACCTATCAATTTGACCCTCTTGAAAGTGGGGAGCGCCAAAACCCCCTCTCAAACAAAGGGCTGTCAAGTTTTTGTTTGAAAGGAGTTTGCCCATTGGCTAATGAAAATAATAGCCCGAGAGGGGGTAATAACACTAACGAATCCGATTGGTTAGTAAACACTACTTAGATATAAAAGCTATCGTTAACCATACATCCACGCATTTAGCCTGATGATTTCCTTTGGGAATTAAACATGAACGTTTCTGTGTAGCTTACTTGCCATACATATATTTTCATACTGCTACATATATATTATTTGCCTCTATTAAATGCATTTTAATTCAATTAAGCATTACATCTTTTTTCGCTTACCATGCTTTTGTCGAGAGAGCAGCAATGGTATTTAAAAGTTTTATTCACTTCTAAAAAAGAGTGGCATCGCTTAAAATCGGGAGTTTGGAGTAGATTTTAAATACATCAACGGACTTATAAGCATCAAATGAAACCATTAGAAAGGTACTCAATTCTATGCATATGCAAATATTACCATTCCTAAGCGAGAAAGTGCTTTTTATTGGAATTAGAGTTCTAGGGAGATAAAAGTCATTCCAATGTCTAATCTTTGCCAGAAACGGAACAAAAAAGTTTCAACGAGAGAGAGAGAGAGAGAGAAGAGGAGAAGAGAAAGTGAAGGGGAGCGAGAGAGGGGGAGAGGAGAGAAATACAAGTTTGCATTAATGTGTGTAACACAGGTTTACTCAAACCCATAATCATTAAAAGCTAACCAACTGTACCTTCCACGGGCTGAGTGGACACTAACAGTAATAGATATCACTCAAGTGAAACGCATGTGCATAAAAACGGAGGGAGGCAGAGGGTGGGGAGCAAGGAGCAGCCATGGCGTCCCCAGCCTGGACTTCTGCCAAGTTCTAAAGCATGCAGATTTCCATTTGTGCAGTGGCAATTATATCTTCCAATTAACTCTGTATCTAACCAATGGAAACCAACCCGTGGAAACAAACGGAACGATGGAGCCAAGAATCTCCGCGACGAAGGGCACGTGGGCCACGATGATTAAAATCTGCATAAAATACTTATTCCGATAATGCACAATCACGCCTTAGAAGCTTGAAGTTATTTGAATATGAACAACAAAATAAAAAATTTTTTTAAATACAATTGCCCATAGAGTAAATGTGGTATTGTGGTCACTGAAACTAGTTTAAAGAATAGACAAAGAGGACGACAGACAACCACCATCCCTTCCCACCCAATGTTGGCCTTGTGTCACATTTTGTTATTTTATAAAGAATATTGCTTATGTGAAATTTTTTGTAAAATTTAAAAAAATAAATAAATTGGTCTTTTGGCTAGGAGCAAAGTGTAGTATTTGTTCTTAGTTTTTTCTGTCTCCGGTCAATGAAGGAGAAGTCCTTCTTGACTGAGAAATTTTAAAATTTTTATTCCAATTCAGAGTGCCCCTTTCTGGGGAGCCGGATTTTCCCACATTAAAAACCGACCTTGTGGAGGCAAGTAAATAAGAACCTGTGTCTGTTCGGTCCGCACGTTTAGATATAAAAAGGTTATTTCAAACTAAAGTGTGACGCAAAAACCGACGGACATGGTCTGTTAAAGATATGCTTAATGAATCTATGTACTATTAAAAAGTTATGCGTTTGGAGGCTGTTTCATATGTCAAAAGAATCGTGATTGTTTGACAAACAAGGAATAGGCAGAGTACACATTACTAAGGCAGTAGTTTTTACGATGTCAACACCATAAGTCTAAAGGATTTTTTTGCCGAGACGAAAACGAGGCTGAAACTGCCAAGCGCTAAATGGAAGATTGGCAGACGATAATATAAGACGAAGCATTTCAAAGAAAAAATACATAGATAAAAAGAAAAAAAACGAATAAACCATAGCTAAAGAACTGTAAATGAATATATTTTTATTTTATGGGGAGCCAAATGAACCATTGTCAATCAAATGTGTAGCTGGAAATGTTTTGATTTGTTTGTGAAAATGATGTTTTTTTTGGGGGGGGGGGGGTTAACATTTTGTCAATGTTTTTTTTTAACCTAATACAAAGAAAGAAATGAAAATGTTATACTTTTGAATTCGTCCTTCCGGAGATTCGACGACCAGACTGATAATAATTCATTATTGTCGCAATAGAACGCGATTATTGTTTTCTTCCAAATATTGTCGGCTGCTTGCTATAGCCTGCTTGGCGAACGAATGCTGCAACCTAGTTGGTTAATACTTCGTCAGCTCCTGGGCGTTTCCAAGACCTGCCCGATCGTTGCCGACGCGAAGTCACGGAAATCTGACGCGTCAGCTATAAGAGTACTTTTTTTTTTTTCTTCTTTTTTTTTTTTTAACTGGACACGTGTTTTATAAATTAAAAAAGATAAACATTACATAAATATTTAAAAAAAATTAATTAGGTAAACTTTCTTTCAGAGACCATTTACATAAGTAACCATGTTCACTATATTTGTTTTTTGGTGCTTTTACACTAGGACCCGCGCTAACTTTGACTCCATCGTTAGGGTTAGGGTCAGAGTCAAAGTGGGTGTTAGGGTTAGTGTTTGGGTCGTCGTCAAAGTCAGCACAGATCCTACAGTACAAGAATACAGATTTTTTATTGTTTTATTTTATGTACACCTTTCTTCCGATCCAAAAAATACTGTTTGCTGTATTCAGTTCTTTAAATTGTTGATTTTAACAATTTTACTGAATCAAATTGTTTAATTAAAATAAATATTGATTTAAAAATTATTAAAAACATTTCTATTTATGGGGAAGGTTAATACAAAAATCGGGGTTGGTCGAAATTTCTATTTTCATTATTTACATCTACAACTATTTTTGGTCATAAATAAAGAATATCAACGTATAACCACCCAAGAAATATGACTGAGGCTAAATCAGTTTACACGTAAGCGTTAATTTCTGACGCGGCAGCCAAGCAAAAATATGCGACCGGA
Source organism: Sepiola atlantica (assembly GCA_963556195.1). Classification (NCBI taxonomy): domain Eukaryota; kingdom Metazoa; phylum Mollusca; class Cephalopoda; order Sepiida; family Sepiolidae; genus Sepiola; species Sepiola atlantica. The sequence continues at coordinate 78,912,819 of OY744540.1, forward strand.
GGGAGCATATATTTGCTAGTATATATAATATACTTTTAAAAATTTTTTCAATTTTCTTAATAGTCCATTTAGTGTTTTGGTCAAATTGTTGTATGTAAAAAAAGTCTTATCAAGCAAAGACACTGTGTTATTTAATATTGTTTGCCTAAATGAAAATATGCTGCCTAAATACACACAAATATATATATATAAATATATATATATAAATATATATATATATAAGATTACCTACAATCTCACAGTATTTATGAAAAACTGTCTTCCTGAAAAATTATTGACATGTATTATTTTTATATATTTTCTTTGAATCCTACGACTGATTTATATATCTTGATAGTCAAGCCAACCAATCGAATTTATATTAAAACTGAAGTTGCATTTAAAGCTATTTTTATTTACGACGTACTTTTTTTTTACTAGTTTTTGGCTAAAAAAGTATACAGAGATTTTTATGCTATTTTTGTCATATTTAATGTTCCTGTCTCGATTCAGAAATGTTTGTTTTTAGTGTAATCATATACGGACGCTTATTATTATCAGATAAATACGAAAAACAGACATTGAAATTATTGGCTCATAAAAAGAATAGATTTCAAATGAAGACGAAGAAAATAAGAACAAATAAATAACTAAAATCTAGATGGCATTTTCAAGGTTTAGACAATAAAGTTATCTTGTCGGATTTGCAAAGTCAGACCCAAATAGCATTTAAGCTGACGAATCAAACTTTGCTTCTGATTTACCATTTGGTTTTGTTAATGTTGTACCGTGTTATTGGCAATATAGTAATGTACTTAGCTAAAATTTATTTATAAAAATACTTAGTCCGGCCCAGACGACTGCTAATACGAAACATTTTTAAATAATCACCTAAAAATAAACATTTTAAAAATCAGCAAGTGGGATAACTCATTTTAAATTGAAAATTATATAATAAGAGTTGCCTACCTTACGTTTTAAAATTTACAAACAAATAAAAATCAAAAACAAAAATGACTGTTGGGCTCTCGAACTAGGATAAAAATGTAGTTCTATCTTCAATTAGAAGAGGGGTAATCCTTCTAGACCGTTTGTTCCAATCTAAAATGTGTCTTGTTGTAGAGCTGGATATTCCTAACATTAAAAACCGACCTTGTGTCTAACTTTGCCCTTGTGGGAAGGCAAGTAATTAGGGACTCGGGAATTGTTCTATGTATTTTATTCTTATCTGTTTTATGGCATATCAACTCTTTTCGGGTTATTTAATGCTAGAGCAAATCTAATAGAAAACAATTAATGGTAAACCTTTCATTGAACATAAGTTGCTATTTTTATTCATGTCTGCGGAGGATTGCTTGTCGCTTTTTAATAGTATTATAATCTAAGAAAATGCGACTGGATTTGAACTTGGTTCAGTAGATCCCATTGTCTGCATCAATATCCATTACAGCACTCGCTTCTACCCCTTTAAATCTATGTAAGACAAATTTTAACATAATCTGATGAACCTTGTTGAATAACTTGGATGTATTGATTACCCAGAGACATATAATGATGGCAGTAATTGACTTGATTACGATCGCAGGTGACACAGATTAAAGACAATCCCTCTTAATTCCTAATTATATTCTTGAATATGTGTTGGCAATCTTTACACACTTGCATCACAATTTTGAGATTAGGGGCCTTAATTATCTTAGAGTTAAAATGTTATGATTGCATTCTGCATACGGCTTAATGAGGTGGCAACTTTGAAATAGAAATAAGAAAAAAAAAATCCAAAGTGCAAAAATAATAATCTTCTTCTTCTTCTCCTCCTTCTTCTTCTTCTTCATCCGATTTATTTTTGAACAGGGCTTCGATTAGTCCTCTATAAGAGAGTGGGGCCTGCCTGTCAGTATTGATTAAAGTCTTCCACTCCAGGCTCGGCGGTCGCGAGGATCTAAGTTTGTAATTCACAGGGCTGCCCGGTCACGTTTATACAGCTCATCCCAAGAAAGCTTTCAGCAAATATTATTGCAATTGAACGGTTTTAGACTGCAAGGATTTGGTTAAATTGTGGACAAGTCAGTCGTAGACTGAAGTTTATTTGTACCAAAAATGGTTGGATTGCAGAAAAGATTGTGAATTTTATTAACGATTCTATGGCTGGCAGTTTTAATTTGAACGAAGAAACAAACAAAATACATTTTCAGAGGCTAAATGAAATTATGATGGACATATTCCAATTGACTGGTATGTATGCAATGCATTCACTAATGGTAAATAACACGGGTCTGTCTAATGATCAGATGTAGTAATTATCTGTAATTAGTAACATACCTAATTGAGAACTTGTAGAACTCTTTAGAAAAAGAGGTAGATATATTCATGTGAACAAATATTTCAAGAAGTAAATTGCTGTGAGATAAGATAAAAAATAATGGAGAAAAAAAAAAGAAGAAATTCAAAAGCAGGAAACAATGCTTTGGTATGAACAAGTATTTCCTATGAGAAAAAAATAATTAACATTTTTAGTCGAAGACATTAGTGGTTGGTGGATCGGTACGAACAAGCATATTGGTATGAAAATTACTTTGAGGACAGAAAATTTTATACGTAATTGCATAGTTTCGTTTTAAGACATAATTATCAGTTATTGGTCAGAGTGAAGAAAACTATCTTTGACTACCATGCTGTAACCCAACATAGTCTGTCATATGTTTTGTGATAGTTTCAATTAGTTGAATTGTTTGTCAAGTAATGTTGCCATTTTATTATTTTCTTTTAAAGGTGAGCCCGGAGATGTGGATGACCAATATTTTATATATGCCTATGCTCTCTACTTGTAGATTGAAAACTTTGTAGGATTTTTTATGCAGCACTTGCCATTAACATAGAATGTAAACAAAGGGAAAAAATATGTAAAGGCGTTATTATTTATTTATTTATTTATTTATTTATTCCTTCAATCCACTTCAACCAGGGAACACTGAGGCTACTGTGAATTAGGGGCCATATTTATAGGGGCATCCTAAGTGGAGAGTTTTACAGCGAGATGCTAGTTGACATTACATTGAAATTTCTGCTTGTTTATATACTCAGGGAAAGAGGGAGCAGGGAGGGAATTCCAAAGGCAAGCGGTTCGAGGAAAGAAGCTATTAAAGTAGACAGCCTTCTGGCATCTGGGAACCTTTACAGTGAAGGGGTGTGATTTTTATTCCTTGTCAGGTTTGTCAGGCACAAGTGCAGAAAGTTCTTTGGAGCACATTCTGTTGAAGTACTTGTAAGACAAGCACAGGGATGCAACATTGTGATGATGGGACAGGATATACGGAATGTTGTTTCCTGGGTAACTAAAGCTTTACATGATGTTTGTTTGTTTGTTTATATATATATATATATATATATATATATATATATATAAATTTGGTAATTTCCCTTATCGACTTATCTGTTCGTATTCCTCTGATGATAAGATTTCATTCTTTGAAAAGCCCTGGCTTAAGGAAGGTCTAATAATTTTTTTTATTTGAAACACCCTGCTTTGAGCAACTACTGACGTAATAGATATTGCATTTTTTTACAATCTTTATTCACATCTTTTACTTTATATATATATATATATATATATATATATATATATATATATATAGAGAGAGAGAGAGAGAGAGAGAAAAAGAGAGAGAGAAAGAGAGAGAAAGTCTTGGAAGTTTCTCAACCATTAAAACTATATTAAAAAAAATTTTTTTAAATCCAGCAAGTCCCGATCTACGAATAAAAGTGTCAATTCTCATGAATCAGCATCGGACAACATTTTTTGATCGGCTTGATTTTGATGTTGGAATTGGTTTGATAGTAACAAATGAACTATCTCTTCTATTTCTTTTTCCTTTTCACATCATCCTCTTACTCTCCTCTTATACTGCAACTGCTACAACAACCTTCTGCCCTATTCTTCTGTTTGCTGTCTTGAACATCAAATTACCACTTTTATTCTTAATTTAAATTTCTAATAGACGACCCGTGACCAGTTGGGTCAACATTGGCACATTGTACATTGGTGTATGCATTACAGAGTTACAAAATGAACAATATGGATCTATCCTTTACTTCTTTGTTTATGTCATTTATTTATGTAACCCTCTTACTCTCCTCTTGCAACTACTAATCCCCACTTATTTCCCTCTTCCCACCTATATATATATATATATATATATATAGTCTTGGAAGTTTCTCAACCATTAAAACTATATTAAAAAAAAAAATTTTTTAAACCAAAAAAAAACCTGGAGTCCCAAGTCGTTCAGTGGAAAATCACTCATGTAAGTCAATTTAACTTTTTCAGTTATTATATTAGTTTGCTTCTAACATTATTTAAGGGGTCATCAGTTGTTTACCATGAAAAACTGTTTCGGGAATATATATATATATATATATATATATATATATATATATATATATATATAGAGAGAGAGAGAGAGAGAGAGAGAGAGAGAGAGATAAGACTAAAGGAAATGTGTGGGCTCCGGTTAGATTGTTTGAATCCAGAAAAATGAGTTTGCAAAACCAGTAAAGCATAAAAAGACAAAATTATTCTCTTTCTGCTTACTATATCTTTCATTCTCTCTCCAGCTATGGGTTAAATAATATAAATACCTCCAATGTTTCTACTAGACAATTTTTTCATTAGTCCTTTTTTTATTACCTTCTACTGCTAATAAAGAGAGAGAGAGGGGGAGAAGAGAGAGAGAGAGAGACGGAAGTGAGAGCGATAGATACCGCATAAATAAGAGTGGGTCTAGGAGATATCCAGTTCCACAAAACGGGGCATTCTGGATGGGACAAAAAATTGTCCCAGGCAAGAAGGACCTCTTGTCTCCCATACGAAAACAGATACTACTATACGTTTTCATCTTTTCTGTTATTTCTTGACTACATTATATAGTTTGATGCACATACCCGATTTATTTAGATCTTAGTAGTTACAATAGTTTAAAAATAGTTCATTTTTTTTTCATTTTTAGTTGTATCCTGGCATTTCTATATGAAGTGCTGTCCGTTATCAATAATTATTTCAAAAATTCTGAAACAATGTATATTAATGTTTAAAAGAAAAAAACTAATTTTGATTTTTCCCTTTTTTAGCTTATTCATACCTATATATATATGTATGTATGTGTATGTATGTGTACATAAAAATGCTGATACTTAAAGAAAGAGAGATACTGCATATATTAACAGGAAATAAACAACATTAGACACTCATTCTTTCAACTTGCGAGTAAAACAAACCAGAAGGTGAGAGCAGATATGTGTAAAAACTTATTTTAATCATGCAGAAAATGTTTTTTAAAGTACAGAATTATGAATAGAGAATTTTAGCATTTTTATTGTTCACGATTTTATTTGAAATACTTTGTCATGAAAAAATTTTAAACATTGCTCTGACCCATATCTAGCTATTGTTCTTGAAAAGAAATCTAAAAAGACAACTTAGAAAAATGACAAAAGAGGAAACACCAAAGAAGATTTTTGTCTTGTTTTCTCATGCATCCATTTTCGTGGCATTTTTTTTTCTGTTTTGAGCAGGTCATTGTAACAGAAATATTATCTATTGAAACATCTCCTCGGAAACATCATATATTAGCAGGGCTACACGACGTTCGCAATCTAGTTGGGGTGGGTGGGATGATCTCCCCTGTTCTCTACAGCATTATATATATATTATTGCAAGGTATAAGGACATGTGTGACATGTTTTTTTAAATGTTGAACACATCCAGGTCAGCTATTGCTAAACACCTCATAAATAACACCGAATGTATGTTGGCTTACACCAGTGACAGTTTATCAGTCATAAGTATATCATATTCGTGGTTCCATCTAAAAGTCCTGGAAACAATGTATATTAAGTCATTAAAACCCTCCTTATGTAAGCAGAAGGAGTGGATTCTGGGACTTAATGTGATCCCTCCCTTTTATTTTGTTCTCTCCCAAACATCTTACTGGTCTTCAGTTCACTATACCATTTTACTTTTTACTCGCAGTACATTAACTTTCCTTCCGCGATATTTACTCTGAAGCGGGTGGACGAAAGCCGACTCACTAGATTATTGTAATTATAACATTTTTTCACTTTTTTTTTTTTTTACTATTTTTCAATTTTCCCAAAAAGCAAAAAAAATGTAACATGTCTGTATGAAATTTTGTACCATGAACAATCTCTAGAAATATGTGTGTGAGTGTGATAATATAAAAAAAAAAAACCGTTATTTTATTTAGATCAGATCGATTCTTATGGGAATCAAATTCCAGAGTAAAATAAAGCTTAATATTCAAACCTTTAAATAGTTATTTCAAAATTTGTAATAGATTTGCTATAAATAAATATACACTGGTAAATAAAAAAAAAATTTTTTTGAAAATTATTGACTTTTCAATATTGTCACTTTGTTTTTACGATTCCACATGTCGTATATGTGTCACTTTAACAACGCATTGTTATCGCTTCCAAACAATTATTCTTATAAATATATATATATATGTGTGTGTGTATTTAGGCAGCATTTTTACATTTATGCAAACATTGTTAAAAATAACAGAATTCCTCTGTTTAATTATACCTTTTTTAATTTATTTTTTATTTTTCTGATGGTCTTTTTTGTATTAAAACCCCAAAAATTAATAAATGTTCCATAGGTTTCACGGACGTTTTCAATTCTTCGTGGAATCATCCTCAAGTGTCAAAAGCAAATGAACAAAAAAGCTGAAGAAAGAAGAGAATTTTAAAAAGACGGTGGAGAAACGCGCATAGAACGTTTTTCGCATGATTCCAGGAAGTCGTTGACGATTTAAATTCAGCATTTTAATACAAAAAAGAGACCATCAGAAAAATTGAAAAAATAAAAAAAGGTATAATTAAACAGACATATTTTGTTATTTTTAACAATGTTTGCATATATATATGCATATATATATATACATACACACACAAACAAGGAATTTTTTATGCAAGAAATTCAGGTTATAAAAAGATAACATCATAACCTGATTCTATCAAGTTATCCATTGGTCAGATCTGTTTCATAATTTATTGATTATTTATTGTGGAAATCAATAATTCATAATAACTAAGATCGATTTTGCCCCCCCCCCCCTTCTCTCTCCCGCTTTGCCCTGCTCTTGACTATTACAGCCTTAGGCTTTGTTGGGCAACAACAACAACAACAACAGCCGTGCCTATGAATCAAGGCTAATAATAGCATCAACAGCCCCGCAGACATTTTCACATGAAAAAATGAATAAAATAAAGAACGAACAATAGTATGTATTTAGGAGTCGAATGAAAACAACATGGCAAATTTTATAAAATGTAAATAAACTTCATAGTTTATAATTTATAGGAATTTTGTTTCATTAAAGAAATCTGCTCAGAAACCTAAGCAGATTTCTTTAATGAAACAAAATTCCTATACATGTAGAATTACTAAAGTCTTCTACCCATTGATGGCTGATGGAACGAGAACAATCTACCCATTGATGGCTGACGGAACGAGAACAATCTACCCATTGATGGCTGATAGAACGAGAGCAATCTACCCATTGATGGCTGATGGAACGAGAACAATCTACCCCTATGGATTAAATAAATAGTTAAATTCGAAATTCCGTACAGACTCCAGAGTTCGACAAGATGCACTTGAAGAAGATCGGAGGTTATATCGTCCGAGGTCCTGGGTATGACCTTAAAAGACATCCAATGGTGAGGCCTCCATTTGGGAGCTGTGGGGAATGTGGAGCTTCCCCTTAGTCTACTCTGGCCAGGAGTGGTAGTACCTGTAAGGTCCCCATCTATGGGTCAAATAGGATCTTCCCGACTCAAAATGCACCAGACATTGATGTTTTATTGGGTTTTTTTTCCTTTGCAAAACTCAATCATGTTCTGCAAAATCTAAAACAAAAAATAACAATTTCCCTCCCTCTCCACTTCTACCCTATCCCCTATTTCTCCCCCCCCCCTTTCACTCAACCAAACACCATGAATAAATACTTAAATATATAAAGAACTTGAAGCATAAAAACCTTCACCAAAATGACCGCATTTTGCATTAAATGACCTGAAAAGGGTTGATATGCCGTGAAGCAAAAATAACCAAACCAAAAACCATGATTAAACATTTGAACATATAAAGAACTTGAAGCATAAAAACCTTCACAAAAATGTTCAGATTCGGCATTAAATACCCCAAAAAGAGTTGATATGCCGTAAAACAAAACTACCTAACTTTAATGAAACGAAATTCCTATAAATTTATTCCCAATTCCGTGAATTTAAATAATTTGTTTCTTTGTAATACTGTTTTATTAATTAGTAACTTTAATAAAATTTATTTTCATTTTGTTCTTAACTATTTTTTACAGTTAAAAATGTCCCCCACCCTCGACTAATGCTAGATACGTTCACTAGTTTAACTATATTTTGTTGTAGAAATAAAATTCTGGCTTCAATCTGATTTATGATATTGTTGCTGGGTTTACCAATTTGAACTCTGTGAATAATGCAATTAAAACGGTAACACTCCTCAAGACAGGGTTTGCAGGCTGCCAGAAAACGTCAGCCTCCTGACCAAGGAACACAAAACAGTAAAATGGATATGTACAAACACAAGAAGAATAAACTATTTAAAATAATTTATCTGCATTTATTTAATAGAAACTGCGTATGATGTGCTTATGTAATGGACAAATTTCAAAAAGATGGAGTTGTCCATTAGATGGAAATGTTTTTGAAAGCTTTAAGCTTACCTTGTTTTGTTTCGAAAGTTTTGAGATGAGAATTGATAATTTGGATTATTTGGACTGCTTCGATATTATTCCTACAACGTTTCGACAGATGAAACCTTCTTCGACGGTTGAACTCGGGAATCTGTACAGAATTTCAACCTGGACCCTTTATTGTTCTCATTTCGTCATCTATGACTGGGTAAAAGTCTTAAGTAATTCTTAATTATATTCTTATTATCGCCTGTGCTGAGGATTGAACCTTCAACCTCTAGTTATAAATAGTAATCCGAAATATAAAAAAAAAACAATTAAAAAACAAAAATAGGTTTATGGCTCCAAGATTCATACTAGAATTCTCCACATGAATGCGTGGCGCAACGGATAAAAGTGCTAAGTAATAATCAGTTCTACGAAGTGACAGTTTTCTGGAGGTTTAAAATTCAAACCTCATAACGGGCGATACTAAGAATATAATTAACAATTACTTCAGACTTCTACCCCATCATGGCTAATAACACGCGAACAATATATCAGCATGGATTAAATAAAGGGTTCAGGTCGAAATTCCGTATAGATTCCCGAGTTTCACAAGATGGACGTGAAGAATATCAAAGCTTACATCAGCCAAAGTGTTGGAACATCCAAGTGGTCTTTCGCAACTCGTTCCCACAAGCGGCTATCATCTGATCAATGTCTCGTATGAATCGTGAAGTTTCTGGTGGTCATACAATACAATAGCAACATATTTTGTTACGGACCACCCGAAAAGTAATCAAATGCAATTCATACCAATGTTAGTATTCTCATAGTGCTCCTCATCTTTTCGGCTATTAACCCTTATCCTTGAGTGGCTCTTGGCTTTGATAAGCAGTGACCCAGATAGTAAAAAAAAAAAATCAATGAGTTGGCTCCAGGCATCACCAGACCTCAGCACGCCATTGTGTGTATATAACTCGATACAGTTTCTTGTTATACCCAATACACAGCTTCTATTTAACCCATAGACAACTAATACACCTTCAGGTTAAAGTGGACCTGGGAGTATTGGCATTTAAGAGTGACTCCATACTCTTTTAAACTCCAAAATTTGGGTATATATATATATATATATATATATATATCTCTATATATATATCTATCTCTCTCTCTCTATATATATATATATCTATATCTATCCATCTATATCTATATATATATATATGTATATATATATCTCTATCTATATATATATATATGTATATATATATCTCTATCTATATCTATATATATATATATATATATATATATATATCTGTCTATATCTCTCTATATATATATCTATATATACAAGCTGAAGGTATCTCATTTGTGATATAAGAAATATGTCATCTCAGAATGGCCATCATACATCACTTTTCGAAGTAACTGAACTGCATATGAATTATCACAGCCACAACAGTGATAAAGAAACCAGAAACCAATTGCAACACTGAATATCATCTGACACCTTACCGTTCTTCATCGCTAACAGGAATTGCATTTTTAACTTTGCTCTACAGAAAATCTCTCCAAATATATTGCTTCTTGTCAGTGACATAATCCTACCAAAGTAAAAATAAAACACACAAGCAAATAGAAGAATGCTAACAACACTCCCCCACTCTCTCTCTCTCTTTTTCTTCCTCTATTTCTTTGTTTGAAATTGCTTGGAGCACTCACTTAGCGCCAGGCCATAACTGTAAGACAAGCAGTGCAGCAGATACAATCCACATCAAATTCGTAATCATGGTTACTTTATTGTCAGGCTCATCAAACTCAATATCCGTTATCCAATGTACATATTACTCCGTAAATAATTTTCTTCATCTTTTAGGTCTGCGCTTTTCTGGAAAAAGAAAGCTTATTTCTAAAAAAAACTCAAAGCGAATTTCGGTTCGACCTAGTTCTTAGTATTTTTTATTCTAACAAAGCAAACGTACATTTACACAAAGAACTAAAAGTGACATTTTCTTTATCTAAGTCAATCAGAAACTCCGAGAGCAAAATTATTTAATGCTAATATTCCTGGCGCTTCATGCAACGAAACAATCTGCATGCAGATGACTATATGAGTGTAGACACAAAGGCAGGTGCAGTTTTGAGAAGCCAGCGCACTAGGTGAAACGCACTCTGACCTAAAAAAATGCCTGAGCAGCCCTGTCGGCATTCCCCGATAGATGCACCTCAAGCGATTAGCAATAAACTAACCCCTTTCTCAGAAAGAAGGTAAAACATGGGAGGGTGGACTTCTAAGGATTGAACAGAATCATACCTCAGTCGGACAGCAACAAAGTCACAAAGCTACATATATATATATATATATATATTTAAATATTTTCTTTGTCGTACAAAACTTTAAAATAGCATTGAAGAGACAATATTTATTATTCATAATGAATTTAAGAAATTAAAAAGATGAAAGGGCAGCTGACCGGTTTCGTACCTCGCTCAACAGAGCCAAATATCGAGGTAATGTATAAAACATATAAAAATCTCCTCGGGCTTAATGTTGTTTCTATTTGATTGAACTTTTTTTCTTTTTTTTTTTTTTTATTTTTTAATTTTTTTTACCCCTTTCCCTCGCTATAATTCTCATAGCATCTTTTTATATTTTTTATACATTACCTCGATATTTGGCTCTGTTGAGCGAGGTACGAAACCGGTCAGCTGCCCTTTCATCTTTTTAATTTCTTAAATTCATTATGAATAATAAATATTGTCTCTTCAATGCTATATATATATATATATATATAGGCAGTTTGTTTTTTCGAATTAAAAAAAAATTGTTTTCCTGACTCTTTGAGCGATCTTCTGAGTTGCATTGAATGTATGTATGACGGGACGAGAACAATCTACCCCTCGTGGATTAAATAAAGTGTTCTGTTCAAAATTCCGTACAGATTCCCGAGTTCGATATAAAGATTCCAGAGTTCGATATGACCCACTTTAAGAAGGTTACATCGGCTGAAACGTTGTGACCATAATATCTAAAATGAGAAGAGTAGTCCGAATAATCCAGATGATCCAAAATGTCTTCCCTAATTGGATATTTATGAATAACATTTTTTTTTTTTTTTTTTTTTTGCAATCAAAGTTGGTTTCCGTTTTCAATACCAATGCGGTTGATGCTATTCTAGTGACGTCATGATTAACGTTTCTCCATCGGTTGCCTTGGGCTGTGCCTAATCACTTTATAAAGTGATACGGATTGGGAATCGAAGGATGGAGGGCATGAAAAACGGGGTCCGGAGGAGGAGGAGGAGGAGGAGAAACGGATGATGAAATAAAATGGGTTTAGATGGATTGGGTGGCAGGGTGCGAGCTAACGGTGCGAGGATAATGGGTGTTATGATATGTGAGGGACACAGCTGAGGCCAAACGCATTAGTCAATAAGTGAATTATGATCACAAGTTGTTGATGTTGCTCATCCTCATCCTCATCTTCTTCCATGTTATTATCATCATCATCTTCTTCATCATCATTACCATCATACAGATGCTACATCTTTTACTCCCGACTTTTACTAAGGATTCTGGAAAAGGTAAAAGATGGAACAGTGATACAAGGGAATTATCAGACATCTTCACTGTCTTCCCCTTTCTGCGTTTAATATCGTTTTCTGATTAATTTATCTTAAATGCCAAGTGTCAAGGTCATCAATGTAGTTGCAATAACAAGGGCGGGAACGGAGGGCCGAGGCGGGAAGGACCCGGGCGGGAAGGTTCTCCCGATAGGAGTGAGCGTCGTGAAGCCTAATTGCTGCGGTGAGGATCTGACAGAATCTGAGGAATTGACTTATCAGTTCTATTGTGGAGAAGAAGCCAAATCGTTCAACAACTGAAACCCTGTTCATGGATCGCCCGAAAAATGATTATGATTGGCATGAAGTCATCAGTAATCCCGCAGACTCAGAGATAATCAACTATTAACTCATCAATTAAAAGGAATTCGGTCTGTACGTTGATTTTTTGTATTCCTCCGTCGGGTCACATCTGTCAGCTTAGATGAAAAGATTCCAAACAAAACGACTCTTCTGACGGCGCGTCCATTCTGTCTGCTTACCGATGAAAATGCAATTTAAAATTCAACTGTGACAGACCAACGTAAAGGCTTTTGTTCAAATCTGAGCATGACAGACCGACATATGCGGCATAATCATGTTGTTATTGTTAGATCACCAAAGTTAAGCGACGTTGAGCCTGGTTCTATTTATCTTCCTCCCACAAGGTAAGATGTGACACAAGGTCGGCAAAGTGGGAAAAAACCAGCGCTCGAGAATTTGAGTACTCTGGCTATTTAAAAATTGCCTGGGCAGCCCCGTCGGCATTCCCCGGTAGGGGCGCCTCAGGCAATTAGCAATAAACTAACCCCTTCTGAAAGGGTGAGAAGGCAAAGCCTGGGAAGGTTCACCTCCTAGAACTGCACAGGATGGATAACTGATAGACCGGCGTAAATCCAGACCCGAAGGCCCGGACAATACCGGTTTATTGAGCGGGGTGAGCCTGGTCACATTTCCTGAACAGATGTAGTTATAGTTTTAAAACAATTAAATTTAACTTTCAAAAATCTATTTAAAAGAAAAAGAAAAGAAAAACGCCTAAAAATAGTTTATACCCGGTTAGTGTGTGTACAATACCTGGGTATGTCAATTACCATCTTTACCTTACTTCTGTTGCCTTATAGCTAGTACGAAAAAAATTATGTGAAATTCTCTGGAAGCAAAATATGCTACTTAGTATTTACATGAGAGAGTAAGTAACTACGATGAATGTTGTCATATTTGGGCTGGTGAATCTGTCTCATTTGAGGGTTCTTGATAAGGTGCAGAAACGCATCTGTAATTTGATTGACCCTACCCTTTCTTCTTCTCTACACCCTCTCTCTTGCAGACGTGATGTTGCTAGCTTCAGTCTTTTCTATAAATACTATTATGGCATGTGTTCTTCAGAATTATGTGATCTATTCACTGCTTCTTTTGTTCCAGCTCGTTTAACTTGTTGGTCTAGTGGTCTCCATCAATTCGCTGTTTTGATACCTCATTGTAATACAGCTTCCTATTCCAGTAGCTTCTTTCCAAGAACTGCAGTCTTGTGGAACTCTCTTCCTGATGACTGTTTTCCTCCCACCTATAATTTTGGTATTTTCAAGACTAAGGCCAATAGGCATCTCCTGTCTTGCGATAATCATATTAGTTCTTGTTAGCTCCTTAAATCAAGTGGCTTCATGCCTTGTCTGGAGCGATTTCTAAAATAAATTTAAAAAATAAAAAATACGTTTTATTGGAAAACAAAACATTAGAAATTGTGTTTTTAAGCAAAAATAATTCGCTTTGAACTAATGTTGAATAATACCCTTTACATCTATTTTTTGGCGGATTATCCAAAATAGGTCACTTTTTTTTTAATAAAAAATATTCATGCAAAGTTGTTTTTATGTTATGTTAATTTCTTTAAATTTATCAAACACGTATACGGTTAAAAAAAGAATCCTTTACGCTTACATGACTTTCGAACTCACACATGGACAATGTAAAACCTACTGCCTTAGTAATGTGTACTCTGCCTATTCCTTTGTTGGCAACCAATCACGTGTTCCTATTCATGTACAAAGAGACAAACTCTAAACACACCATTACTTTTTAATCATATATAGATGTCATTCCTTCTTTTGTGGGTCAGAGATGAAGATGTTTTCTTGATTCCTTTGACGGAACTGGTAACATGGATCAAAAGAACATTTTCAGACCTAACCCACAAAATACTAACCATATAACCTAGTACTTATTGGGGATCATGCAACAGGTACTTAGAATACAAGATCACTTTACAGGGAATTATCATATACACAATGTAATTGTTATTTTTACGTGTGTGTGTGTGTGGGGTGCTAACATTCTTAACTTCAAGACCGAAGAGCTAAGAGAAAAACTAAATAAATAAATTCCATTGATGAACTTTAGATTTACTCTTCGTTTTCATCTTTTCTAGCCATATCGTCTCTCGTATTAGCGATCGCCGAGGGCACGTACACGGGTTTACAAGTATTAGCGATCGCTGAGGGTACGTACACTGGTTTACAAGTATTAGCGATCGCTGAGGGCACGTACACTGGTTTACAAGTATTAGCGATCGCCGAGGGCACGTACACTGGTTTACAAGTATTAGCGATCGCCGAGGGCACGTACACTGGTTTACAAGTATTAGCGATCGCCGAGGGCACGTACACTGGTTTACAAGTATTAGCGATCGCCGAGGACACGTACACTGGTTTACAAGTATTAGCGATCGCCGAGGGCACGTACACTGGTTTACAAGTATTAGCGATCGCCGAGGGCACGTACACTGGTTTACAAATACTGTACAAAAAAATTCTGTCGAATTCTCACTGCCACTCGGCTGCTCCGTCTCTTCAATATATATCTACCTTTGACCGAAAATCCTATATATCCAGATTCTTTTCTAAGTCAATCCCAGCCGGTCACCGGTACTGACCACATCCGTCTTTTCTCAACTCATCGCCCTTCCGATCACTCGGAAACTGACCACCAACGGTCAGAGCGTCAGCAGATATTGACAAAAGAATAATTTGAGAAAAAAGGACCAGAAATAAATTCTTCATGGCAGGTTGTCTTCTACTCAATGTTGGTTCTGTTTTTATTATTTTTATATATTTAGTTGCTTTGTTTTTTTTTCACAAAAGATAGCTAGGAAGATGGTATTCTTTTCAGTAACTGGTATCACCCTACGGAGATAGACGATAACCCTGACAAAAGTTTTCTTTTAAAAGTTCTTGTAACTTTATCTTCAATGCTTTTCAAGCCTGCTTGACCTGTGGACAGTTCAGGGAACAAAAAATCCTCTGATCTTCAGTCTATGACCTATCAAAAGTAGAAAAGTGGTAAAGTTTTTATCATAGAATTTTCACCTTCAACCCCTGTGTACCTGGATTACTAATATATATATATATATATATATATATATATATATATATACACACACTAGTGTGTATGCAGCGAAAGAAAACAGACATACTCATCATCAATTGCTTATTTAATATACTCGAGTTTATATATTTGTATACTTAGGCAGCATTTCTTCATTGATTCATGTTTGATTAAACAACAGGGACAATTCCTGTTTGTTTCGTTTTTGATCCATCTTTTAATCTAATGTTCTGTTCGAGTGTGAACAGGAACTCACCTAAACTGCTAACGTTTTCGACCTCGCATGAGTCTTCATCAGGCGCGTGAGGAGTTATGCAAACTAAAGCTGGTGAATTTATTGAGAAACTCGATTAAAACTTTTCTTATGTTTTTTTTAATATATATAAGGCATTTCAGTATGCCTCAACCCCTTCATATCGAGCTTGATTGATGGTGGGTTTCTTTGCTCGAATGAGTAAGGCTTCAATTATGGGGAGGCGCAGGTTGCAATGTGAGACAGCGAGGATGGCAGTGTTCACAATTCGGCCATTTCTCTAGCGCTTTCTGCCTTCTTGGTCGTCCTCAAGAGTAGGGTTTATTTAATTATAAATGAGAAGACATGAGTTATTGTTTTTATATCTTGAAGGGTGAATGAAGGAAAGGAGAGGGGGTGTCGTCGAGTTGATTATTATTGTCTTTTTATATAATAATTATTCTATTTGTTTGTTTATTTGGTTTTATTATTTATTTTGATTATTTATTTATTCAATTTTTTTAACTTTATTTTCATTTAATTATGAAATATGTTAAGTATGTTAGTACATATATATATATATATATATATATATATATATATATTTATTGTAAGATTTCCTCAGGATGATAATTTGAAGAAAAACGTCATGCAAGTACATCGAAATTTTGGGTTGATAAGGAAAAGTAGTAGCCGTGGCTACTGTGAGCGCTAGAGGAGAGTCCAGGCTGTGAGAAGTCAGTGGTGGCAGAGAATGAAATGAATATGGAAAGCTTTGAGTGGGTACCATTAAGGCAGCAGTGAAAAAGGGAGGGTGAGAATATTAGTGAATTTGCCTTAGGGTGGGAGAGAGGAAAGGGCTGGGGCTGAGGTTTTTGTCATGGTGAGGTGTGGCATGGATTTTGAGAGGGGGTGGGGAAAAAGAAGAGGAAAACTGTGTGTTTGGCATGTAGATGGTATCATATATATATATATATATATATATATATATATATATATGTACAATTAATAATTTAAAAAAGCCCAGATATATGTTAGTTTAAACAAAAGGTGAGTGGGTATTAACTATAAAATTAAATCAAAGTAAATTTACAAATTCGGATGAGAAAAAGCAAACCGTATTTAAAAGAGGGAATTATCTCCCTTGCTTTTGATTCGTTTTAAAGGGTTTTGAATAGCGAGCGTATTAGTCCCAATAGACCATTCTCAAGTACTTTGACTAATAATTGGTATGCGTTTTTAGACCTACTCGAATAGAGCGGCATAGTGGTATCAAAAATACACTCATGGCAAATAAGCTATAGAGAAATGTTTGTGTTTCGTCCCTGAAGTAATCCATCAGGCTAAAGTATTTCTTCGGGCATGATACGCAAACTTTTTCGATACCAGCCTTCTTTGGTAAAATGAGGTATGCTTTGGCTGGATTCTAGGAGCTGCTCCCTCCAAAGAAATTATCTCCTTCGGAAGGAAGCGGTTGGTTTATTGCTGAGGCGCCCCTACTGGGGTCTTTTCTCACCTCCCTCAGGGGAGCTAGATTTCCCCATCTCTACTTCTCCTCCCCCATCCTCTCTCCCCTCTAGCAGAAACTTTCTGTGAAAATTGAATTTATTTGTCTTTTCTGCATATTTACTACGGTCTGTGGATGCTGGACTTGAAATAAAGTCGCAGCTGAACTATGTATGCACATATGTAGCTAAAAATGTGTGTATAAATAAAAATTTATACTATATATGTATATGATACTTATGCAGTTTACAGACCGGGCTGAAATAATAACGTTATTATTTAGAAAGCCATTCTTAACATGGGGAGGTGGGGGAAGGCTTTATTAACTATTCCATAGTTTCACCTAACAATTTAATGCACAAAGATACGATAAAAATTGAATTTAACTTGAAAATCTATCTAAAAAATACCTTGGGCAGTAAACTGCATAAACACCATTTATTTATATATATATATATATATATATATATAAAACTTATCAAAGACTTAAAGGCAAATTATTTTTCTGAGGCAAACACCTGACCAATTACAGAAGAGAAAAAAGCATCTCACAAAATCAAATTTCCCTCTTGGGAGACTCTTTTCAAAGCCTATGTGCAGAAAAAAAAAATCTAACTATTTCCTTCAAGAGCCTCTCAAGGGCTTCTCAAGACCCGCGCCTAATTTTTCTGTAGCCGTGCCATTATTAAATCAGATGTGGCTTTTCTTACAGGAACTTGGTTATTTACAGAAAAGCATTACTTAAAGAATCTTTAAGTGGGGGAAAGAAAAAAAGCAACAACTTGCTCTCCCTTTACCCGATTCACTCACAAATGAGCTGCAACAGAAAATTTAAAAAGTGACTGCCTTTATTATTTGTTACTATACAGATGTGGGGTCTGTCTATCTGTAACCAAAACTACGGCATAATTCTCACAGATATTGTTGTGACACTGACAGCATGCGGTGAAGCGAACCGTACTAACATCAATGCGAGAGCAACATGCCTTTATTTTTTGTTACTATACAGATGTGGGGTCTGTCTATCTGTAACCAAAACTACGGCATAATTCTCACAGATATTGTTGTGACACTGACAGCATGCGGTGAAGCGAACCGTACTAACATCAATGCGAGAGCAACATGCCTTTATTTTTTGTTACTATACAGATGTGGGGTCTGTCTATCTGTAACCAAAACTACGGCATAATTCTCACAGATATTGTTGTGACACTGACAGCATGCGGTGAAGCGAACCGTACTAACATCAATGCGAGAGCAACATGCCTTTATTTTTTGTTACTATACAGATGTGGGGTCTGTCTATCTGTAACCAAAACTACGGCATAATTCTCACAGATATTGTTGTGACACTGACAGCATGCGGTGAAGCGAACCGTACTAACATCAATGCAGGAGCAACATGCCTTTATTTTTTGTTACTATACAGATGTGGTGTCTGTCTATCTGTAACCAAAACTACGGCATAATTCTCACAGATATTGTTGTGACACTGACAGCATGCGGTGAAGCGAACCGTACTAACATCAATGCGAGAGCAACATGCCTTTATTTTTTGTTACTATACAGATGTGGTGTCTATCTATCTGTAACCAAAACTACGGCATAATTCTCACAGATATTGTTGTGACACTAACAGCATGCGGTGAAGCGAACCGTACTAACATCAATGCGAGAGCAACATGCCTTTATTTTTTGTTACTATACAGATGTGGTGTCTGTCTATCTGTAACCAAAACTACGGCATAATTCTCACAGATATTGTTGTGACACTGGCAGCATGCGGTGAAGCAGACCGTACTAACATCAATGCGAGAGCAACATGCCTTTATTTTTTGTTACTATACAGATGTGGGGTCTGTCTATCTGTAACCAAAACTACGGCATAATTCTCACAGATATTGTTGTGACACTGACAGCATGCGGCGAAGCGAACCGTACTAACATCAATGCGTGAGCAACATGCCTTTATTTTTTGTTACTATACAGATGTGGTGTCTGTCTATCTGTAACCAAAACTACGGCATAATTCTCACAGATATTGTTGTGACACTGACAGCATGCGGTGAAGCGAACCGTACTAACATCAATGCGAGAGCAACATGACCCATGAATTACTGATCTAGGCAAAACCAATGACCGAATAAATATTTCGGTGCTCTTTGTCGTTCAAATCGGTACATTGTGACGTTCACTAAACCAAAGTCTCTTATTGTTTGTCTGTTCCCTATTAAATTAAAATGGCTGCCAGTCTTGTTCAGGGGGAATAACTCCAAAGTATTTGAGAAACCATGAAAGGAACGATAACTATTTATATAGTTCACTCCTGTAAAACATTCACAACAAAAACTCGTCTAGCTACAACCACTGTAAATAAGTTCCCTTTCTCCCTCTGTGTACCTAAAAGTAAACGGAACTTCCATGAACAAAGTTTCTTTCCAAGAACTACCCGTCTGTGGAACTCAATATAACGGAACTGCTTCCCAGATGACTATAACACACCCATTTTTAAGTCGAATGTTTACAAATTCGTGTCAAGTCGTCCTCTTAAATAATCAAATTCTGGCCAGTTTAAGCTATCATTACCAATCCTCACTGTGTTGTCTCACCGTCCACCTGAGAAACTCATTAACCCTTGTCCTCGAGTGGCCTTTGGACCTTAACTCGTTAGTACATAAGAAAAATAACTATCGAATAATTATAAGCGTTTTTAAAGATAATTAATGTTTTGTCTATACAAACTTAGTTATAAGTTGCTTTGTTTTTATTCAATTCACCCCAAACGAGGCACACTACCACTGAGATGTAAGGGGCTACTGTGAATTAGGGGCCAGATTTATAGGGGCACTTTAAGTAGGGGATTTGTGCAGCAAGATATTTTTTTACATTGTATTTACGTTGAAGTACTTGTAAAACAGGCAGCGATGGGACAGGGGCTGGAGCTTGGTAGACAATGTGGGGCCTATTAGGTTAGAGGCTCTTTTGTGGATCCTGTCTAAGAGGGAGAGGCTAGTGGTTGGTGCACCAGCCCAGATGTGGCAGCAATACTCCATGCATGGGCGAATGGTGGTTATTTTGTAAATATATAGGATACTGGCACAACTGCACTTTCTGAGCAGAAACGACACACAATGCACCTATGAAGACCTATCTGATGAGATGGAAGATAGAGCGAGATGGTATGAAAGAGTCAAGAAGTTCTATGATGCTGGCACAACTGGTGGATGATGATGATGATGATGACGATGATGATGATGTGGAGGAGGAGCAGCTATTTCATTAATTAATACTGACTGTGTTCTGTGGTAAAAAAACTCCTCTTTGTGCAAAAGATGCAGCTTTTTTAAAATTATTTTTATCCAGCCACCTATTTGTTCTTTGACGATTGTTTCCAAATAGAGAATATGGAAGCACAGAAATATCACAAATAGAACAATGCGATCTTAATTGTAGGTTGACGTTTCTTTATAAAAAGAATATCCTAGAGACTCAAAAGAGTTCAGGTTGTATCTAAGAAAACCATTCAAACGTTCCATAGAGGTTGTCTCGTGTGAAGATATCGATAAAGTTGTACCTATTTCTCTTGACCATAAATTAAAAAGCTCGTGTAACAGGAGTCAGAAAATGTTTCCTGCCAAGACATTTTCAAAGAATGCCAAATATCTACCTGCTTCATACTTACCAATATATATATATATATATATATATATATATATATATATATATATATATACATTTTACTCAATTATGCACATATGTAAGCACATATGTATTGATCTGTAATGAATGTGGAAGTGTTTGTAACTTTAATTCCCGTCTTAGAAGTCACAAATGCATGGAAGATTTTGACCTTGCTTCGACTGGTGTGTCTACCTGCAGAGCAGGTGGAAAAGAATGTGCTTCAGTTGGAGGCTTCAAACGTCGCAAGAAGGTTCAGCAGAACAATGACACATTTCTCTTTGCAAGGGATCTGCATGTCTGTCACATTTATATCAGAGAGTATAATTACTTGGCATCCTTGACAATCAGTCTCACAGTGGCTTTGTTGCTGCCGGACTGAAGTATGGTTCGGGTTAGTTCTTGGTTTGGTTTGGCTTGGTGTGTTTTATGGCATATCAACCATCTGTGGATTATTTAATGTCAAATGTAATTCTATAGGTAGGATGATTATTTATATTCCTAGAATACATTACTCTTTGAAGACAGTATCCTTTGAAGACATTACTCCGTCCTAGGAGGCCCACCCTCCCAGGCATTACTTTCTCCCTGAGAAGGGGTTAGTTTATTGCTTATCGCTTGAGGTGCACCTATCAAGGAGAGTAGAAAGTGAACCTTAGGTTTACTTTCGGCAGCCTCGTTACACTCGCTTCCCTTATTTTGTCCTTTAGTCCTCACATTCCATGATCGATGTTTCTGACAAAGGGGGAAGAATTGCTGTTTTCTCGGTCAGAATCTATCCATCTAACACTTATCGTTGGCTAGTTTTTGACCTCGAAGTAGTATTTTTTTTAGCTCCTTACATTAAGTGGCTTCATGCCTTGTCTGGAGCAACTTCCATGAAAAAATTTTTTGAAAAGAATGCAGACGGGCAGCTCGACATTTTTTGTAGGCCTGAGTGCATTCTCATAGTGTTCTTGCTTTACAAAACCCCATCTGACCTTGTGTCTAACTTATTGCAGAGGAGGTAAATAAATATATACTTATCCACAAACACGTATTTCATCATATCTACGATTTATCAGTATGGCTAAATGTAGTGATGTTAAATGTCTTTAAAAAAACTATTTATTAAAAATATATATATACAATGTAAGAGTGCTTATGTATCGACCCCAAAAAATGTTTATCTTTAATTTTGAAGAGTCAAATAAGGGGCAGATAACTCAAAGTTTTCAACCACGGTTTATCTTGAAATGGATTTTACAATTTTAATTATTCTAAAATAAAGTTAAAACAATGTATACGTAAAAGGATAATTTAGGAATAAAACAATCACAACGCTTCATGGTATTCGGCACCAATGAAAAATAAAATGATTTATTAAAATCAATTAATTATGAAAGAAGAAAAATAAATTGAAAAATATGTAAATGGAAGGGAAAAGAACATGAAACAAGGGAAATAAAGTTTTTTAAATAAATAAAAGTTTTACACTGGGTAAAATTCTGCAATTTGTTCGAAAATTAATCTGTGCGATTGCAAGAAGTCTATTAGTTTGCCATTATCTCTGGTTAAATATAAAATATCTTGCAAGTTCAGAGTGTTAAAATCCATTTTAAGATAAAGCGTGGTTGAAAAGTTTGAGTTATCTCCCCCTTATTTGACTCTTCAAAATTAAAGATTGAAAAAATGTTTGTTTTCGGCCCTACGATACATAAGCACCATTATTTTTTTTACTAATTTATGTATGCATGAACAAAATATATATATAATAGCGGATACATAGGCGAGATAAAATTACCTTGTAGACTTCACCACAAACTTCACACCTTGCTAAACATTTCGACCAAACACAAAATATCGTAAATAACATGAAATTCATCTTAACCCTAACCCGAATCCCCGTCCACATATGCATGTAATCAAAAAGAAACAAAACGGATTTTAAAACTAAACACATACAAATCAGGTGTGAACTGCGTTTTGATACATATAAGTTACCTACGAACTAAGAAGGATTTCGTTTTGAAAGTTTGTTGTGTGAAGGAATTATTTAATTCCAATCAGACTCAACACTGCAGCCCACACAAACCATGAAAGCCACAGACCGGAAGCCCTATTTAAATTTCTTAAGACCCCCCCTCAACGTCAAGCTATACATTTTTAGAAATTTTCTATAATCAAAATCAGGTCATAAATTTTGATCAAAATTAGTTTACGGATTCTAGACATAAGGTTTAGTATCATTATTTATGGATTTTAATCTTCATAAGGGTACATAAAAGTGGTGCAAAACTGTTCTGTGTGAGGAATTAATTTTACCCTTGTATTCTTCTGGTATATATATATATATATATATTATATATATGTGTGTGTGGTTGTGTGTTCTAATTCAACATTCAAAGTTCTTCAATGTAAGAATATTTTATAACAAAGTCAGCTATATGTCTATAGTGCGTGACTAGAGGTATTTTACGAAGTTTTAATTGTTTTAACCTGGAAAACGATGATTAAAAAAAGATGTTCACAGGAAAAAAAAAAGAACGTTTTTAATCAAGTCAAACAATTATTTCGGCTAAAACGAAGGATATCGTTTTCCAGAATTTTAAAGTATTTCAAAATATTTACAGTAACGTTTTAAAGTACGTTTTAAAATACATAAAAATACGTTTCAAAAACACGTTTGAAAACACATTTAAAACCTCCTCGTTTTGGCGATCGTCAGTGCCAAGTGCAAAATGTACAATAAGTAAAAACAATGACAATACACATTAAACATTTCATAAGAAAGTATCAATTTTTCAAGACGCTTTTTTTATACCTTGAATTGCATATAACTCTCCAATTTGTGATCAACGTGAAAGACTTCCGATCAACTTCAGTAACCGGAAGTAGACATAAAATGGTACTCTTAATAAGTTAGTTTTGTCGCTGATACTTAATATTCATTACTATTAAAATATCATTAGAGTTTTATTTTTATTTTATATCGCAATTTTCTTTCTTATTATTAATAAATTTACCCATTTTAACTTATATAGCATAATAAATCTTTAATATCAGTTTATCAATGTATATCCCATTATATATATTGATGTATCACCACTTATAAAGTCAAAAAGCCACTCGGGGATAAGGGTTAATGAGATGGATTGATTGTCAGTTGAATCACTCACTCACTCATTATCCTAGTTAAGCCTCTGTGTTCTTTTCGTCGGGGGTTCAACGTTGTCTGGCAGTCTTTATACATCGTCTCCAGTGGATGATGAAGAATATTTTGAAATGATTAAATAATAATAATATTTTTATTAGTTTCAACACTTTTCTGGTAACACCTAAATTTTAATAACTTATCCTAATAATAATAATAATAATAATGTGTAACTCCTTACGCCCAGGATTTGGTACAATATTATCTATGTTATGGGGGCCAATAAACCGAGAGATCAAAAGAATTACTGATGATTCATCTGATAAAGTCTAAAATAGTTCCTTTTGAACATACTGAAATAAAACAAGAAACGTCTGTTAATTCTCTTCATTGTTATCTGGCGCCCTGAACAAAAATACCAGTTTAAGTAGTATCAAAATAAAATTTATTAGCAGAGTATTTCACCCCGGAAATGACTGAAAACCTCCTGCTTCTACCTCTGAACCATTTTTATGCTTAGTTTCAATAATGTTCAATTTTCAAGTAATAATTCAAATAAAATGTTCTCGTTTCTGTTCATGGGAATCCCGTGTGACAGTGCCAAAAATCTTATTATAAAACCTCTGTCACTGTTAAACATCTTATTACAAAACCTCTGTCAATGTTAAACATCTTATTATAAAACCTCTGTCAATGTTCAACATCTTATTACAAACCCTCTGTCAATGTTAAACATCTTATTACAAAACCTCTGTCAATGCTGAACATCTTATTACAAAACCTCTGTCAATGTTCAACATCTTATTACAAAACCTCTGTCAATGTTAAAAATCTTATTATAAAACCTCTGTCAATATTAAGATATAGATTAGATAAAAAAAACTGTCTTTCCCTCTTTCACACAGAAGATATGTTGCTAGACTCTCTCTACTGCATCGTTATGTTCATGGTAGGTGCTCGACTGAGCTCCAATCCATGATCTTTCACTGTAAAATATTCACAGCAAGAACTCGTCTAACTACAACCAGAGCAAAAAACGTTCTTCTCTCTCTCTCTCTCTCTCTCTCTCTCTCCCTCTCTCTCTCTCTCTCTCTCTGTACCAAAAACCAAATGGAACAACATGGTCATCTTCAAGTCTAATGTAAAGAAATATTGTTGAGCCGTCCTCTTCGATAATCAATTCCTGTCAAGTAATCTTCTCCGCATTACAAGCATTATTTCTAATCCTCTCGTAGTGGCGATCATCGTCCAACTGACAATCTCTTTAACCCTTATCCTCGGGTGGCCCCCGTGCCTTGATAAGCGATGACCCATTAATAGAAAGAAAAAAATGATGCCTTATGTGCCAATTCAGAGACCACCATATTATTGCAAAGAAAATTAATACCATCGTTTGATTCCTTGTAAAATTTTTACTCTAGAAAACTTGTTTTACCTTGGTATAGGGCTTTGTTTTTAATTACATCCCAGTACAGACAGACAGAACGAGATATCACATTAATATTATAGATTATGGAATTACTAAAGCTAGATTAATCAATGAACAAAGTGTCTTTCCTAGAACCTCCCATTTGTGGATGATGATGATGATGATGATGATGATGATGATGATGATGATGATGATAGACTGCAGAAGCAACTAACAGAGGACACACGACCCACTTATGAATATCTAGCTGGTGAGATGGAGGACAAGGTGAGATGGCTTGAGAGAGTCAAGAAGATCAGTGACAGTAGCATGACCGGATGAGGATACTTGATGGAGGTACGCGCTCTCGGAGTGCTCTTGCTTTAAATAAGACTTAGTAGCGATATGAATTGCATTTGTGATTTTATCATTGGTATTTAACTTGCTACCGAGGAGAAAAATTGCTTTGTACCGGATTTTGTTTGCTTTTTATCAATATAAAGAAAAATCAAGTCGATTTCATTGCAAAGTAAAGACAACAAAAAAAAAGAAGCAAGATAAATGAAACCAAGATATAATGGTCGCCTTTTTGTTCTCAGTAATAACACAAAAAAGTAAACGTTTCCACGTATAAAAAGTAGAGACAAAAAAAGATACACATCTTTAGAATGAGATGAAAGTATATCTCAAAGAAGGTAAAATCTGCTTTGGTTTATTTTTGCTGCTGTAATAATTCATTTTATTATTATACATTATTCTGTTTGGTGTTATTTATTACGGCCATTAATTTCATCCGTTTTCCATGACAAAGATATTTCAGTGAATTAGTTTGCAGAAAAAAGAATCCATATTTGCCATCCCCATTAATATGCATGATTATGAAGATTACACAAGACACACATTTTCAGAGATCATCTCACAGATTCACAAACAGATATTTCTATTTTGAATTTACTAGAACCATTGTTTTCTAAATGAAACGCCTCTCCTACAAAAGGAGACACAAAAAAACATGACGTATTTCCCCCAAATCAAATGAATCCCTCTTTATCATCAATGGGGCGACAAAACAAATTCCAAATCAATTGGTTTTATAGAATCAGAAGAATATTATGCTTGTAACAATGAAGTCATCAAATAGACAAAGAAAACAGCAAAAACAAATCAGCAATCAAATAGTCATTTTAAAGGCGCGCAAATAAAACCCGCAAAGATTCGATTCAGATCTTAAAACTGAATTTAAAAAAAAAAAAAAATGTTTAAAAACTAAAAAAAAACATTTTTCTCTGAATTTATAATGTACCTTTTCTTTTATTTAATTTTTAAATTAATTTTTATTTTTTTGTTCCAATCCATGTTTGATTCATCTGTTTGCAAATTTAAATTTTTAATTCACTCCTGAACTCGGTTATTCTGCCTTTTACTTTTCATTTGTGCTTCCATTTCTCTATTTGTAAAACTC
>OY744540.1:78947443-78982443 GCA_963556195.1 Sepiola atlantica
GCATTTTCATTGGTCTTTTATGAAAAAATTTGAAATAGTATGTTTATTTGTCTTTCATGCTAAATTTAGAATAGCATTTTCATTGGTCTTTCATGCTAAATTTGAAATAGCATTTTCATTGGTCTTTCATGATAAAATTTAAACTTGTATTTTTATTTGTCTTTCATGCTAAAATTTGAAATAGCAAGATTTTAGTTGCATTCACAGATCTCCAATAAGAGGATTTCTCCTTCTGTTGGTCCGTTATTTTTAGAGCTGTCATATTTAAGTTTGAAATAGCATTTTCGTTAGTCTACCATGCTGACGTTTGAAATAACATTTTTACCGGTCTGTCATACTTAAATTTGAGATAAGATTGTTTTATATGTCCACAGATCTTTATAAGAGGCTTTCCTTTCGCCGGTTTGAGATATTCAAGTTTGAAATAACATTAGCAGGAAATACACGAAATTCCACTTTTTTTTTTTTCATGGAAATCGCTCCAGACAAGGCATGAAGCCACTTGATTTAAGGAGATAACAAAAACAAATGGTTATTGTAAAAACAGAACATTCCTATTGACCTTAGTCTTGAAAAGACCAAGATTATAGGTAGGAGGAAAACAGTCAGCAGGAAGAGAGTTACACAAGTCTGCGGTTCTTAGAAAGAAGCTACTGGAATAGGATGTTGTATTACAATGAGGTATCAAAACAGCAGATTTATGAAGACCACTAGACCAACGAGTCAAACGAGCTGGAACAAAAGAAGCAGGGAACAAATCAGACAATTTTGAAGAACACATGCCATAATAGTATTTATAGAAAAGACTGAAACTATTACAATGAGATATCCAAACAGTGAATTGATGGAGACCACTAGACCAACTTTATGGTGTGTGCGATTTGCATAACAAATACCTACACAGACTATGGAATTGTAAACAGAGTTTAAATCTTATTGGGTTTAGTGCATTCAATACCATTTGGAAAGGCATGAAATCAGAATTCCCCCTTTCAGCTCTGAATAAAAAGCAACTTGTGTTCAATGCATTGTTTACAATAGTTACTACTATTGTACTTAGACATTAAGTAGTCTAAAAAGCGTTGCTATGTTGTAAATCAGACAACCCAAAATAAACTAATCTCCTAAATAGTGAAAAGAAAAATCCCACCCTCCGAACAAAACAGACAATAAATATAAATATTGTGGCAAAAATTAATTTTATCAGTAAATTTATGTTCTGTTAGAATATCAAGAAAGGTAAAATACAATATTGAAAGATGAATCTAAAAAGAAATCTATTTCCATCGGTGACCCTCTTTCCTGTCTAGTGAACTCAAACCTCAGGAATTTTTTAGATGAAGGAAAGAACGATAACGGAATTCATTATTATGAAGACAAACGAAAATATCAGTGATAAGAAAAGGTCTTCAGAATTCTTCACATTGCATAAAAAAAATTAGAAAAAATGTAAAAAAAAAAAAAATCAGAAAAAATGTAAAAAAAAAAAATTTCAGAAAAAAATGTAAAAAAAAAAATTCAGAAAAAAATGTAAAAAAAAAAGTCAGAAAAAAATGTAAAAAAAAAACTTCAGAAAAAAATGTAAAAAGAAAATTCAGAAAAAATATTAAAAAAAAAAAAATTAGAAAAAGAAAAAAATTGTAAAAACAAGAAGAAAAAAAAAGAAATTAAAAAGGAAAATAGGAAAAAAAAATCCGAAAGAAACGCCCCCACCCCGCCCGAAAAAAACAAACTGTATGAAGTGAGCAAGGCAATGAATTATGTGACTAGCAGCCATCTTTTTTTTTATTTATGGCTTTTTGGGGCTATAATACATTGGCTTCTGTTTTGATAGCTAGAGTTAAGCGATGGGTAACCACTTAAAAACACTAGATAGCCAGAAGAGAAACATTTAGAGCACTCTCAACCTCTGCACACTTCCTGCCATAACTTAGACACATTGACTGACCAGACACGCCATCATTTCACCACTTTCAAAACCAACCCTTCATGAATCAGATTCAAAGCAATTCTTTACAAATGCTGAAAAGGTAGAAAGAAAATGGAGTCACCCGTTTGATTGAGTGACATTATATATAAACATTAAACAGTGGCCATCGGCTCAAACGTCTGACACAGTTATGTGTCGAATCTTCATCGTAGATTCGCACTGGATCTATTTGATCCATGGGGATGTTCAGTGAATTGTATCAAGAAGAAAAATGATATATCAAAATAAATATTTGATGCATACAAATGAAGACATGTCTTTTCATTGTTAAATGATAAAATCATTGATGAATTTATATTTGTAGAATTTGGTATATTCGGACTACTGTTCTCATCTTGGGTGTTTTTATCACAACGTTTCGGCCGATGTAATATCCGACCTTTTTCAGGTGTACTTTGTCGAACTCGGGAATCTTTCTGTCGAATGCGGGAATCTGGACGGAATTTCGAACGGAAGCCTTTATTAAATCCATGAGTTCGACAAGGTTCACCTGAAGAATGTCGGAGGTTACATCGGCCGAAACGTTGTGATAAAAACACCCAAGATGAGAACAGTAGTCCGAATATACCTAATTCTACAAATTATCAACCCTAATCTAAAAAAATTCCGAATTTATATATACTTGTTTGCACGTTGACATTTGCCTCAGTACGAAATAAAACAAAATTACTGGTCAATTAAAAATAATAATAATAAAAATAAAAATAATAAATAATAATTAAAAACAAGTGAAATAATAATTGTAACATAAATATAATTACATACTTAGTATATGATTTACGATTAAACCGATCCCCCCCCTAAAAAAATAACAAATAGATAAAAAAAATTTTTTTAATCTTAATAGAATAACACACTTAGTATTCAGTTACCCCCCCCCCCCAACACACACGTATTGTGTGGCGTGTATATGTTCATGCGTGTAACTGATTGACACCTATGTTCTTCATTTCTTTTATCCCTCTTTTTTATCATTTTAATTTAGTTTATTTAAAGAGATCAAGGGGGCCCCCTCTTGAGGCTAACACATGATTTCCCTATGAGTTAAACTTGAGGGCTCTCTTAAGGATAGATGTTGTCCCTTTTAGGGCTGCTATCTGTACTTTCCTACAGTTTGGTATTATTTACTCCTCTCCAGGAGTTAGGCACAAGGCCAGTTTTATCCTACTCCCACAAGTAAGATGTGACCCAAGGTCGGGTCGGAAAGTGGGGGTTGAAAAGCCAGCGCCCGAGAGGTGAGCACTCTGACCATCAAAAATTGCCTGGGCAGCCCCGTCGGCATTCCCCGGTAGGGGCGCCTCAGGCAGTAAGCAATAAACTTACTCCTCCCCAAAGAGGGGAGGCGAAGCCTGGAAGGGTGGCCCTCCTAGAACTGCACAGGACAGACCCATAGACCGGCGTAAATCAAGCCCCGAAGGCCAAGACAATATCAGTCCATGGGGTGTAGTATCCATCGGAACAGATACTACACTTTCCTACAGTTTGGTCTTCCCGGGATTGTTTCTAAGTATTTTCTTAGATTTTTTTCACTAGACCAGTTGCCCCCCCCCCCTACAACCGATATTCCAGTGTGTACGGGTACGTGTTTTTTTGTGTTTTTTTCTCGAACTTGTAGTCATAGACTTCATAGACTGTTTAATGAAACTCTAGCGAATATATTTTAAACAAATCAAAAAACAAGTGGACTCTGACCCCCCCCCCCCCAAAAAAAAAAACGTTGATCTTTTCTGATTAACATCGGCGACCAGAATTCTTTTTACTTTTATTCAGTTTCATTAAATTAAATCATTACACTTTTTTTTGTCGTTGAATCTGTGTTCTTTATTATCACAGCTTTGATATTATTTCTATTATTAGATTGACTTCATTTTGCTTTTTATCACAGCACATCAGTTCATTAAATTCTTTATTACGACTATTGTGTTACGAGTTGTAGGTCATCTTGTAATTGTGGCTACTGATCACGACACCGAGTCAATTAGTTTTATCAGTAATAGTTTATTTATATTCATAGTTATTTTCTTCGATCCCAACATCAAACATTGATAGACCTTTTAACTAACTTTAAAAAACAACCCAGCAAAAAGCATTGATTAAATAACTTTCAATCAAACTCGAGTTTATATTATGCATATTTCATTACTAACTAGCAGTGCGTCGACAGTCCCTCAGGCATGTGTGCATAGTGCACTGCTGTATGGGAGTGGAAACTGGCCTGTGAGGGTTGAGGATATGTGTTGCATGGAGAGAAATGATATGAGAATGATACAATGGACGTCTAATGTGTGTCTTAAAGACAGATTTAGATCTGATGACATAAGAGGAAGATAAAATCTGGACAGTATAGGGAGATGTGTGCAAAACAGTTGAGCTAGCAGGGTCAGTTGACAGCGGAAGGCTAAGGAAAATATAACAGAGAAAAGATAAGGACAGATTTGAGAGTAAGAGTTATAAGTAAGACCTGGCCAAAGATGGGTTAGTTTTGAAAGTCGATTTCTAAAAGCCGTCCAACACATGCCAGCATATAAAACAGAGTAAAATCGAATATGGTGATGAAAGAATGAATGAGTTCTTGGGATAGTTGATGCAGTGCAGTTGAGGTAGCAGGGTTAGTTGGCAGGGGAAGGCCAAGGAAAACATGGGAGAAAGTTGTAAGGATGGACTTGAGAGAAAGAGTATAAATAAAGACCTGGGCAGAAATAAGTTAGTTTGGAAATCAATTTTTAAAAGACGTCCAATGTATGGCAGCATATAAAATAGAGGTTAAACCGAATATGATGATGAGAGAATGGATGAGTTCATGAGTTAGTAAATGTAGTGCAGTTGAAATAGCAGGGTTAGTTGGCAGGGGACGGCCAAGGAAAACATGGGAGGAAGTTGTAAGGATGGATTTGAGATAAATAGTTATAAGTAAGACCTGGCCAGGGATGGGTTAGTTTTGGAAGTCAATTTCTTAAAGCTGTCCAACACATGCCAGCATGTAAAACAGAGGTTAAACCGATGATGTTAATGCTTATGTTTTTTTTTACACTTTAGCCAGAGATGAGAAAGACGATTAAGCCGTTCTTTTAAGTTCTGCTATTTCCGCAACGAAGAAGTTGCTTCGTCTGAAATATTTTCAAAAGGTTTTTCTGTTATTCTATTGTATTCTCTCCCTTTTTTGTCAATAATCGAAAAGCACCAAAATCAACATTTTCTTTGAGAGTGAGCAGACTCCATCGTGCCACGGAAAAGTCGGCACACTATCGGAACGACGAGAGCTCTTGTAGAGTCAACATTCCGCAAGTACTGATGCCGATCCCATGAGCCGATCAATTTCCTGTGATTGATTTTCTCAACCAATAAAACGATTCTATTTAAACATCAGTAATCAGATGTTGCTATAAATTACCAAGATAATGGCAGACTGACCCACACCGTGCACTCGTTTCAAACCAATTCCTTGTGTTCAGCTGCCAAGGCTTTGAGTTCCAATGATTCATGATCCGTGATCTTATCCCGAAACTAAGGCATGCGAAGATGAAGCTGAGCTACAAATTAGAATAATTATAAGATGAAACTCAGATAACGATGCCAATTGGTGAAACTCCTGTTTGAGATTTTGATAGTGAGCCTCGAAATCATTAGTGGTTGTTGGCCTCTTATCTATGTCCGTGTGCCATGTTCTCTGGACTGAAATGATCACATACCTTAGAATAGGACAAACGTCTAGAAGTAAAAGTACTGAGGAATTTAACAACCGTAATACCAAATTTAGAGAATACTAGACGTACCCGTGACCCGTTGGGTCACGATCACTACCACTATTGGCTCTACTTTGATTTAAATTGAAAATTCATAAACTGCCGCATATTTTTGGATAACTAAAAATAATAAGTCTTTTTATTCCGATATTATCCTTATCATTATAAGTCTTCTACAGAAGTATAATTATTCCATATTCTTATGTAAAATAAAACAATTTATTATTTTGCCATCTAATTTACATACATGTTCGTGGTGTGTACAGACATATTTTTGGATAACTAAAAATAATAAGTCTTTTTACTCCGATATTATCCTTATCATTATAAGTCTTCTATAGAAGTATAATTATTCCATATTCTTATATAAAAGTAAAACAATTTATTATTTTGCCATCTAATTTACATACATGTTCGTGGTGTGTACAGACATATTTTTGGATAACTAAAAATAACAAGTTTCTTTACTTCCTTATTATTTTTATTATTTTTATCATTATCTTATTATTATTTTTATTATTATCATTATTATTGTTATTATTTAGAAGTACTGTAATTGTGATCTACCCTATTCATATAACGGTGGAATGACTTAAGCAGTTTCCACCTTTTTATTAATACTATATATATATATATATATATATATATATATATATATATATATATGTATTACTATTTCATGTATCCACATAAAATCTTATAAGAAGATATAATTTTTTATGTATCAATTTTCAGTATTTACGTTAACAGTGCTCGATACGTAAGTAGAGCTAGGTAGTAAGCTATGAAAATATATCTATGGCAATTAAGCTACACAGAGGCTCCCGCGTTTCATCCCATTTCAGGCTAAATATATATATATATATAGCGATCTTTATTGAACGTTTGAATTAAGGTTGAACACACATCTGACGAAGGGATATTTTCCCGAAATATCATTATACGGAACTTCCATCAGACCACCCTGACACAAGTAGGATTAGGCTGTTCTAGGCTTGTTCCATCTTGAAAAGTATACCGCCTGCACCGCGGAGATTGCTTCGAACCGGGCACTTAAGCCAGACAGGTGTGCAAGATAAAACGAAAAATAAAACGATATGAAATTGACCTTTACACTATTATGAGCAGATGAAAGTCCTCGATCTGGAAGGTTATTGTCAAGGCAGATTGTAAAAAAAAAAAATAGATCTATTAACTAATTTTATTTTATTTTTTTGCTAATAGAGTAATATATTTTTAGAGCAAGTTGCCAAATCAGATTTGTTTGTTTGTTTTGTTTTTACTGCATATCAACCATTTCCATGTCATTCAATGCGGAATCAAATTGTATTCTTTAAAAATCCTTTGAAAAACATTATCCTTTAAAAAAAAAATTTTTAAATAAAAAAAATCAACATTGTTTGAAAACATTCTTTAAACATTTTAAAAATCACATAACACCTTTTTCAGTTCATTTAATGCCAAATCAAGTTGGATTTATGTCTTTAGATATTTATATTTTTTATATAGATCAACAGCTTTTAAAACGTTTATTATTGTTTCTACTTTATTTTAAAAAAAAACAGTTCCTTCATTGTACCTGTTTTGTAGAACGTTTCTTTTCTAGGGCCAAATCACATTAATAGCTGTAATAGCATTGCCCGTTTTAAAATAAAATTAGATGGTTTTATATGTTGTATTTCCACATTACGTGTCGCCGCCCCCCCCCCCCCGCCATTGTTGCTGTGAACCCAGGCTGATCTTCACTTGTCGACAGAACCTACGCTAACACTGGTTGTTTAGTTTATTTTCACAAGATTTCTTAAAAAGGATAGAAACAGAAAACAGGTTGACTTTGTATGTGAGATAGATAGATGGAGAGAGAGAGAGAGAGAGAGAGAGAGAGAGAGAGAGAGAGAGAGAGAGAGAGAGAGAGAGAGAGATAGCCCATCTCACTACATAAGTCGCCCGATATGTGCTGCCCTCCTTTCCCTGTTCTTGGAGAGAACCGCCAGACACGTCTTCTCAGGTTGAAATTTCGCCAGCTTAGAGAGGTCTCACCGGAAGTCACGTGACCCCCCCCCCCCTCAACTACCGCCGGAGGTGACCTCTGACCTTTAAGACTCTTCCACTGAAAACACGGCTGTCATTATTTAACATCTAGAAATAATGATACAAAAAGGTATTTAAGGAACTATCAGATAAAATATTTAACAGAATGTAATCTATGTGTTAGTGTTGTATTAAAAGAGTAAATTTTCGTACGAAAAAAAAAGGAATATTTTCGATCATATAACCATTCTGTTAAACCAATTCTTATTCAAGTCTCTGGGAAGTGACGGTAGCTAAGTGGTCAACAACAGTGACTGACAACTTGAGTGTGCCAGATTCGAATCCACAGAAACACTTTCACATGGGATGTTGGCAAACTTCACGTAGTACCTCCTGTAAGTATCTGATGTCTTTCTACAAAGAATTCTAACTAGAAAGATATCGAGGAAACCCAATGTCAACAATAGAATCATCTGATTCATACAAAATGAATGAATGAATTCAAGTTTCTTCAAATTGAGAGTTTTAATTAATGCTCTTTTTAGTGTGAAGAACATGTTGCAAACATAAAAAGGAAGAAATGGCTAGTCAGAGTCAAACATCGCTATGTCAGATCTATTGCTATTCATGTCTAACAATAGAATCATCTGATTCATACGAAATGAATGAATGAATTCAAGTTTCTTCAAATTGAAAGTTTTAATTAATGCACTTTTATGCAGATAATACATTAAGAGTTTTTCTTCTTTTACTAGTTTGAAAGTAAACTTTTTTTAGTGTGAAGAACATGTGGCAAACATAAAAAGGAAGAAATGGCTAGTCAGAGTCAAACATCGCTATGTCAGATCTATTGCTATTCATGTCTAACGTAGAAAATCCGACAAGATAACTTTATGTATTAGATTAAACAAAACAATTACGTTGAACTTTGGACATAATTGAATCAATTCTATGTAATCCCTATGGTTAATATAAAAACTATTATAAGACAACGGATTATGACTGTTTAATATTTCCATTTTTCTATTATATTTAATAAGGACGGGGCTGCTCAGGCATTTTTTGTAGGTCAGAGGGCACTTCATCTAGTGCACTTGCTTTTCGAAACCTTACCTGACCTTGTGTCTAAGCTCCTGCAGAGGAGGTTAATAAATATTAGTTATCTAATTGATTATATTAAATATGTACGAAGTTTTTAAAATGTCATTTTCATGACTTGACATGATTCGTCTACATGCACTTTAATGAACTAATGCCTGTCAATTTGTGAAAAGTCAAGATTAACAGTGTCTTTCAATATAGACTTTGCATCTGCTTTTTTTTCAATAGAATTTTTAATGTAACCAATGAACATTTTAATAATATTATTATTTTTAAAATTTATTTATAAAAAGTAAAGCATGAGTTATCTCCCCCTGCGATCACGACTACTTCGAGAATATAAACAACCATGAATAACAAAACTTGTTTTATTTGTGGAAAACTAATGAGTCTATGCTGAGATATTTGTGAATTTCTTTTCTTTTTTTCCAGATTGGCAGGAAAATTTGTTTTCGGGAGAAACTAGTTTTCCTGGGGTTATATCAGTATTTTTTTTTTCAAGTAAATAATTATTGATGCTTATTTTTAGTCGATTCTTGATCAAAACTAATGAAGGAAATTTTAGAGGTTTGCAAAAAAAGATTCCTATTTTTGGCCACTTTAGTCTACTAGTCCCCCCCCCCCCCCAATAACGGAATAGCTGGATAGCAGACAGTGGAAAAAAAAAGAAAAGTTATTTCCGATTAATATTAGGGAGACCAACACACCTCATGTGATTTAGGATATTGGGAATGTTACTCATCTCAGAATTGATTTAGAATGCCTCCTGCTGTGTTACACATCCTTACAATCAGCTGTTTGTTCCTCAACTCACCAGGATCAAATGCTAACTACGTTTAAAACATCTAACATTCAGTTCAACCTAGTCTGCCACGAGGTCATTCGATATTTTTACATTTAAAGAACTTTGAATAGGCTTGTTGTCCTTTGACCTCCCGTGAAAACAATTAATTACTGTTTAGAGAATTCATAGGATGATCGTGAAATAATGTGTACGTGTAATGGAGCTGACTACTTCCGGTTGATAAGACAATGAAGAGGTTAATAAGACCAATGCAGAAATTACTTCCGCTCCATATGTTGCTGTTGCCAGTACTACTACTACTACTACTACTACTAATAATAATAATAATAATGCTAAGGAGAAGCGAAAAAAGAAGAAGATGGAGAAGAAGAATGAGGAGGAAGGGGAGGAAGAAAATCTTAATAAAAACAATAATAATGATGATAATAATTTGTTGATGCATCCTGTAATACTACTACTACTACTACTACTACTACTAAGAAGAAGAAGAAGAAGAAGAAGAAGAAGAAGAAGAACAACAACAACAACAACAACAAGAAAAAGAAGGAGTAACAGGAAGTGGAGGAAAAGAAGGAGGAGGTGGTGGAAGAGAATCTTAAAAACAATAATAATGATGATGACAATTATTTGTGCCTGTTTCTAATAATGATACGACTACTACTACTACTACTACCATTATTACTAAGAAGATAAAGAAGAAAAAGGAGAGAAGGAGGAGGAGAATCTTAATAAAAACAATAATAATAATGATGATGATAATAATAATAATTTGTTGTGAAAATAATGACACTATAATAATGAGCAGCTATTTTATCTCAGGCCTGACATACCTCCAGCGAGCGCAGGGGGAATTGAAAGAAATTAAATACTACCATGGTATCATGCAGGGCTTTAATGTATTTTTAATGCAAAAACAATTCCCCACAGAACTACTGCCATTCTGCTCATCAAAGGAGCCATTTAATCAATAGATTCTGGTTAACAGGCAGCAGGCACTTACAAACGATTGGTAATGCTGCCCCCGCTCCCCCCCCCTCTCCACCTGATATAGGGGGTGGAAGAGTCCAGCAACAACAACAACAACAAAACGAAGAGAAGCTTGTACAAGTTACATACAAAGAGAATCAATAGAAGAATTTACTGATATGTATTGATATGTACGAGGAGAGAATTAGCGGATTTTACAAGCAGAATTTTGCCAGTAATTTGAACAATTACAAAGGTTTTTCAGAATTGAAATTGAAGTTGGAACGAGACAGAATAATATGTTTCTGCTTCAATGTAAGCTTTTATATATACCTACACACACATATATATATATATATATATATATATATATATATATATATATATATATAAACAAAAACTATTCATATATGAAGAGAAATCTGTTTATTTGAGAGATCTCAGCTACACTTATTTCCGGAAATTTCAGAATAATAAAATTCTTCTTCATGTTTAGCTAAAGTCGTAGAGACCTTCTTTGAATTTGTATTAGGTTCTTTGAAAGAGTGTTTATGGTTTCTAAATCTGTCCTTAAAACTACAGCCCGTTGACATAATGTATGTTCTAATTCTGTTTTCCTCTATGACGTTACACTTATACACTATATCTGAAGTTAAACATCTCCCCTCTAAAGGGCACACATTGACCTAAATGGACATCTGAAGGCTAATTGATGTAACTTTAGAAAGTAAAAAAAAATTACCCTTAAATGAATTAGAATTTTTATAAATAAATTATAGAACTTATTAACTATTTTAAGAAATATTACTGAATTAAAGTTTATAA
Organism: Sepiola atlantica; assembly: GCA_963556195.1. Lineage (NCBI taxonomy): Eukaryota > Metazoa > Mollusca > Cephalopoda > Sepiida > Sepiolidae > Sepiola > Sepiola atlantica. Next base: position 78,958,905 of record OY744540.1, read on the forward strand.
ATGTCCACACAACTTTTAGGATGTACTAGCTTTAAACGAAAAATTCAAAATGGCGTATTAGTGGGTTCCCCCACGTGTGAGTTTGCTCTTTTCTTTGTTTTTTGTTTGGTTTCACCCAAAAATGAACCACTGTATAGTGTAGTTTTTTTCAAGACACTTTAATCCAAGAACTTTTTATTCTTTGTGAATTTTTCTGATGATTTTGTAATTTTGCAGAGATGATATTGACATAAAAACGTTGTTTGGCACAAGACAAATGAAACGGACCGTAAAAAATATATCTCACAGAAATGTTATGTTTTTTGGAAATGTGAAAAAATAAAAATAAAAATAATAAAAGAAAAACATGATTATTGGAATATAATATGAACCTGGCTTATATTTGCTCTGTTGTCACTAATTGACAATCATCGAGCTGAATCTTTTAAGGAGACTACAAAGTAAAAGGGCACTGATAGTATATGCTAATACATATATTGTCATTAATAATTATATATATATATATATATATATATATATATATATATATATATATATATATATATATATATATATAAAATGCTGCCGGCAAAGTTTTTTTTGTTTCTTTAGATAACAATACAAAAAAAACTAAGAAAAAAGACAAACGCTCAGGACCAAAACGGCCGTCGGCAATCGGCACAGACAGTAATTGAAATTGAGATACACTTACCCGGGAAGGCATGGGGGGAGTGTCATTGCTGTCTACAGTGTTCAACGCTCGTGAGGAACTCGCTTATCGCAGATGACAACAAACTTTCTCAATTTCACGGTGCTCTACTTTTAAGACTATTACATAGTTAAAGGGGCTTTAACTATAAATATTTTTTTAATATTAAAGTGTTTTTCATCTACAGACAATATCGTTTCGGGTTTTATATATATATATATATATATATATATATATATATATATGTGAATCTTGCATGCTCTTAGAACGTAATTACGCTCTCATGTAACATCTCAATATTATAGGCGCTCATTTTAAGTTGTAAATTACTGACCGTGATAATGATTTTAAAAACTCAACAGTAAAGACATATTTTTAAGAAACCAAAACTAACACCGCCTGAAGATGATTTGACGAATCAAATCGAAAGTTCTTGCAAAAAAGGAAAGAAAATGGAACAAGAAACACAGGGGACTTACATACAGCAATTTGACGGAAACACTAAATGGACAATTCGGAAAATTGAAAAAATTAAAAAAAGTCTTATCAAGCAAAAACACTCCGTGTTATTTAATAATTTTTGCTTAAATCAAAATATGCTGCCTAAATACACTATATATATATATATAGTTAATAATGGCTTCCCAAACTATGTAATCGACCAACAAATTCTACTTTTTAAAAATAATTCCGACGACGACGACGACGACAACGACAACGACAACGACAACAACAACAACAACAACAATAATAATAATAATAATAATAATAATAATAATAATAATAATAATAATAATAATAATAATAATAATAATAATAAATCCAATTCTCCACTCAACACAACTATTAAACTATTTTATCGTAACCAGTTCCATCACAATTATAAAATAGATAAACAAGTTCTAAGAAATATTATTAATAAGAACGTATTCCCTACTGACCCAAATAAAAAAGTAAAACTGATCATTTTCTACAATAAAGTAAAAACCACTAACTTTAGTATCACAAATAATACTTACCCCTCGATTAGAGTTTTGGATAAGACAAACCTTGTTTATGAGTTTAAATGTCCTTTGGGAGACTGTTTCTCCAACAACCAAGAAAAAAACATATACATAGGTTTGACTACCACGACTTTGTCGAGAAGATTGACGATGCATTTGTCTAATACTAGCGCCATAGCCCAACACTTAACTAACGACCATTCCTGCCCCCGATCGGAATTCAGAAAACTCTTAGTAGAAAATACCAAAATCTTAGAATATAGTACTAACAAACAAAAACTCCATATATTAGAAGCCCTATATATAAAAACAAAAAAAACCCTAATTAATAGAATTAACTTTAATATCAGTAATAATATTCTAAAATGTCTATAGTTCTAACTATAGTTTCGTACTTAGTACATAATTCCAGCCAAAACCTTCTATAATACTAACACTTGGTCTGTACCTGATTAACCTCATTCCCCTGAAGATGGACCCGGATGGGTCTGAAAGTACTTGGGAGACAAATCTAAACTATGGCAAATTCATCAGCCAATTCCCCTCCGAAACTAAGATCCTGATTCGGACTATTGAAAGGATCTACCAAAGGATATCTAGACATGAGTTGTCTCTTATATTCAACAATACTTGCCTGCAAGAGAAGATGCTGCCTATATATATATATATATATATATATATATATATATATATATATATATATATATAAATAAAATGCTGCCAGCAAAGTTGTTATTTTTGTTTCTTTAGATAACAGTAAAAAAAAAAACTAAGAAAAAAAATAACTGATACTGCTGACGCATAATCATTTTATCTTTACAACCAGATTCGATCAGCTTGAGCCCCTATTTTTAGTGCACGTTTTGCAAAGGCCATAAAATATTTCTAATCCTGTTATCTGTCGAATCTACGTGATTTAACAATGTCTGCAGCCCCGGGCAAAGCAGCACTAACAAAAACTTGGACTCTAACTTCAATATTCCTGAACCATCCAATGGGAAGGACAATTCTTTATTTTTTTTTTTACAAGGCCAAGAGCATCTCGAGGATAAGGGTTAATGAAATGGATGGATTGCCGTTTTAATGATGATGACTATTATGAGAGTATCGATAATGGAATAAACATGGAATGTGTTCCAGTGAACTTGCTGCTCTGGTCCCCTCTCGACGTAACTACACCCGACCAACTCGACAATCAGCTAAATCTCATCCATTCACTGTGGAGGTCCCGAGATGCCGGAGAGCTTTCTACTCTAATAGCTTCTTTCCTTGAGCTGCCAGCCTCCCTCCCTGCTCCCTGTTTCCCTAAATGTACCGACATGCAGAAATTTAAATGTAGTGTAAACAAACACTTCGCCGCACAACTCTTCTCTTAGGATGCCCCCTTTAATTTCTAATTCACAGCAGCCCCTTTACGTCTCAGTGGCAGTATGCCTTGTCTGGGGCGAACTCAAGTTAAAAAAAAAAAAACTTAAAAAAAAAAACTTATATGACTTATGGGGGACGGTTTATACAAAGTATCTGTTGATATTGGATTTGTTGTAGTCTGCAGGGAAGCAGTCCTGTGGTAATTGTGTTCCATGGAAAGAAAGTTTGTTCATAGAAATCCCGCCTGACGCTAGGCACACAGAGGACAAACAGAAAGTTTTTTGCACTTGTCATATTAGGACGAGTTCTTGCTGTGAATGTCTTAGAAATAAGAACCAGAGATGGAAATAACGATAAAGTAAATTCTTCAATTTTTTCTAAATCTGGATTAAAATTAATTACAAAATAAATTCATGGATTTAATATGGAAAGGCCCATTTAGCATAATGGTTAGAGTGTTCGCTGATGGGCTGTGAGACCGGGGTTCAATCCTCAGTCGAGTCATACCAAAGATTCAAAAAATGATACTTGATGCTTCTTTGTTAAACACTCAGCATTATAAGTTGCGGATCAAGGGTAAGTGGAGTAATCCAGAGAAAGGAGTGGCGCCCTCCCCTACATCTCGGTGTAGTAGCAAACAAAACAGGATTCTTAGGATCGCCTTCAACTACGCGATCATTTAAAATATAATGCTCTCATTTATTCCGTGTGTTTAGTTATAAAAACGCCATTTCAGACTGAGCTTGACCCAATGACCGATGATTGATAAATGCTCTCGTAAGGAGATGTGACGGTGCATCAAATCGCTAGAATTAGCCGAAATTTACCTCCAGTTTAAGATAGAATTTGTATTTCAGACTGATGATATTTCACACAATGAAGGATATTTCTTCTTTTTTTTTTTTCAACGTAGTTCACCCCAAACAAGGCAGGCCGCCACTGTAGACGTAAGGGGCTACTGAGAAGAAAGAAAAGGGGAGAAGGTTGAGGGGGGGGGTCAACCTAAACTGGGTTCTGCGCAGCGAGATGTCTGTTTACATTAATTTTAAATTTCTGCATGTCAGTACTGTCGGGGAAACAGGGGGCAGGGAGGGAGTTCCAGAGGCCAGCAGCACGAGGAAAGAAGCTATTTGAGTAGAAGGCTCTCCGGCATCTGAGGACCTCCACAGTGAATGGATGGGATTTAGTTGATTGTCGAGTTGGTCTAGTGAATTTACGTCGAGGGGGCACCAGAGTAGCCAATTCATCAGAGCATAATCCATTGAAGTATTTGTAAAACAAGCACAAGGAAGCTACATTGCGGCGATGGGACAGGGACTTGAGCTTGGTTGACAGTGAGGGACCTATTACGTTGGCGACTCTTTTTTGGACCTTGTCAAGGAGGGAGAGAGTAGTAGATGATGCACCAGCCCAGATGTGACGACAATACTCCATGCATGGGCGGATGGTGGCTTTGTAGAGATACAGGATAATGTCAGGTGTGAGAAGTTTACTAGCACGGTAGAGGGAGCCAATCTTCTTTGCGGCAGCCTTGGCAATGTTTTCAATGTATTTGTTCCAATTCATGTTACCTGTGAAGGTTAGGCCGAGGAGTTTGAATGATGAACTCTCAGGTAGGGTGTTATTTGCCATGACAATCGGTGGTTGGAGAGGTTTCTTGTAGTCATTGAAGGATGGAGCTTTGTCTTTGTGGCATTAAAAGTTACCAACCATTTATGACTCCAATCCACTACAGCCTGGAGGTCATTTTCTAAGGATTCATTCAAGCAAAAAATATACGTTCACAACAAGAGTTTTTTAAAAACAAAAACAATTATCATAAAGTTCATCATTTGCCTTCTGCATGAATCCCGAATCGTTTTTTTTTTGGGGGGGGGGGGGCGATGGTCATCCAATTTTGTCAAAAACTGTTAAGCTTACCCTACGCTTGACACTCTAACCAAAATACCACATTCACTCCGTGGCTTTATCTTACTTAGATGATCCCCAATTTGTTTTAAAAAGATTTTATTTACAAAAAATTCATTGTGAAGAGTGGGACAACATTTACAAATATTTAAAAAATAAATAAATAATGTAAGTTAGTAGGACCCTCCCAATCTTCTGCTAAGTGCTAGATCGCCCACTGTTTTCCGGGTGCTCCGAAAACAAGCAGGTCGGTTTCTAAATGGGAGTGGGGGCTAAGTGAGATGCCAAAATTAAAACAGATCTGGGTAGAATATGGGAATGGGTGGTGTTCTCCAATATATAATACAACAGTTTAGGGGTGACAAGGGGGCAAAATAAATATGGGGAGTGGGCATCTTTGGGGGATCTCTAGTACCATGAAACGAAACAGAGTCAGGACTTATTTATTCCACTAGCTAAGGGTCTTTTAAATTTGAGGGGTTGCTTCTGCAGAACCCAGGACCGTGTGTGGCATGCCTATGATTCTTCTTTATGTTCAAATTATAAAGCTGTCCAATTCAGTAAACGTTTTATCTTTGGATTTATTTCATTTTATCTCAAAGAGATTAAAAATGTTCTTCATTTTTCGTATAAAAGAGTTGAATGTTTCCCTATTCCCAATAGATTTAATCAAAGCCAACCGTTGGCCACTTTTATGGAAACGGCAAACAATGAGGAAATCAGAAGGCAAAAGAAAAGTAATAATAATAATAAAAGATCAAAGGTCATTAACCATTTTGTTTTGATTTTCCCTGCAAAGAATTTTAATTTTCTGCTCTCTTTCACAAAGTCAATGATTTATTCAAATCACTTCCCACATTTCGGTTGGTTTTGGCATATTCCACTTTAATTTATTTCCTGTTTTTCTAAGGTTTAAACTTATATCTAGTAATCTATGGATTAGTGTTTATCAATCAAAGCACTTAAGATTTGACCTAATCATAATCACTGTCAAGATCACTAAGTTTAACTTCCTCAAAACTGGACAAAGGTTGTATATTATGATATTAAAGATTGTTTTAATTAGTGTTGGGACGATTATTTCTGAATCGGAATCAGGAATCGGAAAAATCGGAACATTTTTGTGATATGGAATCAGAATCGTATCGGAAAAATTGGAACATTTTTGTGATATCGGAATCGGAAAAATTAGAACATTTTTGTAATATCGGAATCGGAAAAATTGGAACATTTTTGTGATATGAAATCAGAATCGTATCGGAAAAATTGGAACATTTTTCTGATATCGGAATCGGAATTGGAAAAATTGGAACATTTTTGTGATATGGAATCAGAATCGTATCGGAAAAATTGGAACATTTTTGTGATATCGGAATCGGAACTGGTATCGGAAAAATTGGAACATTTTTGTGATATGGAATCAGAATCGTATCGGAAAAATTGGAACATTTTTGTGATATGGAATCAGAATCGTATCGGAAAAATTGGAACATTTTTGTGATATCGGAATCGGAACTGGTATCGGAAAAATCGGAACATTTTTGGGATATCGGAATCGGTATTGGAAAATTTTCGCTTAATTTTCGATTCCCAAAACGATTCTTTTTTTCTATTTATTTTTTTTGTTCAAAACTTAATTTTCTATTGCTGGTACTAATGATGAAATGATAAATACTTATTGATTTTTTAGCTAACAGTAAAACATGGATGTTAAAAATATTTATTTATTAAATAATTATTTAACTCGGTTTATGCTGATGGGACTGTGCCACTTTTTTTGCAAGTAAATATCACCGTCGTTCATTCTTGACCACATCCCCACAATAAGCTGAACTTTTATCACATCTAGCCCTCGTGGGGTGGCAGTTAAATAACAATCAAGCTAATTCATTGCAGGTACCATAGGAATTGATATAGAAGAACTCATCTTGAATAATTATCACGGACTGCTTTGGCTTACTAATCTCTAGTCCAAGATATTTGAAACTTTATAATTCCTCAGATTAAACCAGAAAGACGCCATAATACTCTTCTGAACACAGTCAACATATTCATTGATTTTTTTCCTGGATTCTTATTACCCAGAGTATTCACTTGATTAGAGATTTCATATTGGTTCAAGAGGAGGCGGTTTTGGTGGGAGAATTTAATCTGATTGGGTGTGTCTGTTTTAGGGCATATCAACCTCTTTTTGACCATTTTATGTTAAGACATAATACATATTTTCTGCTATTGCATATGATTAGTTGAACACAAAATTACTATTTTACTATTAACTAGGAATAAATTGTCGGTTCATACCTTTCCCATTGATATGAGTGAGCAAACTTGATCCAATAGCACAATAGAGGAAATAAATGTATCGACCATAATTGAGGCCGACCCAAAGGCTCTCTATTTTATTGGCTACAACATTGAGATGTAAGGGAGGGCACCATATTTGCCCCCGGATCGTTCCATTTACCCTTAATCTTTACCTTATAATGCTGATTGCTTAGCATCAAGTACTATTCTTTACAGTCTTTGGTATGACTTGACCAAGGATTGAACCTCGGTCTCTCGGCCCATTGACGAACACTAGCAATTATTCCAAATACGAAATATTATTAATACATATTATTTTATTATAGACGAGTAGGCTTATCTGAGGTTTCCCATGTATTATATAAAAAATACAGATGCTAAATGGCTCGGTTAACTGAATGGATCGACTGTAGTCAAGGGCGACATAAGTCTCCCATTTCCATTGACTTCTACACCGAGATGTAGGGGAAGGCTCAAGTACCCTAACTCTATCCCTACACCGAGATGTAGCGGAAGGCTCAAGTACCCTAACCCTACACTGAGATGTAGCGGAAGGTTCAAGTACCCTAACCCTACACCGAGATGTAGCAGAAGGTTCAAGTACCCTAACCCTACACCGAAATGTAGCGGAAGGCTCAAGTACCCTAACCTGATACCGAGATGTAGTGGAAGGCTCAAGTACCCTAACCCTACACCGAGATGTAGCAGAAGGTTCAAGTACCCTAAACCGATACCGAGATGTAGTGGAAGGCTCAAGTACCCTAACCTTACACGGAGATGTAGGGGAAGGCTCAAGTACCCTAACTCTAACCCTACACCTAAATGTAGGGGAAGGCTCAAGTACCCTAACTCTAACCCTACACCGAAATGTAGGGGAAGGCTCAAGTACCCTAACTCTAACCCTACACCGAAATGTAGGGGAAGGCTCAAGTACCCTAACTCTAACCCTACACCGAAATGTAGGGGAAGGCTCAAGTACCCTAACTCTAACCCTACACCGAAATGTAGGGGAAGGCTCAAGTACTTTCCCTGGATTGCAGAACTAATCCTTCACCCTATAATGCTGAGTAAGAAAGGAAGCATCAAGTACCATATTTTGAGTCTTTTACATGGCTCGATCCGATAACAGAACCAATTCCATAGTACCCAATAACGTACTCTCCAATTTTTTCTTAAAATTGATTCTCTTATTCATCACAACTTTATTTATTTGTTTTGCCAATGGAATTGCTTGAAAGAAATCTGCAGCGAATATAATTTCGATACTTTGAAATTCAGCGCTGGGTGCATTGCACCCAAGTGAGCTTGGCATTTCATTTAATCAAGATAACTCTTCTAATTAAAACTGATGAGGAGGACTTGTAATTTTTAATTACTTCTTCGTGAAAGATGGTGATTTTTTTAAAATTGCAAATTGATAGGAGAATTGCTGTGCTATGAATTCTATAAAAGACAACTGTTCAGGAACTGGTTCTGCAAACTTTTCGAATTGTTTTTTTTTTGTCATCCGACATTTAGAAAACACGTTTATCTGTGGATGCATCATAAGATTTAAACGAAGATATTTTTGAAGCAGAAATTAAAAATATACTCAAAAATATACAGATCAAATTCTGTTTAATATTTCATCCGATAGTTCCCAACAATTTGCTCTTTAATTCCTTTTTTTACCCCTATTTCTGAATTCATCTGCTTCCGTTCTAAAAATTGATCCAGCAGTTTGCTCCAAAAAATATATTACACTATTAGCCAAAAAATGTAATTAGTTAATAGGTCTAGCTTCTGAAATTTACCTTGGCAATAACCTTCCAGAAAAAAAATGTCATTAGAAATGTCATTATTTTTAAAATTTCAATTAACTCACGTCTACGTTTCAGAATTTTTTGAGCTGAGGATTAATGATTTATATCATTCGACTACTGATCTCGTCTTGAATGTTATTCTCACAACGTTTCGGCCGATGTAACCTTCGGCCTTCTTCAGTTGCATCTTGTTGGATTCAGGAATATGTACATAATTTTGAACCGAACACTTTATTTAATCCATGGTGGTAGATTGCTCTCATTCCGTCAGCCATTATATTTTTAATATCGCCCGCACTGAGGATTGAACCGTCAACCTCCAGAAGACTACCACTTAGAACTGATTATTACTTAGCACTTATATCCGTTGTTCTATAGGTCCATGCGGACAATTGGGATCCTTAAATCTATTCTTGTTTTTAGATGTGCAGTATCACTCCTTATCACAGGTTTTTCCTTCATTCCCGGATAACGCCGGTGAGGCGAGGCTGTTAGTATAATATAAATATATACAATTATATTATATATATTTCTTACTTGCATTATTATTCTTATTCAATAGTCGGCAAACCAGAAAAATACCTGACTCAAAGTCAGCAGCAAACGGTGTTTGGTCAGATTTAGTTCCTGATATTAAACTTCATCCATAATGTAACTTTCGGCCAAAGTTTCAGTTTCCCAAATTTATTTATTAAATTGTTAGCTGAAAGTACAGAATAGTTAACAGATCCACCACCCTTCCCCATGTTAAGAATGGCTTTCTAAATAACGTTATTATTTCAGCATGGTCTGAAAACTGCGGAAGATTATTTAGAAAGCCATTCTTAACATGGGGAAGGGTGGGGGGATTTGTTAACTATTCTGTACTTTCGCCTAACAATTTAATAAATAAAAATTAGTACAAAACTTGGCAAACCAGAAGAGTAAGCGACACAAAACAGGAAGTCTTTAATATCAGGAACTAAATCTGACCGAACACCGTTTGCTGCTGACTTTGAGTCGTGTACTTTTCTGGTTTGCCCAATATTCTTGTATACATTATTATATACATTCTAATATATATTACGAGCTATACCAACCCGGCATTGTCCGGGATGCAGTAAAGTTTTCAAAATTTTATTTTTTTGCACATTTTTAAACTTATACAGAAAAAGAAATAAAATTTAAATTTCAAACTTATACAGAAAAAGAAATAAAATTTCAATTTTAAACTTATACAGAAAAAGAAATAAAATTTCAATTTTAAACTTATACAGAAAAAGAAATAAAATTTCAATTTTAAACTTATACAGAAAAAGAAATAAAATTTAAATTTTAAACTCATACAGAAAAAGAAATAAAATTTTAATTTTAAACTTATACAGAAAAGAAATAAAATTTTAATTTTAAACTATGCCCCTCTTCAATGCTTTCAAACAAACAGTGGAAATACCCTTATTTATTCAAACGTGTATACCAGAGCACACACCACTGGAATCGGACAAAAAAAAACCTGAATCTTAAAAAAGAACAGAATACTACAGCTAGGTAACAAAATGTAACGTAAAAAAATATAAAAAATAAATATCTGTATTTTCCTAACAAAGACTCTTTTATTAGTCGAATTTACATAAATGGATAGATTTATTTGTAAAATATAAATAGACATGTTTATTCATCAAACAAAAAAATCTGCACTGTGACTAATCTTTAAACCATTATAATAACTTTTATTATATTTTTCAATTTATAATACAAGTCATCACTATTGCTGATTTTTGTTTTAGATGATTATTTAAAAATATTTGATATTATCAGTCGTCCGGGTTGGGTTTTACATAAATTGTAGTAAAGTACGTTATTATATTACCAATAACATGGTACAATAATAACAAATGAAAATTGGCTAGTCAGAAGCAAAGTTTGATTTGTTAGTTTGAATGCTATTTCGATCCAACTTTTTAAATCCGACTAACTTTTGTTTATATATTAGATATACAAGTATATGCAATTATATTACATACAATTATATATACAACATAATTATAATACAATATGTATGTAATATAATGCATATACTAGTGTTTATATAATTGATATTATTATTATTATTATTATTATTATTATATCACAAATATTATACGTCAATGAAACATGCTTTTTTGCTGAATCGATTCAAGCAATGATTAATCAACATAGCGAAGCTTAATATGAGAGTGTTTACGTTATTTGTGCATGGTGTATTGCGATTCGCTGCATGTAAAAAGAATGGAGAAGACGAGGGCTGAGAATCATCCGAGGGCTTCTGACATGTTGTTATCTTTTTATTGAAGGAACCAAAGGTTGATTATGCACCAATGGCTTTGTGGCTATTGGTAACAGACAGGTCAACAGATTCATTTTCCGCACTGACTATTCTTCTTTCTCACGACGGTTTCTCTTTTCTTCTGTCTTCCTGATTATTTTCCATCGCAATCTTTACATGAGATTATTATTATTATTATTATTATTAATGATTATTATTATTATTTTCTGTCCTTCCATAGTTGGTTCTCTCTCTCTTTCTCTCACGCTGTTCTTTACAGGAGATACCGACAAGACATCAGCAAAAAGAGAGGGGAGAGGGTTAGGGTTAGGAGAGGGTTAAGGTTGGGTTTGGGGTTAGGGTTAGGAGAGAGAGTCCCTGTCTTGTCTTCAACTTGTGACTAACTTTCCATTCATTTTTGTTTTTAAAAGAATAATTGATTATGGATAATTTTGACTTAACTTCGATATTTATGGAAGCGGCACACAGAGTTCTCCTTGGAATCCGTGCCGGAAGGACGAATAAGGAGATTTTAGAGAGCAATTCAAAGATTCAGGATTTGAATTTGACGCAACATCAGAGAGAAAAAAACGCATGATCGACGATTTCAAATCGGAGTTCACAGCACTTCCCCTCACCCCCACACGCATATAATATAACAATATACCTATGGCAAGTAAGCCATACAGAAACATTTGTGTTTTATCTTTAAGTCGCTCAAAAAAAAGAGATTATAAAAGCTTGTATAGTGCAAAAATATAAATCTTAAAACTCATATATTACAGATATTATAATAATGATAATAATGATAATAATAATAATAATAATAATAATAATAATAATAATAATAATAATAATTATAGTAATAATAATAATAATAATGATAATAGTAATAATAATAGTAATAATAGTAATAATAATAATAATAATAATAATGATAATAATTATAGTAATAATAATTAATAATAATGATAATAATAATGATAATAATAATTATAGTAATAATATTAATTATAGTAATAATAATAATAATTATAGTAATAATAATAATAATAGTAATAATTATAGTAATAATAATAATAATTATAGTAATGATAATAATAATAATAATAATTATTATTATTGTAATAATAATAATAATAATAATTATAGTAATAATAATAATAATTATAGTAATAATAACTATAGTAATAATAATAATATAATAATTATAGTAATAATAATAATTATAGTAATTATAGTAATGATAATAATAATAATTATTATAGTAATAATAATAATAACAGTAATAATAATAATGATAATTATAGTAATTATAATAATAATAATTATAGTAATAATTATGATAAGAGTAATAATAATAATTAATAATGATAATAATAAACAACAATAATAATGATTGTAATAATAATAATAATAATAATAATAACAATTAATAATAATAATAAATAATAGTAGTAATTATAATAATAATAATGATAATAATCCCCAAAAAACTGAAAAGACTGGGAGAAATTTAAATTAAACGGATCATTAAAATCATACAAAGGACGGCAATGATCAAAACAGCTGCAATCTTAAAGAAAAATCCTAGAGTGTGGAAACCAACCCGCATAATCTGCGAAGGGTAACCAGTCACATGGAATTTACAACAGGAAGAAAACAAAATCACATGAAGAATGCCACATCACGAACCAAGGAACAGAAACTGCAAGAAACATCGCTTTATAAGACCCCCCCCCCAAAAAAAAATAAATTACACCGGACTCAGCTAACACCACACAAAAATGAACCAATGAACAGAAATTGCAAGAAACACCATAAGCTCTCTTCCTCCCCCACCCCCCAAAAAATAAATGCCGGCAAAGGCTGACACCACACAAAATAGTATTAGAGGGTCAAGGAGAATGGAAAGACCGAGGAGGGACAGCACTAACCAGACCTCCACTGAAGAGTACGGAGTGTGGTGGGACCTTGGGGAGGCTTATTGCCACCCAAACCCCAGAGAAGACCAATGGTTCTTACCAGCGAGAAATCAATGGTAAGCGGCTGTTGCGATACCGCAAGGTTATTTGTGGTGGTTATCGAAAAGAGGTGGAGAATACTGGAAATTTGGAGAGGCTTGTTGTCACTCAGGCTCCAGGGAATACCACCGGTTGTTGTCGGTGAGCAATCACTGACGATGACCTGTGTGAAAACTCCTAGTGAGTACAAATAATAACAACAACAAAAAACAACAACAAGCACAAGCACTTATAGGCTCCAGAACTGTGGTTTCGATCTGCAGCAGACCTATCATAAAGAACCCTTGGAATACCGAATGGCATACAATTAAGTATGTTAATTAGGATACTTAAATAATACTTGGCTTCTTTCCCTTTGTACTAAACTTTATTATTCATAATTATACAAAACTGAAAGAATAGCAGTCCCAGGACCGGTAAAATTAATTTGCACCACTTTTATGTCCCCTTACGAAGATTAAAATTAAGATGTAATGCTACTAAACCTTATGTCTAGAATCCTTATTCCAATTTTGGTCAAAATCCATTACCTATCAGCTTTGTTTAAAATTTCATATTGATCGGTTAAATAGTTTAGGAGTGAATCCTGTACGTGCAAATCTATAAACATATGTACCATAGATACCTTTATAGAGAGATGTGAGTCAATCAACGTTTGTTTCCCTAAGGCGTTTTTCCTATTGACTTTAGTAACTCATAATACATGCTAAAATACAAAAAAAGGATTGAGTTATGTTCGAAACTAAATTCTGTTTTTACTGCGGAGGTAAATAAAATATTTTTATTTATATTTCGCTTTTTCGATCGTCGTCCTTCTTCGACTCTTCTTCCGGTTTCCTTACCTATATATTTTTCTCTCCTCTTCATCTTCTTATATCATCCTTTATTTTATTCCGAACAATTTTTTCGAAAAAAAGTTCCTTCTTCCTCGAAGCCTTCTTTCTCTCTCTCTTTCGTTATTTCGATCAACTTTTCTTCCTGTATCTTTTCTCCCCTCTTCATCTTCCAGCATCCTTTATTTTCTTTCCAGACAATGTCTTTTCAAAAAAGGTTCCTTCTTCCTCAATACCCTCTTTGCCCCCTCGTTTTTTTCTTTCTCCTTTTTTTTAAAGATTTGGTTTTCTTTCTTGAGATCATTCTCCGAGTCATCCCAGCTGTGCACTTCTACCACGATTCCTCCACATGTGTTCAACCCACACATTATTATTGGCAAGGTTAACTTACCAACCTACTAAGCGCATGTGTACGTCGGCTTCATTTGCATAACCTTCACGTGCTGATTCCTACCACATAAGATAACAGATCAATTCGACTGCTTCAAAGATAGTGTATCGTTCAGTTCGTAATGAAATCAATAAACCTTCCGTGTCAACGCAGCCTTTAGATTTCTCCTGCAAAGTCTACAATCACTTGTACCAAAAGAAGAAGATGCCAGCAGATACCATTGCCATTCTGGGCTGGTTGGGAACCTTTGGCCCATTAAATACTTTACTTAAACTTTGTGGAATTGTTTTTGAATCAATGCCAGCAGCCTGTCATTCTCTAACTAAAACTACCCGAAAGAGAATGAATGTTTATGGTCGAGATAAAATATGTCTATCTCGTTTGATACAAAAGACAGATTGGGAGTCATATTGCTAAGGCCTATGATCTTGCCTCTCTTTGGACAGGCGAAATATTATTTCTAGAATAAGATATAGGCCAAAAAATGTGAGCAAAATCGCACGGACCATAATCTTCAGACTAAAAAGACATCAAGGATGTTTTCCAATAAAATCACCGCAATGCAAAGAGTATCCCGAAAAGTCAGTATCGGTGTTTTCGGTCACTGACACGAAACACCTGGATTAAATAAAGGCAACAAAAAAAAAAGACAGCTTAGATTCAGAAATTTTTCATATGAGCTAGTGTGCAGCCATGTGAGGGGATCTTATTTGGGTTTTGGATGCTATGTTATTTTGAATATTTAGTCAGGGTTTATATGTAGGATGAAGTATACTCGGGTTTGCATGATAAACCCCTGTACAGAGAGACCAAAGACACTCGAGGATAGTGTCTAGAAGGCATTTAAACTTTCCCAATCTGTCAGGGTAGTCGTTCAAAATGGACGTTTTTATAACTAACTAGTCTGTTTCTAGCCTGTTCCTAGCCGCCATTGCTCGGGTGATGACATTGTTCCAGTGGATGGGATAAAGTAAAATAATTCAAAATACATTAAAAGTCTGTCTGTCTCTCAACTCTCTTTGGGAAAAACCAGAAGAGTAAGTGAATCAAAGTCAGCAGCAAACGGTTCTCTGTCTAATTTAGTTCCTGATATTAAACTTCTTCCATGATATACCAAAAACAAAAAAACACATCTTTATATAAAAATCACCACAATGCAAAGAGTATCCTGAAAAGTCAGTATCGGTGTTTTCGGTCACTGACACGAAACACCTGGTTTAAAAAAGGGTAACAACAACAAAAGACAGCTTAGATTCAGAGATTTCTTACATGAATCATCAAAATATAAGTTTATTGAGACATAAATCATATCAATTCAATTACGGTGATATCATCTTGCAAAGTTTGATTAAAAGACTACATAATAAAAATTGCTAAATAGATGTATTCATTTTGCATTAGACAAGCAGGAAAACCTGACGTTGCTCGGGATTGAATGACCATCACTACTATGTATTTTTTTCACTATGCTCATGACACCATATTAATTTCTTTGTTTTTACTGACCCCTTCTCCTGTTTTATCCCCTAATATAGTCAGAAGAAGTTAGAAAATTTTCGGAATTAGTGTCTTATACATATGCTTTAAATTTAGAATGTATTTGAAGTTTTAAGGGGGTTCTGTCCCCATAGGTCACTTAGATATAATAGAGCTCAATGGTGAATACTTAAAATCAAACAGAGCTCATATATCATAATTCAGTAGAATATAATATTTATGACATAATTAATATTTTGTAATGATCATGCTCTGAAAAATTCAACACAAAAGACAAATATTGTTAGTGTTGAATTTTTTGGAGCATGGTCACTACAAAATATTATGTCATAAATATTATATTCTACTGAATTATAATATATATATATACATAAGCAGGAAGATCTGATGTTGCCTGTGATTTGATGAGGATCACTAGTATGTACGATTTCACTTCACTATGCTCATAACATCATATTCATTTCTGTGTTTTTACTGCCTCCCTCTGCTCCCTAACCTCCCCCTGCTCCCTAACCCTAACCTCCCCCTGCTCCCTAACCTCTCTCTGCTCCCTAACCCTAACCTCCGTCTGCTCCCTAACCCTAACCTCCCTCTGCTCCCTAACCCTAACCTCCCCTGCTCCCTAACCCTAACCTCCCTCTGCTCCCTAACCCTAACCTCCCCTGCTCCCTAACCCTAACCTCCCTCTGCTCCCTAACCCTAACCTCTCTCTGCTCCCTAACCTCCCTAACCCTCCTCACGTTTCGCCCCCTAATGTAGCCGACAGTATTCAAAACGATGGAAAACTCTCTGAATTAGTGTCTTATACATATGGTTCAAATTTCCTTAAAATCGGATATACGGATTTGAAGTTTTAAGGGTATTCTCTCACCATGGGTCACTTAAAGGTGGGGGCATGTAAATGTTTAGATATTCGGCACATAGAGGGTAACGTAGAGATTCAGAACCACCTCCATTGTCTTCCCCAGAGAGTTTTATATATATGATATAACTTTCAGCAAAATAGGATAAATATTAAATTTTTAAAAGAGGTTCGACCCCTATAGTTCTGTTAAGTTAGGAGGACACTTAGAGATTCTGGAATACTTCTAGTGTCTTCCCCGGTAAATTTTACATAAGAATATACTTTTAGATTTCATGTAGATTCGCTAATCTTTCTTCTCATAGGGAACGCACAAACATCATACACACACGCACATTGAGTTTTGCATATAGAGATAGATTAATGTAAACATGATAAAATGATGTTTTGAGAGTGAAATGGTGTAGTAGTTATGAAGGTTAGGGTTAGGGTGTAGTAGTTATGAGAGTTAGGGTTAGGGTTAAGGTGTAGTAGTTATGAGGGTTAAGGTTAGGGTGTAGTAGTTATGAGGGTTAAGGTTAAGGTTAGGGTGTAGTAGTTATGAGGGTTAAGGTTAAGGTTAGGGTGTAGTAGTTATGAGGGTTAGGGTTAATGTTAAGGTGTAGTAGTTATGAGGGTTAGGGTTAATGTTAAGGTGTAGTAGTTATGAGGGTTAAGGTTAAGGTTAGGGTGTAGTAGTTATGAGGGTTAAGGTTATGGTTAAGGTTAGGGTGTAGTAGTTATGAGGGTTAGGGTGTAGTAGTTATGAGGGTTAGGGTTAAGGTTGAGGTGTAGTAGTTGTTAGGATTAGGGTGTAGTAGTTGTTAGGGTTAGGGTTACGGTTAGGGTGTAGTAGTTATGAGGGTTAGGGTGTAGTAGTTATGAGGGTTAGGGTTAAGGTTGAGGTGTAGTAGTTGTTAGGATTAGGGTGTAGTAGTTGTTAGGGTTAGGGTTACGGTTAGGGTGTAGTAGTTATGAGGGTTAAGGTTAAGGTTAGGGTGTAGTAGTTATGAGGGTTAAGGTTAAGGTTAGGGTGTAGTAGTTATGAGGGTTAGGGTTAAGGTTAGGGTGTAGTAGTTATGAGGGTTAAGGTTAGGGTGTAGTAGTTATGAGGATTAAGGTTAAGGTTAGGGTGTAGTAGTTATGAGGGTTAAGGTTAAGGTTAGGGTGTAGTAGTTATGAGGGTTAGGGTTAATGTTAAGGTGTAGTAGTTATGAGGGTTAGGGTTAATGTTAAGGTGTAGTAGTTATGAGGGTTAAGGTTAAGGTTAGGGTGTAGTAGTTATGAGGGTTAAGGTTATGGTTAAGGTTAGGGTGTAGTAGTTATGAGGGTTAGGGTGTAGTAGTTATGAGGGTTAGGGTTAAGGTTGAGGTGTAGTAGTTGTTAGGATTAGGGTGTAGTAGTTGTTAGGGTTAGGGTTACGGTTAGGGTGTAGTAGTTATGAGGGTTAAGGTTAAGGTTAGGGTGTAGTAGTTATGAGGGTTAAGGTTAAGGTTAGGGTGTAGTAGTTATGAGGGTTAGGGTTAAGGTTAGGGTGTAGTAGTTATGAGGGTTAAGGTTAGGGTGTAGTAGTTATGAGGATTAAGGTTAAGGTTAGGGTGTAGTAGTTATGAGGGTTAAGGTTAAGGTTAGGGTGTAGTAGTTATGAGGGTTAGGGTTAATGTTAAGGTGTAGTAGTTATGAGGGTTAGGGTTAATGTTAAGGTGTAGTAGTTATTAGGGTTAAGGTTAAGGTTAGGGTGTAGTAGTTATGAGGGTTAAGGTTATGGTTAAGGTTAGGGTGTAGTAGTTATGAGGGTTAGGGTGTAGTAGTTATGAGGGTTAGGGTTAAGGTTGAGGTGTAGTAGTTGTTAGGATTAGGGTGTAGTAGTTGTTAGGGTTAGGGTTACGGTTAGGGTGTAGTAGTTATGAGGGTTAAGGTTAAGGTTAGGGTGTAGTAGTTATGAGGGTTAAGGTTAAGGTTAGGGTGTAGTAGTTATGAGGGTTAGGGTTAAGGTTAGGGTGTAGTAGTTATGAGGGTTAAGGTTAGGGTGTAGTAGTTATGAGGATTAAGGTTAAGGTTAGGGTGTAGTAGTTATGAGGGTTAAGGTTAAGGTTAGGGTGTAGTAGTTATGAGGGTTAGGGTTAATGTTAAGGTGTAGTAGTTATGAGGGTTAGGGTTAATGTTAAGGTGTAGTAGTTATGAGGGTTAAGGTTAAGGTTAGGGTGTAGTAGTTATGAGGGTTAAGGTTATGGTTAAGGTTAGGGTGTAGTAGTTATGAGGGTTAGGGTGTAGTAGTTATGAGGGTTAGGGTTAAGGTTGAGGTGTAGTAGTTGTTAGGATTAGGGTGTAGTAGTTGTTAGGGTTAGGGTTACGGTTAGGGTGTAGTAGTTATGAGAGCAGACTGTAGGCTCAGTGAGCTGGGTTCTATTCTGCTGAGTCTACCTCATCACTTTTACTGATACACTTGAAAAAGATATGAACTCATATATCCCCCCCCCCTAGCTATGGGTTGAGTCGTAGGATAAACTAGACCCTCAAGTCTTGGTTGTGCAACTAGTCTAGGAGAAGGAACACTCAGAAATAACACTAAATAAAAAGAAGGGGCGCACAAAGCACGAAACACAAGACTTATATTTTTGTCATGATGTGTTCATTAGTTCTTTGGATCGAGCTTCGGCACGTCGATTAAATAAATCATGGGAAAATATAAATTTATATATATATTATTAATCCTGACAGACATTTATTACTTCAAGAGAAATATTATTAAGATTAAATTTAAGAAGAGTAGAAAGTTGACCTGATCAAAGTGAAAACACACACACACTTGACTTATTATTCCTGGCCTCTTGGTTAAGATCAAAGTGTGTGAATGTGGTATTCTGGTGTCTGAAATGATTCTAGCTTTAAGGAGAGTAGAAAGCGGACCTTGGGTTTACTTTCAGCAGTTTCGTAACTTTTGCTTCCCTTATTTTGTCCTTTAGTCCTCACATTCTATGAGCGATGTTTCTGACAAAGGGGGAAGAATTGCTATTTCCTAGGTCGGAATCTATCCATCTAAAACTTATTGTTGCCTTGTTTTGGACCTTGAAGTAGTATTTTTTTTTCTTTAGCTCCTTACATCAAGTGGTTTCATGCCTTGTCTGGAGCGATTTCCATAAGAAAAAAGAAAAAGAAAAAAGAAGAAAATTATACAGATTGAGGGAGAAAACATTTGTGGAATTTCCACAGGTTCCCGTTTGTAGTGCTTATTTTTTTGTAATAAATATACAGACTATTTTTTGTAATATTGTTGATCTTTTTCAATGGAATTAAGACGTATAGCATACCCTGTATAGCGTTATCCAATTTAAGAGAAAAAAAATCTTTTTTCTTTCTGTTCCGATTCCGAATTCTTTATTCTGAAGGAGACATTGAATTGTTACACTCCCAATTTCTTGATTTAGAATATCTTATGCTAATACCAAGTGAACCGGTTTGAATAAATAATCTAAGTGGGAAAAAGATAATCAACACCTTAGAGATGAAACGAGCTTCTCAAACTAAGAATAAAATCATTTTTATTGATCAAGAATGACATTGTTGACTGTAGGGACATAGTTTAGTTCACCAGGCTACGTGAAAGCAGAAAGTTCTTAAGGCTTTCTGTTTTTTTTTTAATTTATTCATTTTTTTTATTTATTTCGATATCAGAAATCCTCAAAACAATAAAAGATTGTTTGCAAAAAAAGAAGAATCCAAAAAACAAAGAGAAAATAATTCTTTTTTGGAAAATATCGAATAAGAAAAAACGAAAAAAAAAAAAAAATCTTGCGACAAATTACAAAAAGAAATTCTAATGATCAATTCATATTCTCTTGAGTTTTCTAGAGTATTTTTTTGTTCTCAGAGTAAAAAAAAGATATGAAGCCATGTTAGATTGTCTAACATGTCAAATCCCAGGCGTAGTTAGGCAAAGAAAGAGAAGAAAATCAATTCACTTGTGATTATCACTAAATATTATCGAGAAAACCCCCAACTCACTGCCTTTTTTTTATATTCTTGTCGGATCAAACATGGCAGGAATACATCTAAAACTGGAGATTTTTCAAATTTACGCAAAGGCTTTTGTTCGGTTCGTTTTCCCGCTAGTTTGAAATGGGGGTTGTAGGAGTAGCCAAATAAATACAAAATATCATATTTAACCAGAACACAGAGAATAATATACAAACTAGAAAAATACCCGTCCCAAAACAAGTAAAACTAATTATCCGAAAAGATCATCAGTATTGCATCATTTTTTTCAACTTAGTTCACCCCAAACAAGGCAAGTTGCCACTGTAGACATAAGGGGCTACTGAGAATTAGGGTGAAGGTTTAGGGGGGGTCATCCTAAGTTGGGAGCTGTGCAGCGAGATGCTTGTTTAAATTTAGTGTAAAGAAAGGTTTAATAAGGTTTGAAAAAAAAAAGGGGGAGGGTGAAAACAGTTGAGATTTAACCCGGAGGAGATCTAAAGAGATATAAAAAAATAAAAATAAAAGATAAAAAAATATTTCTATATAATTCTATATAATTTCTATATATTTCTATATAATTTCCTTACACTAAATTTAAACAAACATACACAACACTCTAAGCAAATAACGCGTCCAAACGAGAGTGATACGTGACTTCACATTTCCGAAACAGATGACAACAGAAGCTGAAGAGAGCCGGATGGCTAAGTCCTTCCGTGCTTGAAACCGACGATACGAATGTTGTACTAATTTTCCTGTACCAAAATAAATAAATATATATATATAATGATAAAAAAATGGAAGTAATATTCCAACGTAATGAAAAATGAAAAAAGGAAAACCAAAAATATTATTTATGTATTCATCAACATTTCGTCTTTATTTCAAGACATCCTCAGGATAATTGCTCTGAAGAAAATAACACACAAAGTACAAAATATTTGAAACAATGGTAGTAGGAGGAGAAAAGCTTAAAAAACCTTAAGGAGTTATTACAAATCTTGTTGAACGTTGGGAAGAAGTAGTAAACAATAAGGGAGAATACATTATATATATAGTGTCCAGACTTCGGCCTTTGACGCGTCCTTTGAAGGAGACTGACCACGGCATATAACACTACTACCAAAATCATGATTTTCATTCTCTGCTTGTTCACGTCAACAGCCATGCCGACGTCTGGACACTTTCTGACAAGTCAAAATTAATATTCTGTATGATTTTTCTACATCGCTTTCTTCATCCTGAGGAAGTCTTTCAATAAAGACGAAAAGTTGATGAATAAAAAAATCACATAGTTTTTGGCTTTTTTTAAAATTTTATATATATATATATATATATATATTTATATATATAAATGCAGATTAGTCGCCCGAGGCTGTAGCAATGCGATGTAGTTGCCGTAAGATGGAAAAAGTGAAAAGAATTTATTTATATATATATATATATAATATATATATATATATTTATTTGTGTATATATATTTTAAGAAAAATTATCAGAATTGTTTAATGTAAAAGCTCGATGAATGTTAACATTTTATAACAGAGCATATATAAGTAAACACTGTCATTGGAATTTAAAATACCATTATATATATCAATATATATATATATATATATATATATATATATATATATATATATATAAGTGTTCGAGATTAAAGACAATAGCTTGAAGCAATATAAGACATAAACGAAACATCAAATGGCAAATCACTTCGAACAAGCCATTAAGTACCCGCCAAACAAACCTGGTGACAATTGAAATCAACTAGTTAGAAACAAATTTTTAATTCAATTTGCATCAATATTTATTTCACTCTTTACACACCTCGTAACAGAATACATTTGCGCATGCAACAAAACTGAAATTAATGTAATAGAGAAAATTGCCCTTTCTTCTCATCCATAAAGTAGAGCTACTCTATTTACAGTTTCTTTGCTGTTAATAGTCTTTTTAATACGACCTTAAATTATCATCTGTCATTTATGGTAAACAACGGACCGTGTTATTAAAAAATAAAAATTGTATTTCTAATCGCTTTTAATATTTAATCCTGATCAATATTTTCTTTTTAATTAGTCATTTCTCAATTTGGATGTGATGGCCCTCTTTAATTTAGGAATAGGCTGGGGAATTCTTACAGATAAAAATCTGGGGAGGTGGGGGGTTAAAGTTCGATTAATGTGAATCCCATTCAGGATCACACCTATTAATGAGATAATCACCAAATTGTCCCCGTATGTAATTGAATGACGATAAAAAAATAATGTTGGACATTAACGACGTAATCCTGGTGGACAAGCAAGGGATCGAGTGAAGTTTTTTGTACCAAATATGGTCGGATTGCAAAAAGGATTGTGAATTTTATTAACGATTCCATGGGCGGTATTTTAGGGGTCATTCTGTACAAGTCTTCCACAAACCTAGTGTGACTCGGGATGTTCTCTACTGATGTGTTACTGATCTGAAAATCATATGTTCATTCTTTAGCTCACACATTGTTTCTAGTATTCTGCTTTGCATGTGTCCATTCCTTATTTTTATCAAAATGCACACACATAATAATTAGGGATGTTCTCTCTTGATGTGTTGTTCATCCAACACTCAATTGTTC